>PVJA010000116.1:196533-231733 GCA_004027025.1 Myocastor coypus | reverse complement strand
GAAAGAAAGAAAAAAAGAAAAAAATGTACAGCACTTTGAGAAAAGAAACTTAAAGAGGACATCAGAAAATGGAAACACAGTCCTTGCTCCTGGACACACAGAGCTAATATGATCAGAATGGCTTTATTTCTAAAATTCATTTACTGAGTTAAAACAGACCCAATCAAAATAACAACGGTATTCCTCACCGAACTGGAGAAAGTAATTCTAAAATTTATATAGAACCAAAAGAGACCCAGAATAGCAGTAGCAACTCGGGGTAACAAGAGCACAAAGGGAGCCATCACCATCTTGGTTTGAAGTTACGTTACAAAGCTTTAGTGATAAAAGCACGCACTTGGCACAAGAACGGACATGAGGATCAGTGCAACAGGAAGTGGATGCAGAAACAACCCCAAGTGCATTCAAGTATTTATTATTTGACAAAAGGGCCCAAAACCTACACTGGAGGAAAGAAGGTAAAGGTAGCCTCTTTAATAAACTGACACATCAAAAAAAAAAAATAAATAAAAAATAAACTGACACGTCACAGGCCACAGATGGAGTCTAAAGCTTTCTCTCTCAACCGATACTAAACAGAAATCAAAATGGACCAAAGAACTCAATGTGAAAAGAGAAACATCCTTCTAGAAGACAAAATATGCAAACCTTTTGAAGGTACAGATGTAAGAGAGGACTCTCTAAACACACCCTTTCCTGGTTGCGTAGGAAATAATACCAAGAATCTACAAATGGATTCAGACCAAACGAAAAGACTTCTGAAGAGCAAATGAAAAGAAAGCAACAGACTGAGAAGACAACCTATAGAATATAAAAAAAAAATCTTTTATCAGTTATTCTTCACACAGAGGACTAATGTGTATACTATACAAAGAACTCCAAAGAATTAGATAATACCTAAATAAAAAGTCTAACGGGGGGCAAGTGAAATAACTAAACACTTCACAGAAAAGTACAAATGGTCGACAGTGTGCCTGGAGATCATAATTGTGAGTGAGGTAAATCAAATACATGAGCTTAAATATTGCATGGCTTCTCTTATATGAGTAACACATGTCATAAATTAAAAGCAAGGTAAATGAGAATAGGAAGTAGAGAGATTTTTCTCAACTGGGAAGGAGCTAAAGAGAAGGGAGAGCGGAGAGTGAAAGGAGAGAGGGGTAAGACAAAACGAATGAAGCTGGGCCATATGCATGTCCCGTCTACACACAAGGAATGTAAACATCATACATTGTAAACAGGCACTACTAATTATAAAAATTTAAAAAGCAAAAAACAAGGACCAACCAGATAGCTCAGTGGATTAAGGCACCTACTTAGGCAGACACAGGAGCCAGGGGTTTGATCCCTAGCCTGCCTTGCCAGCCCCACCCCTGGAGCTACACTGAGGGAGCGAATGAGACTGGGTGTGTTGGGGTGCCCACCTGTAATCCCAGCTCTTGGGAGGCTGAAAAACAAGAAGGATCACTAGGAGTCCCGTCTGGGTAGTGAGACCCTGTAGACCCTGTACTAAATACATTTAAAAAGGCAAAAATAAAATGTACCATGTATCCTATACTATTGTAACCAATGAAGAAAAATATCCAAACACAAAAGTTGTACAGCATTCTAACTGGACAGAAAATACATGAGTCCAGTGCAGAATATTATGAATACTCTTCTCAAAGAATTATCATGTAAGGCTTAAAACAGTCAAATTGTGTTTCCACTTATAATGTCTCCACTTTATTTGATATAACACTTGTGTTCCTCTTTATGGAGGTTTTATAGATCCACTTTCCCTTATTATTTTTTCAAAATTTCTCTACAACCTACCTATTTTGTGTGTACACTTACGTTTGAGATTGCAGGGTTTTCTCTGTTATTTCCTAAATTGTTCAAAAATACATCCTCAGAAATGCTACTTTTCTTGTATTTTCCAAATTGGTCAACTGGTGTCCTAAAATACAAACTTATTTGAATAATTGGAAGTTCACGCGGTTGGGGTGTCTACCTCATTGAGTTCTGATGCCAAAGGTGGGGTGATGGGGACCATCTAGCCCAGGCGGGCACTGTATGGATTGCACAATGGCTTTCATTTTTCCTTTGTATAACAGATCTCTTTGCCCCATTGAACAAGTAGGGGGTGGGTAGACAAGCAGCTGACAGCATTCCTCACTCCAAGCCTGGCCCATCCCTCTCCTAAATATCACTGCAGGACGTTTACCTGGCAGCTGATCCTGACAGTTCTTTTTACATTCCCAATTTATCCTAACTGGTAATCTCCCTCCCTGCTTTATTTTAACACATAAGTTAAAGTGTTTTCTATCTCAGAATCCCTGAAATCACATCCTCAAGTTATAAAGAATGGCTGAGTAACTCTGTCAAGCTCCTCCACCTTAGAAATTAGGACATGAGGCCTCTTGTTTACAGACACAGGACTCCCAGTGTTTCAAGAGGTTGTCTGTTCTCCAGAACCAAAAAGAGAGGCATGGGAGGAGGCAGCAAAGCTGTTGGTACAGGCAGCAAGGAAGAGAGAATCTGGAAGGCAGGGTCTGGGAATCCCAGGAGTGTGGTTTGGGAACTCTCTCCAAGGACCTAGGGAACTGCGTGGCTTCAGCGTTTATTCTCCCTTGACTGTAGGCTTTCTCCTCACCAACCAGCTGGTAGTGTGTCTTCGAATTATGCTCTGAACCTTAGATACCCCACCCCACCATTTCCATGCCCTGATCATCCATCACTAAATTTAATAAAATAGTAACTTTGTTCGTTACAAACTTTATTCATGTAAAACAATATAGGAGCCAGGCGTGGTGGTGCATGCCTATAATTCCAGCACTTGGGAGGCTGAGGCAGAAAGATCGGTGTGAGTTCGAGACCAGCCTAGGCTACAGGCTACAAAAGTGAGCTCAAGACTAGCCTGAACTGCATAGCGAGACCTTGTCTCAAAAAGACAAAAATGATAATAATAATAATATTGAGTAGGAGATTATTGTCTCTTTTGGGTGCCAGTGATTAAAACTCATATTCCAATAAAGCTCAGATGATGCAAAGCATTTCTAGGATTCTTACCATCCCGTCTCCTCTTTTCCCTAGATACCCTCCTCATTATCACATTCTTTTAAAATTTTTATTAGTAGAGTTTGTAGTATATGATCACATTCGCTACAGGGAATTGGCACATGTACATAACACATTTCGATTCTTTATGTCCCCGTTTCTCTACCTCTCTTATTTTATTTATAGGGTCTTACAAAGTATATATATATATATATATATATATATATATATATATATATCAAACTATGCTAATAAGCCAAAGAACACATAAAACATGTCAGACAATTGTACTAAGTCAACTCCACTTTTACATATATGGTCCACACTACATCACAATAATTTTTCCTTTTCTCTTCTTTATTGTCACATACTAATGGTGTCCCTTGCTAGAAAACCTCCTATCTCCATTACATCAGCAGTGGTAGAACGAACACCTAAAGAAAATTTTCAAATCAAATCTCCGGGCCCACCTGACTTATGGGATTTTTTTTTTCCTCTACTATAAAAACAAGAAAATAAGAGAAGAAATGAGGAGCTAGAATCTACGGATGCTCAGAATCTGTTGCTGTCTTCCAGGAAGAGAGCAAGAGAACTTCTTGGGGTTTGAGGGTTGGGGAGAGAGGGGTTCAGGGATAAGTAAAGAGAGTAAACGATGATTCACAAACAGTTTGTGTCTGGAAGGTCCAGCGAAGGACATCCTATTCACTACCATTATTTAAAATCCTTAGGGAATTCTGAATAAACAAAACAGTTGTCAGATCATGCAATCAAATAATTAGTACCAAATCTGATGTAAGCAATCAAATATAAAAATGGGAATTCAAGCAATAAAATCAGTTGCTTCTATTCAAGTAATCCAGTAATACTTTAAATAAATTTGTGACATTTATAAAAAATTAAACTATGATGATAGCATGCCAACAATAAATAAATATATGCAGCTATACTAAAATTACTTGTGTTTTGGTTAGTTGCATTTACCATAACCTTCCAACATTTTGAAGATGGACACTCAAAATTTCCACACTATAAAATGTAAAATATGTTTCTGCAAGTATTCAAAAACCTAACTAAATGTTACCTAAACAACAACAACAACAAAAAAACAATCTGATGATAAATAGCAACAAGTCCTGTGTTATGGTTTATGTCTAGTTGCCCCCACAAAGCCTCATGGAATCATGGGTGGGGACTTTTAGAGTTTGAGATTTAAATGATGATCCACTGGGATTATGTGTTTTACTACTGTTGGCATTATGGTCTGAGTAGTGCTGAGACTATGGGTGTGGCCTGAGGCAGATAGGCTAAGGCAGAGAGCCTGATGTAGTTTAGAGAGAGAGAGAGAGAGAGAGAGAGAGAGAGAGAGAGAGAGAGAGAGAGAGAGAGAGAGACTAGTGCAGTTGCTCTGCTGTCCTCTTTAGTTGGTTGCCTCTGTTGCCATATTGTTGTTGTTCCGCCGCCATGAACTGATACTCTCTGCCATGTGCCACTCAGCCTTGGACATGGCCAAATATGGACTGAAACCTCCAGTAATTGAGCTAAATAAACCTTTCCTTTCTTCATTTTGAGTATCGGGTATTTGTCCTAGCAATGAGTAAAAAGTAACTAAGACATCCTAGAAGGTATACCAGCTCCTGTATGGCTTGAGTTGAATTTTTCCTGACTGGCTCACTTTCTGATTGATATCAAAATAATTGTCTTCCTCCTACCACTCCCATGCTACCTGCATAACTACTTAGTTTGCACTTTATCATTTGTTCAATAAGCTTACTTTGGTAGACCTAGAATGGTGCGTATCTTTGTACTGAAAATGAAAACAAATTTCTTTATATAGTAGTGGAACCTATATGATTATCTAAACTGTTTATGAACTTAAAACAATATTAAATAGAGCTGATTTCTGCAGGAAGGGATTTATTAGGGAACATTAAGTAATGCGTGCAACTTGTGGCCAGGCCACAGAAATAGATTTGTAGTATGTTCAGTCCAGAATAGAAGCAGCCTAGAGCACGGTTTCTCTCCGTCTCAGACTGTCCACAAGGTTGCTGAACCATCATGCTGAAGGCAGTTAGATAGACTAGATCTTGAACAAGACTTGAATCTGCCTTATATTTTGTATAATTAGTTAGAAATTTTCTCTTTTCACTTAATAACATGATGTTTTCCTCAGTCAGTACACCATAGATACATGGAACGATCAATTTTATGTGTCAAGTAGGCTAAGCTATAGTACATATCAGGTTATTATTTAATCAAACACTAATCAAGGTATTTCTTCGAAGGTATTTTCTAGATGTGGTTTATATTTACATGCAGTTCCCCGGAAGTAAAGGTCATTGCCCTAGATACATGAATGAGATGTCCTCAGTCAACTGAAGACCTTACTTAAAATAAAATTGATGAACACCTCGTCTAATATATAAGCTTCAAGATTTAACTGTGTAACATAGTAAATACTTATTTCTTGATCATATAGTCACCCTGTCTAAGCCTTTGTCAGTCATCCCATCCTCTATATTAAGCCTCACTCAATTCCACCAACTCAGTGCACCATGTTTTCTGCAGGAAGCTCATTATGATTTCCACAGGAAACTGTAGAAGGGATACAAAAGGTGGCATTGGCTTTATTACTAAAACCATGCTAACTGCATAAAATAATTTCAGGTGTTTTCTAGCTGCCTCAGCAAAAGAACCACTCCCCCTATTGTCTTCCAGTGAATGCTTTTCTTTAAAGATCTTTTTTGTATTCTTTTTTTATTATTATTAAAAATGTATTTATTTATTTATTTTGACATATAGTACAGAATTTCAAAACCAGAATAATTTACTAATGGTTATATTACATATTTTCATCATTGGATCAGTTTAGATTAATAGATATCGGGGTATAAGACTGGTCAAACAATTAAACATTAACAATTTCAATAAACATTTTTTTCCTTTTTTCTTCCTTTTAACAGTTGACACGCTACACATTGTCCTCACAATAATTATACAGAGCACAGTGCGTGGGCATGACCCACCTTCCTATTGATGTTGCTAAGAAAAAAAAAATTCTTCACTTTGAATTAAGAGGAAGCAGATGCATACACAGTCCAATGTTCCACAATTGCAGTGGGCCACCAGTGAAACTTGCAACGTTGGAGGCTATTGATCCAAGCCTCCTACAGCTCATCTCACCAATTTAGCTCTGCATTTCATGCCTTGTAATTAAGCTTTTTTGCTGGGTGATCAAGGGCAAGTCAAAGCAAGACCTGTATAACAAAACATTTATCTTTTTTGTATTCTTTTTTTTTTCTTTTTTGTATTCTTGTTCATTCATTCTCAGAGAATTGATGAATAACGTTGCTAGTAAGATAAGTAATATTTTTATTTCCAACAGTTTTCTGTTAGTATAAACAAAAGTAATTATTTTTTTTTACTCAAGAGAAATTTGTGCTGCTTTGAAATCAGTATATTAAGAAGACATTCAGGAACTGGGAAGATAGCTCCGTGGCACAAGTGCCTGTCTGGCAAGTGCAAGGTCATGAGTTTGAACCCCAGTCCCACAAAAAAAAAAAAAAAAAAAAAAAGACATTCGTACCTTTTATTACGTTTTAATAGGACATAACAATGTGACAGTTTCAAAACATGTTAGTAGTACATTCCCAATAATTGATACAATGCATATTGTTGCCCTTGTAGTAGTTACTCAGAACACGTAAAAGAGAGTGAGAGACAAGGGAAAATGCCATCGGATTGACCAGCTACAATTTTGTATATGCTTAGATTTCTAGATTTCTAAGATGTGTGACTGCTTTTGTCACATTCTATAGGGATGTATTAGAATATCAGTGATTGATGGAAAATACTGATTCCAAGTTAAGTCTAAGGCATCTGATATTCAGAAAGACAGTGATGTTAAGCTCAAGTACCTAAGTTATAGAGTAATAGTATCACTAAGCTTCTCTTCTGGAGGGTTAAGAACCTAAGTTTACAGACCAAAAATTAGAGAAAATGTAGAGCTATAAGGATATCCAATATTTATAATCACTTTAATATCATTCATATGCTCTCTATACATTTCGCTAGACTCACTATCAAATGGCTGTCTATTTTATATTTTTCTTCTCATTTAGAGCTTTCCTGAAATGTCTTGTTGTTTATGCTGGAAGGGCCAGCCAGACAGCTCAGCAAAATAAAGTGCTTGCTTACGGCAAATGCAAGGACTGGGTCGGATTCCCAGCATGTCCTGCCAGGCCCACTCCCAGGTGACTGAGACTGGGCGTGGCGGTATGCACTATAGCACCAGCGCTTGGGAGACTGAAAACAGGAGGATCACTATGAGTCTGAGTTGTGTACTCAGACCTTGTAGACCCTGTACTAAACACATAAAAAAGAAAACAAAACAAAAAATATGCATCTATGTTGGAGAAGATCCTTAAGTAATTTTCAATAGAAATATGGGTAGATTAATTTTAATTCATGTCTAAACCCAAGTGTCCTGTTTTGTCACATAATTAATATATTTAGAAAGTACAATTTTCTGTCATGATGCTTTGTCCTTCTTAATTCTACAAGCATTATTTACATTTATTTACTAATGTCTAGTCCAACACGTAACAATCAAATCATTCTTTTTCCACCACATGTGAACTTTCCCATTAGCAAACGTAACTGTTTTTCCCCTTTCCAGAAAGACCAAAGATCTCACGAGGATCTATCTAGAAGCGCCTCTTTTTCAGCACTTTTGCCTGGCACTTGTGAGTTCTCTGATCTTTCTTCAAATCCAGAAGCTCGAGATTGTTGCTTTGGTTTTCGGTTGCATTTGCATCTGCTCCTTCGCCTCTTCTGCGGTGCTGATTATTTGCACATGTCTTCTCCTAGGACTGCCCTCCACATCTTATCTTTCCAGCCCTGATTTACAATTCTCAGTATGTCTCACTGGTGTTGAAAGAGAGTTCCTCTATTTGATCCTCTGATCACAGACTCAGTCTTTAACAGCATTGATTCCTCTTTCCACACTTCCTGCTGCAGCCTCCATGAGCACCACCTGCTTTCCCGTTGCAGCTCGGTCTCTCTTGTGCTTGCTTGATGAGAAAGTGAGAGGCTTCTGGGTGTGTGCGTTCCCCTTGCGCTTCAGCAGTGACTTATTCCCAGACAGTAAAGGACACAGTACAGTTGTCTCCAACAGAATAGTGAAGGCCAGAAGCCTGTATCCCATCCTGCCTTGCGAGGCTTCCCTAGAGGGTTTCCCCAGTGTAGCCCACAGTCCCCTCCCAGCTATATGGAAA
This sequence comes from Myocastor coypus, assembly GCA_004027025.1. Taxonomy (NCBI): domain Eukaryota; kingdom Metazoa; phylum Chordata; class Mammalia; order Rodentia; family Myocastoridae; genus Myocastor; species Myocastor coypus. The sequence goes on along the minus strand of PVJA010000116.1, from coordinate 223,421 downwards.
AGGAATAATTCCACCCTGCATGCTCGTTCCCCCTGCACAACTGGTGTGGGCAGGTATTTCTTCTAGAAATGCATGAAGCTGGAAGGCAGGTCCACGCTGCTCCCATAACCGCTGAGGTGCTGCTCCCCGCTCAAGCTAGCCAGCGCTAGAGCTTCTCGCTTCTGCTACACCAGAGACAGGCCACATTAAAATGCAAGCATCCGCAGCCTTAGCAACAATGATGCTCTGAACTTCCCCCTTCCCATCCGCGAAGCTGACTCCTCTGACGAAACACAGCAGCTCACCCATATCTCCCATTTCTAGCTCACTTACGCAGGGCCCCACTGGAAAGAATGTTATGAAATTGCACGCCACAACTCTTCTGAGAGACTGTCATCATTATTAACCTTTAGTACAGCTCAGAAGATTTATTAACCTCTAAAATCGTTCTTTTTAGGGGCTGGGGTGATAGCTCCATGGCACAAGTGCCTACCTGGCAAGTGCAAGGTCGTGAGTTCAAATCCCGGCCCCGCCAAAAATAAAATTAAAATCAAAATATTGTTCTTTTTATATAAAATTCCAGGATTTCAGTAATGTATATTGGGGTTCAGGGTACAGCTCAGCAGATGAGTGCTTGCCTAGCAATGCCCTGGGTCCAATTCCTAGCATCGCAATCAAGTAAATAAAAATTAAGAAATACAAGATGTATGGATGGAAAATTGCTGTCCCCACACCCCTGTTCCATTCTATGCCATCCAGCCCCAAATTGTAATAAACATTTTGGTAGGATTATTTTCTTCAAGTTCTCTCTTCCTATGCCTATACTAATATGTATAAAATGTAGAGCTAAGTCTTAAATAGGTTTTTAAGTGAATTTCCTTTACTTCTATGTCCTTAACAAGGACATTTGATATGATCAATCTCAGGGTTTCTCAGATGCAACACACTGACTGACAGGTTCAGGTGACAGCAGTCGCGTGCTAACCCAATGCCCCCTTCAAGGGTTATCTTAACCCCAATTGCTTCCTAAGTTGTATGATTGTGGGTTACATGGCTATGGTTAGTAAGAAAAAGGAAATCACATTTTAAAATCAAGCAATCACTTATCAAAGGGCACTCTACATACCCCGTCTGCCCCCACACTTCCTAGAGCCCTCGGTTTTCCGTCCAGCTGGTGTTCCCTGCCTTCATGCCGACTTGGGCTGCACAGGCATGCATTATCCACAGTGCGCTCTCTGCTCTTACCTGCTACCATGGGATTTGCTGTAAACCTCTGCCAGTTCTTAGCAGGCTTCCTGGCCCTTACCCTCCAATACTTCTGCACCCCCAAGAGGAGACAATTTTACTCTGTATTCCTTTTGAAAACCGTAGGATATGGCTCTACTTCCCCCCTCTATCTCCGCATGCCATTCAGCAATTTCCCCTATTCTTTTATACCGACATAGCCCTAAGTAGTCTAACTGGTATCCCACTTGAAAAGTTACACAAATTTCCTTACTCTTAGATCTCAAAACCAAGGAGAGGCTGCTTTTCTTCTTTCCTCCCTTGAAGTGTGCATGTGTGGATGCACATGTGCGTGCCAGGGCCGTGAAAGGCAGGAGGAAATTATCTCCTTAAACGTTCCATTTTTTTCCAATTCCTTCTTCCTTCTCCTGCCAAATTTAAGCTACCCTCTTTTCAAGCTTTGCAGATCTGTCTTTCTTTCCACACTCTCAAAAAAGAACAAAACTAGTAGTTGTCATAACAAATTACTGGCCTCAAAGTAGTAGCCTACTGCAAATTAAAACCTTACACAGCAATAAAGCATATCAACATTTTATTGTTGCCCCACCAGATGTTCTTGGAGTCAGTATATTCTTTCTTTTATTCACTACTACTAAAAAATTGTCCACCATTTATCTGAAATTAAAATTCACTTAGGCATTCAACACTTTGCATGGAATCTCTGCGAGTACTGCGTTTCTAAAGTGCATATTGTTCTCTTGGACCATCTTCGTTCCAATAATAAATATTTTACAGGATAAGTGTCCCCCTATGACCACTTTCTTAAAAATGTGTCTGTCTTCTATAGATTTCTTTTTTGATAACTTAACATTCATTTGTTTGGTTGCTTGCTTATTTGTTTTTGCTTTAGGAAAAGTTCTACAGGGTGTTCAGGGTCTCACTACCAGATCGAATGAACACATAGTGATCCACCTGTTTACAGCCTCCCAAAAGCTGGGATTACCACTACACCCAGTCTCAATTGCCATGTCAGGGCACCCCAGGGGAGCCAACACACAGGTCTAGGGATCAAACCCCTGGCCCCTGCACCTGCTTGCACATACTTTAATCTGCTGAGCTATTTGGTCGGCCCTTGTTTGTTCTTTTTTTTTTTTTGGAATTATTTCCCAACACATTTTTAAAAGCTAGTTCATCTTTTATCTATGTGAGCTTAGAAGAAAATTGACATGAATTACCCATCATATCCAGGAACAGAACCCTTTTATTTACTTATATGTTTGACCTATAAAGCGACAAGAGAACTGCTATCCAGATGAACTCAATAATGTTTTTTACTTCTCAATAAAATCAACAGGATAGACACAAAGTGAGGTTGTGGGTCCTACCCCAGGTCCTGAGCTAGCTCTGAATACTTCTAGTTGAGGGAGAACATATCGAGGACGCCACCTTTGTAGTAGCCAGACGGATGATCCACCCCAAGTCTACTTCCAGCTCTGAAGAGAACAACAGAGCTCTGATCCCAGAATCACCAATAAAACCTTGCACTGACGGTGAGAGCCTGAAGATGCAGAGAGAGAGGGAGGGGCAGTAGATGCACAAGAAGAGAAATGTAGAGGTAGAGATAGAGGGAGATAGAGGTAGAGATAGAGACAGAAACAGAGATGGAGATGTAGGTGTGGATACAGATCTAACAAAAAAAGTAATAAGCCTGTAATCCCAGCACTTGGGAGGCTGAGGCAGGAGGATTGGTGCGAGTTCGAGACCAGCCTGGGCTACAAAGTGAGCTCAAGGCCAGCCTCAACTGCATAGCGAGACCCTGTCTCAAAAAGACAAAAAAAAAAAAAAAAAGTAATAAGGAAAAGAGGCAAAACAGAATTTTAAAACTGGGAAGAACGCTCTTCATTCTTTTAAAGTATGAAATTTTGCAACAAGGCTATGACTTGTTCCTGCCAGACTTAGACCCCAAGCTGCACTACCACACACACACACACACACAGAGAGAGAGAGAGAGAGAGAGAGACAGAGAGCGAGAGAGCACTCTATCCAGAGTCCAGTTCATGCAGGATATAGGTGCAGGGTGAGTCTCCCATTGCATTCTGTACCTGCCTGCTAAGTCACCATTCAGCCTTAGACACAAAGGACCACATTGTTCCGAAGACAGTTTCAGCCCCCAGTCAGACCTTGAAACTTCTATCTCACATCCAGGAGCCAGTAACACTTCAATGCTCAGTTTCCATCAGTTTATTTTCTGTGAGATCATAGAAATGTACTGTTTTGTAATTTGATTTTGTATCTTTATGAAATCCTTTCCATGTGAGCACATGTAGCTTTATCTTACCCGCTTAAATGTAGCAATTGTGCGGTAGCACTGAGAGATATATATAACATTTTAAAGTTTGAAATGGAAACACCTTTTCTTATAGTCTTGAGGAAAATACACGCTGCATACATGCATTTTAATAGAATAACATGGGCTAGGGAGATAGCTCTGGGACACAAATGACTTCCGGGAAAGTGCAAGGTCCTGAGTTCAATCCCCAGTTCAAAAAACAAAGAATAATGTAAATGAGAAAAATGCCAAGAGGCTTGAAGATTGCTTGTTCTTGCTCACCTGTTCCGACTCTGTCCCCTTCCCTTTGCCCGAGGTTGCAATTGTACATGTTATGACCCCTTCAGCTGGCTCGCCCCACTTTTTATCATATATCATAAGTAACATAGACATAGCTCAGCAGAAAGTGCCTCAGCTACTTTATGTCAACTTCTGAGAGACCCGAAACGTCCTCACCTTTCTGCTTGTGTGTTCTCTCAGACAAATGTTCCCATTCTCACCTTGACTCTATGAGACGGACTGTCTGATGGCATGCGAGTGTCACAGTAGCAGTGTGTCAAACACATGAAGGCTAACATGTGTGCCTGGCCCAGAAGACCTGCAATTGAAAATAATTGCACACTGAAGGAAAAAAGGGAAACACAAACAATGTAGTAACAATGCTAATATCAGATCTGTGTTGGATGATGTGGCAGATTCAAGTAGTTACAAATGACATAAAAGCAAAGATTCATGCACAGTCCTCTCAATGCCTACCTATATGCATAGCTTTCCTGACAAGGCTGCGTGGTGTTAGCTGTGACTTCACACAACTGAGAGAACAGGAGGGTTCACAAGCAACAAGAATTCCAAATATAGTTCTGATTTAGCCCGAGCCATGAAGATATAATGCATATAACATTATATATAATACCGTATATAATACATATAATTCTATCGGATGCAACAATATAGAAGGGGAAACACAGAATCATAAACTTGGAAGGAATGGTATTTATTCTTTTAAAGTACATCTAAGCTCCTTTTATTTTTGCCAACATATAGCCCTCCTTTTTATTAGAAATCCATTTTCTAGACTGATAACAATTATATTTCTTTCATTTTTCCTTCTGGGCATTAGCCTCTCACTAATAACATAAAGGCATTATTATACTATTATGGAAAATATTACTTCTTTAATCACTTGTTTCAGTTTATTGAAAACTATGTTCCTTTTTAAGATAATACATGTATGGTGTCGAGTTTTTAGATGATGCTATGATTTTACAAATAAATCCCAAGTAAACATCTTTCAAATTTTAGGCAAATATCACAAAGTCATACATGTTAATGAATATGCAGAGTGCATATGATAATTTTTAGATTCCACTGAAGCATTACATTCTTCATGACAAGATTCTATTACAATAAGTAGCATTATAAATTATAGGCATTTTGAGCTAAAGTTGTTCACAGGAAAGTTTTACCCTCATTCAGTGACTGTCTAGGCAAAAGCAACTCTCAGTCAAGCCTTGAGGAGTCTTGGGAATCTCCTTGCTGACCCTTACAGAGTGAAGGGCGTCATTTTAGCTTGCTGGACAAGAAAAAGTGCTTCAGCATTAGGCAAATACGGGAGCCAGCACTTGCTACACCATTTGAACACCACTGTGTCACGTTCTGTAGATTACTAAGTTCCTTACTTCAGTTCTCCGAGGCTCTTTCCTTGCGTACAGAGCCATGGCAGTACCCTTGCGTAGCATCGTGTCAGGGAGGTGAAACAGACCCCTGCTCACCATGTGCCTCAGCATAGAATTCTCTCAATAAATTCTATCTATTATGCTTAGTATCATTCTGGGTAACTATATAAAGGCAGCATCATTCACATATATATTGTTTACATGTGCTCCGATATATCTTCAAGCTTTTTTTTTTTTTTTAATAAAGCTGTTCCTGAAATGGTAAACATGCTAAAACTTACTTCCTTTACTAAAGACAGAAGTCCATGTCTTAGCCCAGTCCATCTCGGGTGATGGAGATTTACAACTTTCTTCATTTAGTTTTGTTTTTTCCTTGAAATAGAAGGAAGCCACAGTAGAAGAGCAGGAGTAGAGGAAGCCACAGAAGGTCTGAGAGCCTACAACAACACGCAGGAAATATTCATTTGGAGACAATTATGTTCTCTCTAATTTTCTTTTACCTTTTTAATGCTGCCATCCCTGCAAGTATAAAAGAGCTAATAATGCTTTATAAATGGCTGGTACTGGTAAGTAGTCAAATATTTAGAGGCCAAGGGTCTTTAATCACCTAAGTGCTTTTCTATGAATACTGATATGACAAAGGCTCATATTTAATTGCTTCCAAAGTGACTTTATGCTAAGTAATGGCTCACTACAGAATTTGAAGACCTAGCCTCACCCCATTAAAAAAGGATGCATCTTTTGTCTGTGTCAGAACTGAGCCAGAGGAGGCAGAGTGAGACTGTGCATGGTGGACAGAAGCACGGTGGCTCATCTGGCAACTTTGGCAGAAGAGATGGAGAAGGAGAGACTCCCGGTTGTCTCCAAGTTTTCTCTTACATGTAGTCTAAGAGAATTTTCTTTGTAAGGCTGTAAAGAGACAGGAAACAGTCATGATCAAAATGTAATCATTTAGGGCCGGCAAGATAGCTCAGCCAACTAAGCACGTAGGAAAGCATACAGACAAGGGTTCGACCCCCCCTTACAGTACATCTCCTGGGCCCGGCTCCCAGACCCTGAGCCAGCCACCAAGTTCGGGTATGGGGATGCACATCTATAATCCCAGCTCTGGGGAGGCTGAAAGCAGAAGGACCACTATGAAGTCAAGGTCCATAATGAGACCCTGCACTAGTTCGAGAATCATTTTCAAGAACCCCACAGCCCTGATTTACTTATTATCAGTAAAGAAAATAGATGCATTGTTGAAGCATAATGAATCCTAACCAGGCTTGTGTAGGCCTCTAGTCTCGCTAAAGGGTACATATGTATTTCAGATATTCATGAATATTTCTTTTGCTATTAGCATTCTGCACGAATTAAATCTAAATCTAGGAAGCTCAATGTGTAAAATTATCACTCCCTAGATTGGGCTCTAGTGATCTGCTTGTTTACAGCCTCCCAAGAGCTGGGATTGCAGGTGCATGCTACCACACCTAGTCTCAGTTGCCACCTCAGCACGCCCTGGGGCTGGCAGCCGCATGGCAAGCCTGGGGATAGAAGCCTGGCCCCTGGTCCCTGGCTCATGCCCCTCCTTGCAGGCACTTTAATCTGCTGAGCTATTTGGCCAGCCCTCGCTCATAACAAATGCAGAATAAGAATTTCACATACACACATATACACTAAAAGCTTCAGTTTTGCTCTTTTCTGATGACTATGATAGTTTGTAAAATGTATTCTTGTAAAAAAATTTTTTAAAACGTTATTCAAACCACCAAAAAGTCAATCACATTTTTGAGAATCAATAGTATAAAGAAAGTAACTGCTTTTTTTTTTTTTAGTATTCCTGAGCTTTTTCACTGTGAAAAAAAGATTGGTATGTGATAAGTAAAATATTCAGATTTTAGTTCAGAAAGATATTTTTCCTTACTTTAACTCAGTGTATGGATTTATGATAAGTTGGATAATACTATAAACACTCTAGGTACTGAATGTCTCAGTTCTAAAGATGCTCATAAACTTGTTAAGAAAAACTAACATTAAGATAATTGAAAAACAAAAGAAAACATAACATTCAGACACCTAAAATAATTGCAAGTGTTTCCTAATTTAAAAGGTAACATTTACTATGGAAATTGAGTTCATGAGGGATCTTCAAGCAGACTTCAAACAGTACCTTGAAATAATTTAGGATGGAAAACTGAGACAGACAAATAGTTTTATTCCATCCACTGAAAATATCTTTGGGTTAAATATTTTCTATTTTCCCTTTAAACTTATAACAGCATTAGTGTCAACAATATGCCTTTGTCATTTGGAAGAGATGTACTGGAGAGCTTCTTAATCTTTAGTTCACAAATATTGCTTTATCACAACTGTTACCCTTTGTGTCTAGTTATTCCCCCAAAGCCTCCTGCAGTCATGGGGTGGGAATTTCTAGAGTTTGAGACTAACTCATGATCCACTGAGATTATAGGTCTTAGTGTTTCTGAGATTACGCGTCTGAGTGCTATACCCAGGCGTGGGGTGGATAGCCTGTCGCCATTGTTGCTGCTCTACTGCCATGAACTGCTACTTTCTGCCCTGTGCCACTCTACCTTGGAGTGAGCCTAGTATGGCCTGAAAATGCCAGTAACTGTGAACTAAATAAACCTTTCCTTCCTTCATTTTGGGTGTTGGGTATTGGTCCCAGCAACGAGAGAAGAGGAACTGAGACAATAGTTTTTTTTCTTTTTCATGAAATGCTGTAAAATCTATTAAATATATGAATTGCTCATAGTGATGCAAAATAAAATATACCATCATAAGAACACTCTGTTAAATGCTGCTAGGGGAAAGAGAAAAACTAGGTTCTCTTTCCAGCTCATAGAAGAGATACATTCACATAAAAACCTCAGAAAGATCACAAATGACAGCACTTTGGTCTTTTTGTTTGTTTGTTTGCTTGCTTGCTTGCTTTTTTCTGATACCAGGGATCAAACTCAAGACCTTGTGCTTGCCAGGCAGGTGTTTATGCCACTGAGCTATATCGCTGGCCCTCCAAGAACTTTGGATTATTCAACAATTCAGAAAAGAAATGTATTAACTACTGACTGTTCAATATGCAACTCCCAATAAAGAAAACATGTACACTAGGATCATGTTGAGAACCCTTTAAAAATACATATACTACAATCCTTCCTAGTCATCCTGCAGGCAGCATAAGCCATATACTTCTTTTTAAGGTTTTATGTAGGATTATCATCTTCTAGAACCACCTATTACAAACTACCCCCCAAAAAAGTCATTATGTCATATTAACTCCACTGTGATGTGTCGGAATGTCCTCTCCCATAAACTTTCAAAACATGAAGAAGTAATTTTCAATATTGCCATCACATAGTTACTTGATTATAAAAAGGACAACTAAACATCTAATGCTTACCAGAGACAATGGAGTGGTGGACATGTATGAAATGGTAGGAGAGTGGATATGGGTGAAGTACCTCGAAACCTCAAGTTTTGTTGCCTGTATGAAAACCACTTCAGCTTTTTAAGAATTGTACTGCGTGTATTCTGATCCACAGCTGCAGAAAAATATGGAGTATTATGGGGTGATAAGGCAACGATATATTTCCATTTGTTCATCATCTATAATCGTATAGTGAATAAAATCTGCTTTCAGAACAGCCTTTTAAAGCATAAAACGATTTTGAGAAAATTGTAAGTTTATTTCCTTAAGCTAACCTCATTTAAGGCACGAAACTGTTGCTCCTTATATAACATGACAGAAGTTGCTTCTCATATAACCTATTAAATGCTTAGCTCCTGCCCATCTTAATGATACTCATTTTCTCTCTATGTATATCCACGAGAAAATTGCTTTATAGGAAATATGCTGCTGTTTCTCTAAAAGAAAAAAAGGATATTTCTATCATTGGAAATGTTTACGCAAAAGACTTCTCAAAACTCTACAAAATTTTATACAACAAGGAATATCTTTTCTTGGAATAGAATTTTAAATATTTAAATATGTATGTCAGATATTTTAAGATGGTTGGGCATCATTAATAAAAATTTAGAAAAAAAAACTGTGCTCATGTGCAAGTTATTTGAATGATATATTCTTTCTTTAATTTCATTCATTTTGATGAGAAAGAAATAGAGATTCTCAGAGCAGATTAGTAGGACAGTTACAATAATTAATATACTGCATATTGTTGTCTTCATAGTAGTTATTCAGAGTACAAGAAGCAGACATGATATCTTGTCTAAACATTATTAGTACAAATCTTTCTTCTCATTAAGCTAAGAGAAAGTAGCTCTATGTATAGTCCAACAGTCCATGACAGTAGTGGGTTATCAGCAGAACTGGCAATGACAGAAGCTGTTGACTTGAGCCTTTTACAGCTCAGCATATTAATATGAGTTTACTTTTTATACTTCATGGTTAGACTTTTCTGGTGGATGGTTAAGACCAAAATAAAGCAAGACCTATAAAACAAAAAATGTAACTTTCATATAAGTGATACATTCACTTCCTATAGTTTTTATAACCAGTTAGCATAGACTTGATGGGTTAAAGGACACATTTATTCTTGAATAATTCTGGAGATAAATCCCAAAATTACTGGGCTATAGGGAAGGGCTTGGGAGAATTATTTCACTTGCCCTTTGAGAAGCTTCTGGAGCTGCTTTTGTTGTGTGTTGTGTTGCCTTTGAGGGTTGTGGCTTGTGCTCCATCTTCAAGACCAGCAGGCCAGCATCTCCCAATTTCCCCCTCTTCCACCTTTGCATGGTGCTCTGTGTAGACACGTAGCACTTAGTCTCCCCCTTTACAATACTCTGTGAATATATTGGAGCCCACCTAAAATAATCCAAGATAGCCTCCTCAATTCCAAAAGCTTTAATTTTATCTGCAGGATGATTTTTTTTTCCATATTAGGTTGCACATACTGGTTTCAGAGATCAAGACCTACACAGTGTATCAGTGCCATTATCTGGCCTACTAAACTTGTAAAGATAGTCTTATCTGAAAGCATAAATAATCAGTGATGAGTTTAAAAAATTAAAGAAGTCAATAGGAAGAGGAATTATCTCAGTAGGTATTAAAATATAATTTAAACTTGAGATAATCACAAAAAAATCAATGCTGGTTCCAACAAGCTTTCTGCAAACATAATATGTACTATAGAATATACTATAAACCAAGAAGGATCAAATGGATTATAAAGAAAATATTGGCACTTTAAAAATAATTCTAACTAGAATATCCCAAGTGGCATCGTATCTCAGGGCATATTTTAGACAGTCTGATGAAAGCATTATGTCTGGGAAAATTTCATTAGATATCTAAGTGGTGTAGGCATGTGTAAGGCCTGCTTGATGCACAATGTGAGAAAAGTCCAGTGAACCGGAGTACACAAGTTTAAAAAAATCCACTCAAAGTGTCATTATAACTTTAGCAATAAATTTTTACAATATTTTCAACTGCATTGTATACAGTTAATATTCTTAGTATAAAACTATCCCTTTAGATTAACAAGAAAAACCATAAAACTCCTTTGTTAGAAGAAGAAATTCAAATAGCTAATAAAGAATATGTGATCACTCTCACATAATCAAATAAATTCAAATTACAATAAGAAAATGCTATTAGTTGCTTATAAATTTGCATTATTCATTAAGCATGCTAGTTGGTGTTGCTCTCAGCATGTCAAGCAAGTATTCTCAAGCACCACTCACAGGATTCTAAATTGTAATCACTCCCACTGCAAATTTCATAATATTCAGAAAGACTTTTTAAAACTGTATTTTAATCCTGTAATTACTCATCCTGTAGTATATGCTAAATAAATATCAAAAGTATAATAAAAACATATGTATAAGCATTCTGAGTGACATTTCTTAGTTTTTCAAAAGTGAAAAAAAAGATACACTAGTAAAACAGTGACCAAACATAATTATGTTAAACACGTAATCTTAGTGACAAGTAACATTCACAGTAAAATAATGAAGTATTGGTATTATAGAATTAAAAATGAGACAGACAGCTCAGTGGACTAAAGCACCTACTTAGGCAGGTGCAGGGACCAGGGTTCAAGAAATCTACTCTGTACATAGTTCTCAGAATACTTGAGCATAAATCTTACATGGACAAGTGAATTCAGTGGATAGAGCAGTTTTAAAAACCAATGGTGATACTGGCCATGAAGCAATAAAGACCACTGAAGGTTCCTGCTGGGAGCCATGAAGTTGGAAAATTGACCAAATGTGTGAAACCAGAACTAGACCTCATTGCCTAAAGCAGTGAAGCTACCACAGTCAGTCCTGAGATAAGCATCCTGACTGTTTCAGGTCACTAAGCAACCTTGTGTCACATCTTACTAACTTTGCAGAGATATAAATAAGCATCCATACTGTTGTTCTGGGGGTTGTTAGGCCAGCCAGGCAGGTGGGCCACCACCTGACCCAGCTTCTGTCTTCTTGTCCATCTTTTCCACATTCCTGCTGCCACTTTGCCCTGGGTACAATGGAATACAGTGAGAGAACAACTAACCCCTACAGTTTCCCAAGGAAAGCAGGGGGAGTCCTGAAGGGCCTTGTCTGCTATGGCAACATTAACCTGAGACCGGAAAGTGGAGGAAGAAAGAAGGAAAAGAAGTCTTTTGTACTCCATACCCCAGGCAGAGGGCGCACTGTTTACCCAGGCTCCTCAGGAGGAAAGAGTTTGTCAAACTCATAGCTTTGAAAAAGGCTAGTGGTTGCTGGGAGCCATGAGAGAGAAAGGCTGGGGACATAGTTGGTGAAGATATATGTCCCACATACTGGGGCCGTTCTGGTTGCAGTGTGGCTTACACCTAACACTGATGGCTCCTGTATTTTTTAAATAGCCCTTGTAAATGGCAGCAGTCCGCAAGCAGCAATCAAGTTGGTCATTGCTGTCAGCTCAGTGTTAAAGAAGAAACTCCTTTCACTCTCATTTCCCCACTCCATAAGGGAGAAAACCAAGGCTTTAAAAGCACCTTGGCCAAGACCAGGTGGCAGGTAAGAGGCAAGGCACAGGGTGAGCTGCAGCCTGTGGCAGCTCAGAGCCTCTGCGTTGACATCCTTTCCTTCTGATTTGTGGGCTGGTGGTCATTGACATAAATTAGAAGTAACTTAGAAATCATGAATTTGTGGTAATAGGGTAAGTACCGTGTGTCTTCACAGAGCCCATTCACTGTTTGTGGAACTAGATTTTTAAACTCTAAAAGAGTGTTCACCATAGAGTGATTTTTTAATTTGCAAGTAACTACTAAGAGATCACATATGAAGTTGTTTTTGCAAATAGTTTGCATAAGACACTTATTATAACTTTAAAGAAAACAGACTCATTCTGCATCTGAACTCTACGCCTATGAGAAAACTCGGATGCACCAATGTGCCTGAAATAATATTTAAAATTTTAAGAAAGATCTTCATCATAATAACACTAAAGGCTTGATTCCTGTTACACAGCTCATGAAATCAATTGTAACATTTCTGCTATTATAACATTATGTGAATTTAATAAAGATAATAAATACCTGGCATTTACACAGCTTCTTTCATCTGAATATGCTCAGAGAGGTCAATCAACTTCAGATGCAGATGAACCAGAGCAGGCCATATAAATCACACTCAGAACAACACAGTTTTCTCACCGTTCTACCAGCTCCTTTTATCTCAGCTTGGGGAAACAGGAGCCATATCTTTTTAAAAAAATAATTAAAATAGAAAATAATGCTAAGACCCTTCACATATTAATCCTCTAGCAAAAGAACTTAGGAAATACAATAATTTGATATTTTACCTGTCATCCTTTGTGTTTTAATGATGAAGAAAGCTTCAGAAAAAGGATCAGCTCTGAAAGCTTTCTGAAAGGAAGCAAAAAGCAGGAACTCCCCACCTGGCAGGCCACGGCCGTCCTGATGAAGTTACACCTCCCGGCTTTCCCACATAATCAGAACCAGATGCTCACGCTCACATACCTTCATAGTTTTATTTTTCAAAATATAGAGTCCAATTCTCACCTCTTACGCTCAATAAAATAGTACATAAACTCTGATAATGGTCAATAACTGCCTAATAATATTAGCAATTATCCAGTCGACCGCTGGATTGTGCTGTTCTAGGTGGCAGTGACTGACCTCATGAGGCTATTGATTTTATTTAGTTTTAAGTAATATAAATTTTGAAACGGGTACTCAGTTCCACTACTGAAAAATTTTTCCTGGTTTTTGGAAGAACTACAAGGGAATTTACTTTTTCTGAGTAAACTGTATGAAAAGTAAATATAGGTCAAGTGCTTATGATAAAAAAAAATAGCATTTAAATTGAGATGCAGTAAAAGAAAATAATCTGTATAGGCTGGAAAGAATTACTGAGGTGAAAGAATACTATATTTTGTGCCCATATCTTTGGTGTTGGTTACAAGTTGAAATAATGCTTAGATTTTTTTTTTATATTTTTTTCTTGTTTCAGAACTTTTGTTTGTTTGTTTGTTTGTTTTTATGGTTGGCTCAGCCTGCCCTGAGGGCAGGGCTGGTGCAGCTTGTAGTGCCAGGGATCAAACCACAGTCCCTGCAGCTGCCCAAGCTTTCCTAAGCAGGTGCTTTAGACCACCTAGCCATCCTGCCAGGCCCCCGCTTAGATTGATTGATTGATTGATTGACTGATTGACTGATTGATTGATTGATTTGGCACAGGGTCTCACTACACAGCTCGTACTTGTAGTGATCCTCCACATCAGCCTCCCCAGCACTGGGATTACAGGCGTGCAGTACTATGCCTGGTTTCAGTGACAGCAGGGTACACCCAGGCTTCCAGGTCTGGCACAGTGTATGGTACTAAGGGATCGAACCTGGGTCCTTGCACTTGCCAGGTAGGTTCTTAGACCATCAAATGCTTAGATATTATTGAACACTATTGAACTTATTTTTAAGGTACCTATTAGAAAAGTTAAAAGTTATCTATGCATCTGACATCCTATATCTCTTGGATAATTGTTCGGAGGATTTGGACTTTTATTTCCACCTACATGCATACTCCCTTGATGGCAGGAGTCCCTGAGTCTTTCTGTGAGCTCTTAACCAATTGAAGAATGCCATGGAATATTTCTACTGAACATTAGTAGTAGAGTTCAGCTTTCTCTGCCTTTCACGGTTGGTCCACCCTCTGATCACAAGTAAGCCAAGTCTTCCGTGTCCATATCTGCATCATCTCCTCTCTCGCCGGCATCCTCCCCAGCATTTTCCGCTGCTATTGTTAAGATTCTCATGCATGCATACTCCTTGAACTCTCCAGAGGAACTGTTTGAGTTTCTCCCCAGTTCTGATACCTACACCCACATAGTTTAAAAGAAACTCAAGGTCAGCAGCTCTCTCAGTGGCTTAGTGGCTCAATTTCATCAACCATCTCCCTCAGCCTCTTCCATGACAACTTTCCCCTGCCTGTTGAATGGGTCTCTTCCAGTCTTCCTGGATTCTCAGTCAGTGTAGGGAGACGTTGCTTTGGGCATCTCTAACCATAGGTCCCTATCCAGGTTCTGAGGACAAGAAAAACAGCGAATGAATGAGCTGGTTAACAGTCACGGGGCTTCTTACTTAATGCTTATTTTGACCAAAAGTGGAAAGTGAAATAAGCGGTCTACAGAATCAAGATAATCCCAGAATATGTTGCCCATATTGTGTGTTGCTATAGAACCCCAAGCCCCTCCCTCCTTTGTTCTCCACCTCTTCTCTCCCCAGGCTTCTGCCCAGCCCATGTCTTCCACAAGTTCCTGGGCTGGAACCGTAAGGGGCCTACACTTCCTGCCATTATCATGTCATCATAACACAGGGAGGGGCCCGTGCCCCAGCTCCCTCACGCGGCCCCTCCCTGGTCTTCCCCGGAGGCAGCCCTCTTGCTAGTTGGTTTCCCTCCAAGTGTGTGCACACCATATGTGGCCAAAACTGCTGTGATCAAACTACTTCAGAGCCGGATATTCCTTCCCGACAGCCCGCTCTGATGCTCACTGATCTTGAATGGACCTATCTATATTCCACTCTGCTTACACTCTGGGTCTGTTTTCCAACACAAATCATTTGTTTCCATCCGCTTCTTTCCCCAGCATGATTAATTAGTTCTGCATGCACTTCGTTCTCTGGGATGATCCAGCCACTCCTTCTCCTTTACCTACAGATGCCTGTCCCAAGAATCAGCCCTTTCTCTGACCTGCTTCCCACTAAGGCTCATCTCCTTATCATTAACTTCTCAACCTCAGCTGATCTTAGTTCTATCCCCCATGTATCTATGGAAACTGCCTCTCTTAGACCACCGACATCTATCTGACCAACAAATTCCAGGCACCCTCACATTCTTCATCTACTAATTCATGCTGACTCCAATTCAAAACTCTCCTTTGAATCTTCTTGGGAGAAAACAATCCTAATTTTAGAAGCATCTTAGCTACCACCTATTCTTCTGCCAGGTTTTGTAGGACAATCCTGTGAGCTATCTCTTGCCTTCAATTCTCTATGACTTAATTTCCATCCTGTAGTTAATAATTCCCAAACATGCTATTGATTCCTGATCTAAAACCATGCACCGCAGCTAGGCGTGGTGGCTCACACCTGTAATCCCAGCACTTGGGAGGCTAAGGCAGGAGGATCGCTGTGAGTTCGAGACCAGCCTGGGCTACAAAAGTGAGCTCAAAGCCAGCCTGAACTGCACAGTGAGACCCTGTCTCAAAAAACCAAAAATAAATAAATAAATAAATAAATATAAAACCATGCACCTTTAATTCACAGGTGGCATCATTCCATCATTCCATGGATAATGTTTAGGTACTGGAAAGTATATATGATATATGATATATGATTTATGATATATGATATGGTATATATTATATGGTATATATTATATATGTATATATACATACATAATGCACATGCATGCATATATATGCATGTGCATGCATTATGCATCCTCAGATTCAAAACTATCATTTTAAAAGTATTTGTGTTTGATCCCCAGACCTTCTGTGCTGGGCCTGCCCCCGGGGCATGGTGAGATGGCAATTGAGACCAGGCGTAGTGGCACACACCTATAACTGCAGCTCTTGGGAGGCTATAAATAGGCAGATCACTACAAGTTTAGTAGTGGCACCCTGAACACCCTGTGGACTATTCCCCCCTCAAAAAAAATTACGAAAAAAATCTCATTTGTATTGAACACATACAGATGTCTTTTCATAATAATTCGTAAATAGTACAGAGTAATACCTATACAATATCCAGAGTGTACTAGGTATTATAAGTAATGTGGAGATGATTTATACTACACAGGAGGATATGTACAAGTTATGTGCAACCATTTTGCCATTTTATGCAGGGAACTTGAGCACTCACAAATCTCGGTACCTAACAAAGATACTGCGGGCAACTGTACATCACTGAACATACCATGTTCCTCCCCTAGCTCTTCATCTAGCCCAAATATATTCTGGCATATTATATTTTATTACACAGAATCACCATCATCTTCTCAATATTTAAGACTTAAAACTTTGAAAATATTTTAGGTGCTTTATCTCTGTATGTCAGCACTTGCTTTCTTTGTTACCCTAAGCAACATAAAATTTTGAAGTTTCTCTCACCGTCTAGTCTTTCAGTCTGACCTCACCATCATCCTATGACTTGCCACCAAGAAAGCTTCAAGGAGCGGCAGTCTCTGAGTCAACCAAGTTCACTCTACACCCGAGCGTAATTATTCTAATGCTTCTCTGTCTCAAAATAGTGTCCCACTACACATAAAATCAACCAGGCTTGCACCAGGTTTTCCGTGCCCCGCCCCCGCACCCTCCCACACACTGTGCCAATCCTGACAGAGCTACCTGGTGCTGAGACCACATATGGCACTCTGCTGCATCGCAAAGGTTTCCCACAACTTGCTCACGCCATACCCTTTCCATAATCCCCCCCCAATGCCTTTGGTACTCTGACTTCATTTCCCTGCATTGAATTTCCACATGATCATCAGACAGTGTTTCCTTTTTCATGTCTGCTACAGATCTCCTTCCAACAAAACTGATCTCTCGTTCCTTTAGTCTCTGTGGCACTTTGGACCCTCACTTTAATTTTCTAAAGGGCTGTGGAGCTACTTCTAGCAATAGTTTCCCCACTAAACCGGGAGTCTGTAGAAGCACAAGTCATGTCTCATTTAACTCCTTATCCTTTGGAGTCTCCTTCCTAGTAGACAGGTGCAGAGTGAAAGTTTGCCCAGTTGTCAAAACCAAAGGAGCTAGATGAGTCTTTTTCCCTTAAAGCTCGTAAGATTCTAAGTAGAATTCTAATACTTTCTGGGCAGGTGAGGGTGCGTGATCAATGATATTCTTTGAAGCCAGACTCCCAAAAGTGTTGTGTGTGTGTGTGTAGCAGAGCTCTTAAAAGTTGGAATCATTTCCCTTGAGGAGCCTAGGCTTTCCTATGCTTTACCTCCACTTATTTTAGCTTAAGTTAAAAAAAAGAATCATATAAAATATCCAAAGTCACATTTAAAATGAAAATTTGTCTGCTTTCTATAGTTCAAGTAACAAAATCTGTCTTTCAGATAGTTCAGTTTCTTTTGCCTACTCAATTGCAAGCAAATATCTAGTGAGGACATACATAATATGGTCCTGGAATTATGTTAGTCCTTTTGAGGTTAAAAAGAAAACAAGACACAAATTCAGATGAGTGCTATTAAGAAAGATCTCCCTGTAATGGATTGTTAACTGGTGATCAACTCATTATACCCAGCTGAATTTAACTAGCACGGTTCTGGGTGTGGGAGGCCAGCCTGAGGATGGTTTTCAGCAGTGTAAGGGGCAGAACTGAAAAGAAGAGAGAGGTTACTAGGGAAGCTGTTTGGAGACGCTGTTGGGGGCTGTCCCAAGCTGCTGGTTCTCTTGGGTTATTCTGCTGGAGGACTTGTCATGCTGGCTTTCCTGATAAGCTTGGCTGCTCGCATCGCAGGAGGAGCGCAGGACATCACTGTCGCTGAGGGTGGCTGCAGTTCGCTCCGGGGAAGCCCTGATCCTCATCTTGAGCATCGCTTCCTGGCTCCGGAGCGACAGATGATGCACAGCTCAGTCTCGCGGAGAAGCTGGCTGCACTGGCTTTCCTCACGGGAACTCAGCTTTCCGTATCCTTAGGGGAGCTCAGGACCTCCCGACTGTTGCCCAGCACAGCCGTGGTGCTTTTTGGAGGAACTCTGGTTCCTTCCTTAAGCTTGCTTCCTGGCTCCAGTTCAGATCCCTCAGCCTGCTAGCACGGACCTTTCATTTGGCTGACACAGACTTTCTAGCTTCCACCACTGACCTTTGCACCTTTCTAGTGCAGACCCATGAAGCAGGCCTGCATGGGACATTGCTGTGGGATTTCAGCCTCCAGTAGGACTTGTGGAAGGCACTGCTATGAGCTCTCGATCTTCAGTTGAGCTCATGCACTACTTTATGGTGGAATCCAGGCCTTCTGCTGGATTATTTGTTCCTTATTGTGTGGACAGCTTTCCTACACTCTTTGTACATGATTCGTTGGGTGATTCATTATAATATAATCTTATAAAATGTGCCCTGTATTGTACCATTCCCCTTACAAAACCCCAAATTGTGACACTCCTGAAACTGTGCTTTGGAAGAGAAACCTACCATGGAAAGAAATATGGATAGATGAGGAAAATGGAAAAGGAGTGCCAAACATGGAAGAAGGACAAAGAAACACAGAAAATAATTGTGATAGTGTGTCATTTCATGAAAGAGACAACAGGGTGAAGAATACTGTCTCAGTTACTCTTCTCTCATTGCTGGGACAAATACCCAGCATCCAAAATGAAGGATGGAAAGGTTTTTCTAGCTCACAGTTACTGGAGGTTTCAGTCATTATTCGGCTGGCTCCAAAGCTGAGTGGCACATGGCAGAGAGCAACCAGTTCATGGCGGTGGAAAACAGAAACAATGGCAACAGAGAGTGTCTGTCTCTCTGTCTCTCTTATATCACATTCAGGCTCTCCACCTCACGCGGGATAAAAACATTCACACCCATAATCCCAGCAGTACTAAAACCCATAATTCCAGTGGAATGTGAGATAATCTCAAATTCTGGAAGACCCCACCCCATGACTGCATGACTGAGGCTTTGGGGGGATAATTAGACACAAACCATGGCACATATAATCAGAAGAGATGGTTCATTCTAGAACCACAATATGCACTAGTCAGCAAGTTCCTAAAGCTAAACTGTAGCTACTCAGTAAAGAAGAGAGGGCAGTGGAAGACCAGAGCCCTGCCCACTGAGGCATCTTGGCATACCCCTTCCCACAAGCCAGAGCACCCTCTTGGGAGCTCCTCGCAATAAGGAAAACACTAGCCAAGCGACAACAGAAGGCGAATCAAATAGGCAGAATGGGAGCCAATGAATGGGAAGCTGTGTTACCTGACCCCAAAACACGCTCTGAATTCAGTTTTCTTTTGCACCCAGCACATAACTGACTACACATGTATATCCTCTCAACTGCAAGCTAGCTAAATCTCATGCATATCCTTTATAAGCTGTAAGCTCAATAAATCCTTTTATGTCCATATGGTTAACCTAACATGTCGCAAGCATCTGATGTATAAAAAAAATTTTTGAAATTAGTGGCCAAATGGACAGCTAAATCAATGTCAGAATTTACTAAAGAAAAAAAACCTGTAATCTTCCCAAAATATTTGCCAATAGTTTCCTATAATCTAGTTGATCTCATCCATTTTCATCAGAAAATTAAGCTTTAAATGTAAGTTACAGTTTTAGGCTAAGCCAGACATACTAGAAGCCTCTGTTGTGACTCTAAATCTATCAGAGCTTAAAGAGTCACATCTAAAGATTTTATTACGGTTCCTAAAAGAAAATAATCTCTTGGTACATTTATCTCCCAGGACTTAATTTGTAATTTACAAGCTTACTCTGGATACAGGGCCTTATGCTGGACATTTTATAGATCTCACAGGTAATATAGATTGTTTATTAAGAATGAGGCATGGTGTTGTGCACCTGTAATCCCAGCACTTTGGGAGGCTGAAAACAGGGGAATCACGATGAGTCCAATCTACATAGTGAGACCCTGTAGACCCTGTCCTAAACAGAGAAAAGAAAAAAAAAAAAAAAAAAAGAATGAGAAATATTCTGCAGGCAAAATGTCATCAGAAGTCTAGCCAAAATCTGAACAGGTAACATGCAAATAACCTCAGAGAGTGAAACAGACATCCGGGAGTGGACTTGAAAAGATGACAATAGGCTTTCTATTATGTTCTTGCAACCTAGCAGACCCCAACATGGTTACGTCCCTGCTCCTTCAACTTAGCAGCAATACAAGTAGAGCAGCACTATGACTAAGGGAGACCCAGTGCATGATGAGGTCAGGGCCAGTTGACGCTACGTATGTTTAATTTTATGCAAATAGGAATCTTTGAAACCACGTGGATCTATAGAAGACAGAAAAGCAAGCTGTAGCTGGATAAAAATTTAAAAGTAAGCTTTTAACAGAAGACCCTCATCATTTTTAAGATACCTGGAGTATTTCTGAGAAACTGTTATCTCTCTACTGGCTTCTATGTGAGAACAAAAAGAAAAAGTTGCGCATCTAAATTACAGATTTTGGTTCCCTTTTCCTCTTGCACCTTATGTCAGTCTCTGACCATGTAACTCGTAAAGCCCTATGCCTTTAAGTCTTATCAACCGATGGCATCAGATAGTACAGAGCATTTCTTTAACCTGTTTTTATGAGGAGTCTCCTTGGTGCCAAGCAGCATGTTAATTGTGAAGGATACACTGATCCTTAATGAATGATGAAAAGGAAAGAAGTATGCAGAATCCTTACTTCTTCTGAAACTCAGAGTGTAATGTAGGAAATAGGAAGCCATCAAATAATCATTGAAGGATTACAATGTCACAACTTGCACAAGAGATGTACACCTCCATTCAGCAAAGCCCACTACTTTGACAAATTTGGAAGATGCTTCCATAACATGTAACTCTTAAAATTTAGATTTCAAATGTCCCTTTAAAAACTCATGTGTGGAATAGGGCTTTTGGAAGGTGACAGAGTCATAAGGATAGTGTCCTCATTGCTATGGCTCAATCCACTGATGGCTTTGGAGCTGAAGGTCTGGTTGGAGGTGGATCACTATGGACATGACCTGGAAAGGTCTGATATAATGCCTGCCTTCCTCATCCCTCTTCCTGGGCACCCTGGGGTGAGTCACTCTCTTCCACCATCCCCTTCTGCCATACTGTTTCTGCATTGGGCTCTGCCAACCATGGACTAAACTATCCACAACTGTGAGCTAAATTAGACTTCTCCTCTTTAAATTGTGCATGTTAGGGCTTTTTGTCCCAGAGATGAAAAAGCTGACTAATAACATCAGATTTTCTCTTAGAGTAGGAGAATGAATACGATAAGACAGACACAGGCATGGAGGGAGGCAGGGTATGGGAAAATGAGATCATAGTCAAGGATAGAGAAAGGACGTCAGAAGATGCTGATTTCATACCTGGCACGAGAACCAGCCAACAAGCACGGTAGAGAAACCACAAGGGAGTCTCATGGTTCTAGAAGAGAGTGAAGCAGTCAGTAGGAGGCAGTCTCTCAGAACACTGGAACACTGTGGCTCATGATAAAGTTTTTATTTTCACTTACAACATGATGTAAATCCTTAAGACAAGTTCCAACAACTGTCAATTATTAGGCGATTTAGTCATATTTGCTTTGGTTACATTAGTTATCAAGCAAGAAAGGCTGAAGTAATCCAGTGGTATTGCTAATTTGAAATGGGATAGCAGCTATAAAGCTGGAAAGTAAATGCAAAAGAAAGATGTATAGAAGGAAAATCTACTAGAGGTGGTGTTAGTACCTGAAAGCTGTTAAAGCAGCTGAAGTCTGTGCTTTGTGAAAGTAGATGGATGTTAATCGTGATGGAACACTGCACATCTATTCGAATGGCGGATATCCAAATCTCTGACAACACTAACTGCTGGTGGGGATGTGGAGCAATGGAAACTTGTAAAGAATGATACAGTCACTACCAGAGAGAGCGGGGCAGCTTCTTACTAAGCTTACAAACGGTTTTAATGTATGACCCGGGCTTATCCTCCTGGGATGCTGAAGAATCTACCGACACAAAACCTTGCATGCACATTAATGTTGCTAAAACTTTGAAAACAACTAAAATGCCATTCAGTAGATCAATAGCTAAAAAATCTGATGCAATTTTACAATAGGTTAGCATCTAATAATAGGAATGGATCTGTCAACCGCAAAATTATCATTTATGTATGATAATTATTATATCATCATATCATTGATGACAAAGCATAGGGACAAGGAAGGAAATAAAGGGTAACAGGAGGGTTTTTGTTATATCTTTTTCTTTTTCGTTTTACTTGACCTTGGAAAAACTTGATGTAAGAGAAATTTTGCAAACAAAAATCAGCCGCGAAATAAAGAGACCACATGAGAGCATAAGTAAGAATCAGGTAGGGCAAGTCACAGAGAAAAGTATAGTGGCTTTAAAAAAAAGAAAAAAGTATAGCTAGGGAGATAGCTCAACAGTTGGAGAGCCTGTCTGGCAGGCACAAGGACCAGGTTTGACTCCCGTTACCACATGCCATCCTGCCCAAAACAGGGAGTGGTGGCTCACACCTACGATCTGACGCTGGGGTGGCTGAGAGTTGGAGGAGCACCATGAGCCTAAGCTGCATAGCAAGAAACGGTACTAAATGGATGAAAGAATGAATGAATGAATGAAATTTATAAAAACAATAGGAGAAGAACTCTAGTTTATCTAAAAAAGGAGGACTATTAAAGATGGAGAAGAGAAACAGAAAGTGTAAATGAGGACTAAGCCATATAATAAATATTGTGTAATAGGAAGAAAATGTTCTAATAGGAAAGGGAATTAGGGAGGGGGAAGAGGGAGGAAGGGAAAAGAAAAATGAGAAAACAATAGAAAAGTGAAAACAAAGATGTTGTAAATAAGTAGGGGAGAGGTGTTACAGGAAGAGAAGGTGAATAAGAAAAGAAGAATCAAGATATGTCAGGTACAGGTATAAATTCCCTAAAATGACTATAATCATTATGTGTATCTAAAGGGTAACAATAAACTCAATTAAATAAAAAAAAATGAAAGCAAAGTTCATCAGCAAAATTAAACAGCTAAGTAACAAACAATTCAAATTTTAAAAGCATTTGGAGATATTTACAATAGAATAGTTCATAAAATCTATTACTTGTAAGCAGGTGACTAACTATATCATACCTCTGTTTTCTCATAGCAAATAGTTTGCTTAATTCCAGGCCTGGTAGCCCACACACTTGGGAGGCTGAGGCAGGAGTATTATTGTGAGTTTGAGACAAGTCTGGGCTATAAAAGTGAGCTCAAGGTCAGTCTGAACTGCATAGTGAGAACCTGTATCAAAAAAGACAAAAAAAAAAAAAAAGTTCATTTAAAAACACTGCAGTGTAATGGTCAAAGTGGCCAGCATAGCACAAGCTTCAGTGTAGTCTAAAAGGAAGGTTATATCTTAATCCAAAATACTGATGAATAATGAAAGTTTTGTGCCTGGACACTGTCACATAAAATAACATCAAATGTATAGTAATTAATATTTGAACAGTTGCTGACATATACCACTGTGCTATTTGTTCTTCCTGGCATCTCTGTACACATGCACATTTCTTGAATACTTAAAAATAATGTTGTTGACATTTTAGGGTTGACCAGTATAAATATTAAGAAGGCATAAGATGCTTACTTCTAAGTAATAAAGAGCAAAAAATGCAAGGTCCCTAAAAATCTATTTATGAAGTACTTCAATCTTGAGCCCAGGGACTGGAGTATGTTAAGCAAGAGCTCCATGGCAGAGCCATAATCCCAGGCCTCCTAGAACGGTCATCAAGTCACATACCATCAAGTAGTTAAAGCATCAGTACCCAGATCCTATAAAGTTCGTTCATGTTAGGACCCTGTCAAAGACACCCTTAGCTCATAACTTAGCACATGCTTCATTCTTACGTAGGACCTACACTAGGTTTAGTGGAGAAATAACGCGGCAAGCGCATGCGAGACCTGGATTTCTCAGTCTCCTCAGGAGATAGGCTGGCACGATACTATCAAAGAGGATACAAGCAGAAGCACCGGCCTCTGGGAAAGCAAGGGTGCCACTGATAAGAAGGATAGACATGACTGAAAGCACGCCCCCGCCCAGCCCCTTCTCACTGCAGTGGGAAGCCCGCAGTGGCAAAAATGTCAGATGTTTTACAACCACAAAGTCACAGCACTCACAGGCCAAAAGCAGGAATTGCAGGGTGGCCTTCCTCCAGACCGCTGGATATGTGAGATTGCACGGTTAAAACTTGCAAATCTCTTTAAGTTGAATAAGCTGTTACTAACAGCTGAAAGCATTTCTAACTAAAGCCTTTTTATAATTCCCTTCTTAGCTGATAGAAATCTTTCTAAAGTACATTTCTCTTCCATTATTAGAAATAATAGGTTGGATTTTTTTTTTTTAATATTCTTTCTGTAATGACTCAGCATGACATGAAGATGTGAAGTGAACGATTTTGTTTTAAATGATACCAGGCAGGTAAGTATTTCTATTCTCCCATCCTGGAATAAGGGTACGAGGCAAGGAAAGCGTTCATCCTGGAACACAAAGCCATCAGTAACCCAGATAAATTCTATTTTAATGAAATTATTTAAAAATTAATGCAAACAAATCCATGAAGAACAAAATATCAAATAAAATCAAGATCAGTACGACCGACGCTTGTTTCGCTTCAGGCTCCAGCGTAGCTCAGAGCAGCCCTTCTCTCTCATTACCACCATTTATTTCACGACAGGACAAATGTCTCTTCTTCTCTTGAGCTAGAATTCACTGCTAGTGAATAAAAGAGCACCAAGCTCTTTTATCCAGTGACTTCGGCACCTTGTACCTGTCCTGCAGCATGCGTGGAC
The DNA here is from genome assembly GCA_004027025.1 of Myocastor coypus. NCBI lineage: Eukaryota > Metazoa > Chordata > Mammalia > Rodentia > Myocastoridae > Myocastor > Myocastor coypus. The sequence continues at coordinate 198,227 of PVJA010000116.1, read as the reverse complement.
TTGGTGTCAGCTCCTCCCCTCTACCCATGTTTTGGAAGCCTCTGTTCACTTTTGTATGGAATTCTGAAAGATTATAGCTAACCAGAATCGTCTATCAGTGGAATATTATACTAATGCCACCGTTTCTAAATCAGACCCCATAAGCTATCAAATACATTTTGCATTAAGTTATCCAAATATAATTTGAAAACATACGCACGTATAGAAACTTTTCTGGGTGTCAGTTGCTTCATTTTGGTTTGTTTTATTTTTCATGTATTTGGTATAGGGTCTCAACTCGCTCTGCAGCTTGGACTCATAGTGACCCTCTTAGTGTCAGCCTCCTCAGTGCTGGGATTGCAGGCATGTGCCGCCACACCCAGACTCAGTTGCTTAAAATCTTGATTTGGTTTAATAAACATGGATTGAACCCCTTAGCGTGATCAGGCACTGTAGCATTTAAGACTTCAGAAATTAAAGAAAAAGATCCCTTTGAAATATTTTTAAACACTCACCTCGCCACTGCCCATGAAACTAAAACATAAAACTCTGCTCTTATGATTAAACACAAGGTGAACTGGCGATGGAATCGCTCATACATCAAGAACAAAGAGAGTTTGGGTAATAAATAGAGAGCAGGGCCACATTCGCATGTCGTCTAACTACCCCTGTGGCACAGGCAGCAGAGGAGCAGGTGCAAGTGCGGGACACATGTCAGGGAGGATAATGACGGGCTGAGGCATCTGGGTGTCCTCCACTCCATCAGGAATAAAATTGATTGGATTAGAGCTTTGCAGCTAGGAGAGGTCAGGGAGCCGGGCCCTTTCCTTTTTTGTCTCCAAGCGAGCTCATCCAGCTCGAAAAGAGCAGAGTCCAGCTCTGGGTGTCAGATGCAGAGCTTTTCATGCCATCTAACAGGGAGATGAGAGGCTCTTTGTGGTCCGCACAGGGTATTAGTGGAATTAGTGATGAGAGGCAGCCTGTATCCGTGAAAACTCATTACAGCTCATCCCTTTTCAATTATCCAAGAGTCTCCCTCTGAGAGGAAGGAGTGATCAAAGAACTGGTTCTTAACTGATTCAAAATGTTGTTTTAAACTCATAGAGAATTGAAGGTTTCGTATAGTCGGGTCACATGGAGCCGAGTCACTCGTCCACAGCCCTGACAAGTTCTTTTTCCTGCCAGTGGAATCAGAGAGCAGCATCTATCCGGCTCTAAAACATTCTTTGGCTTTTGAGTTAGCTCAGTGGTTTAAGCACCTGCGCTGGAATACCAGCAGCCACAGGTTGAATCCCCAGCCTGCCTGCCGGCCCCACCCCTGGGGTGCACAGAGAGGGCCACTGAGACTGGGCATGGAAGCGTGCACCTGTAATCCCAGCTCTTGGGAAGCTTTAAATAGGTAGATCACTACAAATCCGATCTAGTAGTGAGACCCTAAACATCCTGCACACCCTCCCCCCCCCAAAAAAAAAACTACTTATTTTTCATGGATTATTAGGCCTATTTCATAAGGACTAGGACATAATATTGAAACTACTTTCAAGGAATAATAATAACTGTGATCAAAATTAATACTTACTGGGCATTTCCTGCATGCCAAGTACTGTCTAAAATGGTTTATATTAAGGCCCAGACAGATAGCTCCTTGGCACAAGTGCCTGCCTGGCAAGCGCAAGGTCATGAGTTCAAACCCCAGTCCTGCCAAAAAAAAAAAA
>PVJA010000116.1:85746-196433 GCA_004027025.1 Myocastor coypus | reverse complement strand
AATTATGAAGGTGCTCTGAAAAAATGAAGGGCCAAACTAATTTAAGACACACTGTCATTGTTACCATTTATGCTGCAAAATATCTTTTCCTACAATGTATCTTGAAGAGAATGTGCAATTCTTATTACAACAGAGTAGAGGTTAGCAGGTATGAGGATTATTAGATTTACTTTCTACACACAAGCAGAAAAATGGTTACAGAAGTTTCAAATTGTGAGATATATATAGCAAGGAATAACTCCAGCAGGCAGCAAAACGATCATCTTGATAATAGGCAATAAGTAAGGTAACTTAACGGTACCTACAAGAAAATTATTGCAGTCATTATTTATATTTATTTCTTTTCCTTTTATTTTTCAAATAATAATGGGAATTTTTAAAACCTGACAATATTTTATTCCCAAATATTTTTAAGCTGAGGGACACTTAATATTTAAAACTAAATCAACCCATAGTCCTTACACTCATTTCAGTCCTTTTTCTTAGATCTTTTTCTGCTGCAGTAGCTTATAGACATTTTTAAACAACAGCAGCTAAAGCCAAAAAAAAATTAAAGCCTTCTTTTAAATAAAGCTTTCTCTTTCCCCATTTGCATTCCTTAGAGATTAACTTTATTTAATATCCCAAAAGTCATATAGTAAAAATAGAGTCTGGGTAATAGTAATAGATGTGATATTTCAGTGGCCATGCATTATTAATGACTGATAGTATTTCACTTTACAGTTTGTAAATTTCTTTCATATTTTCTCTTTTAATCTCCACAATAACCCTGCAAGATATTAACGCATGGATGATTGGTAACTCTCAACATTATGAATGTGACTTAACTTGACACAGAATATTATGGGCCTATAAAAATAAAGGGCATCAGCTGTGAATTTCTGAATTTTTTAGATTGTTATTATGATTTCATTATTGGGTCCAGAAGGGACTTCATGGATTCTCTGGGCTAACTATTTCATTTTCCAGAGAGGAAACCAATTGCCAGTCACTTAGCGGCAGAAGAGAGCAGGAAACATAGTGCCTTGATTCCCATTTTAGATACCTTGCCACTATTACATACCTTATTTTCAGAAGCTCAAAAGGTAAAAGAATATAGCATTTTCTACTGTTTGCAAAAGCAGGTCCCATTTACAGAGGTAAGATAAAAAGGGGACATTTTCAGCAATCCCAGAAATCACCAGCAGCACAACAAAGCTGCTTTTCCTCCATCCGCACAAGTAGGAGGTTGAGAAAAGATAAAACCCCATTTTAAAGGCTGTAGATTTCCATAAAGGAATATCACTTTTAAAAGGGAAAGTCACATTATGTATGCATTCTGTAGGCTTTCACGGGGATTTCTTTTTTTTTTTTTTTTTTTTGAGACAGGGTCTCACTATGCAGTTCAGCCTGGCCTTGAGCTCACTTTGGTAGGCCAGGCTGGTCTTGAACTCACACCGATCCTCCTGCTTCAGCCTCCCGAGTGCTGGGATTACAGGTGTGTGCCACCACGCCCAGCTACATGGGGATTTCTAACTGTCACAATTTGTTAGCATCACTCATTCAGCTTTTCAGGTGCTGTCTTACAGACAACAGAAGTGCCAGCCCTCTGTGCGACATTTCCCTGCCCAACTTCATTAAGCATTAATTGCCTGAATTTATGCAGCATTCCATCCAGCAATACCCAGTAGACGGCCACCCAGAATAGCCAGTCCCTCTCCCCAGCAGCTGGTACTCTAATCTCTTCACTCTCTCCAGTTGCAACAAGTGGTAGATCGTGTTGTGCTCCCACACAAAACCACTTTGCCTGTGCCAACAGCGCTCCAACAGAACTTCCTCTCCTCTGCGTCATCAGTTTCTCCCTTTCTTCTGCTTGGCTCTAGAGTAGCTAATACACAACAAAATGCTGCAACTTTTCCACCTTCAACATTTAAAAAAAAATCTCTCAATACCATATTCTTCCTCAACTCTTGTTACATTTTTTCTACTTTGCTTGATTTAAAAAAAAAAAAAAAAATGCTTGGGGCTGGGGAGATAGCTCCGAGGCACAAGTGCCTGCTGGGCAAGTGCAAGGTCGTGAGTTCGAACCCTGATCCTACAAAAAAAAAAAAAAAAAAAAAAAAAAATGCTTAGTACAGTATGTTGACCCTCTCTCTATTTCATTTTCTCCCTTCTGAATTGACCCACCATCAACTAATATGCACCGCTCCTGACCTCCCTCCACGTTGCTAAATCCAGAGGTCAATCCTCAGTCCTCATTTGCTTTTACTTCTCAGCAATGATCGACTCCATTGATCACTCCTCTGTCTTAAAGCACATCCTTCACGTGGCTGCCAGGACAGGACCCTCGGCTTTTCTCTTTTTTTCTCTAGTCATTTCTTGTTTTATTTTTTTGCTGGATATTTTCCATATCCTTCTTTTTTAGTATTGCCTACATGTATATAATCATCTGAGTATTTCATGGACTTCTCTTCCTTCACTATTCAGTTTATGTCTTTAGGAATCATCTGTATAACTCCCAAATTAATGTCTCTCATTCAAACTTTCAAATTTCTAGATGCAATCTAAAGTCTTACATCTAACCTTTAATTAACACTCACTATTCTTCTTGTCTGACAAGCATCTGAAAATTATTGGCCAAAGACCTAGCTCCATCCATATCCTCTGATGTCGACAAAATTGCACATCTCCTCTGCACTTTCCCCGCCTCCTCAAACCATCACTCATACCAGTTTCGGATTTGTCACTGGCCCTCTGTTATGGTTTATGTCTAGCTGTCCCCCCAAAGCCTCATGTAGTCATTGGGCGGAGACTTCTAGAGTTTGAGACTTGATTCATGATCCCTGCGATTATAGGTTTTAGTACAGATGGGAATATGGGTTGAAGTACTTCTGGGATTATGGGTGTAGCCTAAGGTGGGGGCTAAGGCAGAGAGCCTGGATGTAATATAAAGAGAGACAGAGAGACATACTCGGGCTGTTGCTGTTGCTCTGCTGCCGTGTTTGGTTGGCTGCCTCTGCCGCCATTTTGTTGCTGTTCCACCGCCATGAACTGGATGCTCTCTGCTCTGTTCCTCACAGCCTTGAGCCAGCCAAATATGGACTGAAACTCCACAAACTGTGAGCTAAATAAACTTTTCCTTCCTTCATTTTGAGTGTCGGGTATTTGTCCCAGCAACGAGCAAAAAGTAACTAAGACACCCTCCTTTGTAGCAGTTACACCTTCTGTCCTAATGATACCTCGTTTCCTTCTTCATGAACCAAGTTTTTCAGAGAAACAAAAAAGCAGCGAAGGTAAAATAGACTAAGAAACAGACTGATAGGTATGTATTTAGATAAGTGGACAGAGTTTATAAATATAGATTACATAGATAAGAGAATGTGATTGGCATCAAACATTGGCTCAAGTGATTGATTGTAGAGGGCAAGATGTTTTCTAACTGCTGCTGCGTATGCTGGGGATGCAGGAAAGGCTGTGATACAGCTCAAAGGCTCAACAGCCGGACAGTGAATAGAGTAGAGTCCAGGCCCAAGGTCCTGAAAACCAGGACCTGGGAGCGTAGAAGACGACCAATAGTTCTGTTCATGAAACCTTGGAAAGAGGCAAAGTCCTCCCTTCCTCCATTTTCTGATTCTATCAGGATCCGATTCTATCCGCGTCTGTCTGATTCTGTCGGAATTCTCAGTGAACTCTATGATTCCACCCACATTGGGAAGATCGACTGACTTTCCACTCGGTTCACTTATCCTGACACTAACCTCTCTCAGAAGTCAGTAACGACTCTTAGCCAGATACAGGATATTCGTGGGCCAGTCAAAGTGACCCACAAAAGGAACCATCACACCTCTGCTTAATTTCTCTCCCAGATTCTTATTACTACTGGATATATAGGCACTAAAATATAAATTCCCTGAGGTTAATAACTTGATTCTTTTCCCCACTGCTCTATCCTGACAGCCTTGGACTCTCCTGCTTTATGACGGATGAATAAACATCTGCTGAGTATAGAATCCCTTTTAGAAATAAATATCCTTCAACACAGACCTTTAGAAATAGGACCCGTATAATTACCATCCCTCTAGCCCCTCCAAGCCTGATGTGTCCTTCATTAGTTCTTTTCTTTGCCCACTCCAGTCATATCAGTGGCTACTCTGCAAGCACCATCATCACTCAGAAGAGTACCCCCTTAGAAACTTGTGGCCCTGTGCCCGTAATCTCCATGACCGTCCATGAGCCACCAGCCACCATCTTCATGACACCTGCCTTACCCAGCCAAGGCTGCAGCGCTGTTCTCCTGAACAGGCCTGTGGTCCAACGTCACTGCAACTTCACGTAATTCTTTTGTTAGTCTGTCCGTTGATTTCCCATTTCTCTGGGTCCTCTACCCATGCAAACCCCCGATTTAAAACTACATAACTCCACAATCACAGAGCCTCACATAAGCCCTGCCCTAAGTGAAATAAATATGTGTTCAAATAAATGCTGGTTGTAACACTTGCTAACAGGGTATAGTTGGAAAAATTTCTTAATCCAGCTCCTCCATTGCTAAAGCCTAAAGCCACTGACAGAATATGGAAATAGTAGCTGTTATGGTTTATGTCTAGTTGTCCCCCCCAAAGCCTCATGGAATCATTGGGCGGGGACTTCTAGAGTTTGAGATTTGGGATTATGGGTTTTAGTACTAATGGGATTATGGGTGGAAGTACTTCTGGAATTGTGGGTGTAGCCTAAGGCAGGGGCTAAGGCAGAGAGCCTGAATGTAATATAAAGAGAGACAGAGAGACAGACTGGAGCTGTTGCTGCTGCTCTGCTGCCCTGATTGATTGGCTGGCTGTGCCACCATCTTGTTGCTGCTCCACCACCATGAACTGGATTCTCTCTGCTCTGCTCCTCTCAGCCTTGGGCCAGCCGAACATGGACTGAAACCTCCAGTAACTGTGAGCTAAATAAGCCTTTCCTTCCTTCATTTTGAGTGTCGGGTATTTGTCTCAGCAACGAGTAAAAAGTAACTAAGACAGTAACCTTTCTTCTTTCAGAGCTACTTGTAAAACCTAAGCTCCACTAAACGTCGTTAGCGTAGTAAGTTCTACTGCTGTTGCTATGCTCAGGTTGCTGAGTGGCAAATGATGATAAAAACACCAATACATCAGGGCCGGCACAAATCCTGCTGACCCATGAATTCACTGATCTTTCATTCCAAATCTTCTGCACCTTCTGAAGCACCAGACCTCTAAGAGTATCTGGGTTTCCATCTGTCTTCTTCCTCTTCCTCAATCTCAAGGACAGGTGGCCTTATTTTTCCTCTCAATACCTTCCACTTTGATCAATCACCCCTTCTTTTCTCTGGTTCTGAGCCTCTCATTTGCTACTGGCACTAATTCTCATCCTATGAAGCAATAAAGTGTAGCCTACAGATTTGTATGTTTTATTTGCTTTGTCCAGTGATCCAGTTAGCTAGCATCCTTCAATCACTTCTTTCCAACAAAGCTTCTTGAAAAGTCTTGTCTCATACCTTCAATTCTCAACTTTTCATGAAACTCTTAATTCCCTTGACTGATACTTTGAGCATTTTCCACGAAATAGAAAATATTGTCAAACACATGACATAAAATTAGAATGTTCCAGATTTCTATATCATTTTGAAATTATCTCTCACAATAAAAATTATTTTATAGGCTAAAAAAACTAATTATTCCTCTTTTTGGATATTTTTTGGGGGAAGGGTCTACAGGGTGTTCAGGATCTGACTACTAGATCAGACTCGTAGTGATCCACCTGTTTACAGCCTCCCAAGAGCAGGGATTACAGGCACATGCCACCATACCCAGCCTCAACTGCTGTCTCAGTGTGCTCCAAGGGTGGGGCTGTCACAGCAGGCTTGGGGATCAAAGCTGCAGCCCCTGTGCCTGCTTGCAGGTGCTTTAATCCACTGAGCTATTTGGCCGGTCCTAATTATTCCTCTTGATAAGGACAGTAGAGCTAGTGATTACAATTTTTACAGCTCCATTTTAATGAGTTCTTTTTTGTTGAAAAGTTCTGCTTTTCCATTCAAATTTATTTTTAATGAAATTGTTTTTACATTTTGGTGACAATAATAATATTACCCACTTTTAAGGTACAGGTTAAATAAATATTTGTTAACAAGTAAATTAGTAATAACTTCAAGTAGGAGCCGTATTAAATAGGCAATAGAACTTGTGACCAGCACTAACACATTTGATTTTTTTATTTATTTGCATTAGTGTTTGTAAGTTGATGTCATTAAACAGAAAAATTTGCAGTCCTTCTGAAGATATCTTTTTGAGCAGCTATGAAGTATTCAATGCATCAGTCAGTTCAGTCAAGTACAACTCATTAAAGAGTTAATGGGCCCAAAAAATAAAGAGATTTATTGATTTTCTTCTTTTTCACATATTAAATTTTATTTTGTTAAATTACCTTTTGAAGAGAGCTTGCTAAATCTTCAGATATTGGCCTCAGACTGTTTATCATTCACAGTTTCGAAGTTCAAAGTGGAGATTGCAGGAGACTCATTTGGCAGGCAGGGAAATAGCCCAGAGGAGTGGAAGATGCCAGTCAATTTGTCAGGTGCTTTCTCATTAAGGGCTTCAGAGATAAGGGTCAGTCTTTGAGCTGGAAACAGATTCTAAACACACACTTTCCTATTAAATGCTTTCACAAAGAGCCAAATTTTAAGCTATTTGGAGGCTTGAAGATAAGGATACACACATTGCCAAGTTCCTATCAACTGAGCTGCCATTGTTATTAATTATTATAATAATGCCTCATACACAAGAGACAATACCTGACACGCATTGATTAGGTGTATTATCAACCACAAATGCAGACAGCACAGTAATAACAGATGGGGGACATAGTCATGCCTTTCCATCAAGTGATTTCTGTTATGAATCTTTAGTAAATGCTTATTTTTTAATTGAGAGCCTAATTGACAGAAAAGTTACCAACACAGTAGTATGGAAACAGCACCCAGATTCCTCTATTGCAAGATCTTAACTGATGTACCATGTTATATTTAACTTTTATGTGTTCTCAAATGCTCTGAATTATGACAGCTTCTCAAAAGATGTTTGTTTTGTGCTTTGGAGAACCCTCCTCATTTTGGATTTGTCTGAGTCCTTCCTCCAGATTAGACCAAGAGGAAGATACAGGTAAAAGTGCTACTTTTATTACATTATATCCAGCACACATCATGCTTTCCTGAAAGCCACTGGAATCAGTGGAGGTTGGGCCCAGGCCCATACACTAGAGTGCCAGGCAAACACTCCAGCACCGAGCCATACCTCAAGCCCAGGATAGTATTCTTACTTTCAAGCCTTATCACTTGGCTGAGAGAGTTTCTCAAGTTTCTATACTGTAAAATGTTTCCATATTCCATACTGTACTCTTAGAAACCACTAAGCTAGCCCACACTCACACCTGAGGGAAGGAAGATTCCCCTCTCTAAGAGGAAAGTACCTATAATCACTCTTGTGGAATTCAACAAAGATTGTCTAGTTCCATTAATTTATTTAAGTCATATATGAGTATACACTCATGGATGTTTATTTTGTACTTTAGATTATAATGCAACACTATGTTATTTGTTTTATTGCTCAAGTTGCTCCATGTTAATCATCAGAAGCCCATGCAGGGCTGGGAGATAGCTCCATGGCACAAGTGCCTGCCTGGCAATTGCAAGGTTGTGAGTTCGAGCCCCAGTGCCACAAAAAAAGGCCTGTGAGATAGTTCAGTGATCTAAAGCACCTGCTTAGGCAAGCTTAGGCAACCGCAGGGACTGTGGTTTAATCCCTGGCACCACATGCTGTGCCAGCCCCAACCCCAGGGCACGCTGAGCCAGCCATAACATACATACATACATACATACATACATACATAAAGTTTTAGAAGCCCATGCTGTTGGCTCCCGTTTGCATTCATCTGACATATCACCATCAGATTGTCTATTTCAATTTCTTAATGACAAATTATGTTGGGCATCTTTTCACATGTTTATTTTGTATCTGTATACCTTTAGTGATGTATTTATACAGATCTTTGTCCATTTTTCATTTTTCTGGATAGAAAATTTTGATTATTAGAGACTTATCAGATATGTCATTTGCAATTTTTTGTCTTTTTTTTATTTTCGTAGTGTACCTTTTGGAGTTCATTTGTCTTAAGAGCCTTTAACTTAAAATTCAACACTAAAAATGTCTGCCTCACTTTTGTGCTAGCTGAAATATAAAAAGTCACATTGTATTCCTATAAGGATCAAATTTTTAAATCTTTTATCTTTAATCATTTTTTTATTTATTTTTGTACCAGGAATTGAGCTCAAGACTTTCCACTTATGTTGCTGAGCTATCTCCTCAGTCCTAAGTATCCAAGTTTTAAGTCTATCTATTCAGATAAAGTTAGAATCCAGTAATATCCCTAACTCAGTTTGGTTCAAAGTTCAGGGAACCAAGAAGGAGCCACCACCATGGAGGACCACAGAATCCTGTGGGAAGTGTCATTGTCCCTCTCCTCACCCTGCCCTTTGGAGAGGATGTGCAACAACAAGGCTCAATTTCTTTTTCTGAGGACCATCTCTAGCTATAGTTTCATCAAAGAAAAATGATAAGCCAGTGAAGTGAAAAGAGAATTGAGGCTATACTTTTTTAAATGGTCTCACTAATTTTACCAAGTGGTAAATACCAATTCATTCAGCAGTAGCTTTCAATTATCTTTCTAATTTGCAAATGTTGCCCTCTACCAGATCTCAAATTAGAAGGCTAAGAACTAAGGAGTAGAAAAACATTGATGGTGCAATTAGAAATTCTTTTAAAATATTCATTAACTACTGAGGAAGGTAGTAAACAGTTCATCTTATTTATTGATAAATGAGATACATGAACTTTGACTGAGATTAGAGTCATACCAGTGTTTTATCGATTACTCTCTACTTCCAGTTTGGGAAAAATCTAGTTATACCTGAATCTACTCTGGAATGGTTGAGATCTATACACCTTTAAAGATTGTCATGGAAAATAGCTAGTTGTCTTTTCTAGAAGATGTTAAAAGATCTTGGCTAATTTTGCTTATAACAAAATTCGTTGTGTGCTATGAGCACTGAAAATAGGAAAGCCATTCTATCGCTTTCCCACCATTCTGAGGAGACCCACAAAACAGATCCTTGTCTACTTCTTTCTAATTTTGCCCCCAGCATGTTTTGTAACCTTTCTACCACTGAGAAGTCTGACTCAGACAGATCAGTATTTATAGTCAGTTTTACTTAGACCAAGGGACTCTATCTCGGAGCCCTAGTTTCTGCAACTGAAAAGAAATACAGAAAACTCATGTCCTTTCGAGTTCTCGCGAGGGCTAACTGAAATAATAAAGACGGACTTGGCACAGCCCCTAGGATAATGGTAGCTTCCACTCTTTGCATGTAGAACATCTTTTCTTTGAAATGTAATCGACACAGCTTTTATTGCTCATAAGGATGCCAGTCATGAGCTTAGTGCTCCATTTCATTCCTTTGCAAAAACAATACTCAGTTTCACGCAAGCCATGAGCCCAGCTGCACTTGTGCGTGCGCTGCCTATGTGCCGGTCCTCTGAGGGCTCCCCCAGCTGCGCTGGCCCTCTTCAGCCTGCTCTGAACATACAACACAAGGTATTTATGCACAGCGTTAGTATCTACCGGTGTATTTATTTTTCTGAAGGTAGGAATTCTATCTTGTGTACATCAAGATGCCTTAAAATCTACAGATTGGGGAAAATAATTTGGAAAGAAATGAAAAGCACGAAAGTAGAAAGGGAGAGAAGGAACAAAGGAGAAAGGGAAAGCTGAAGTCAATCACAAAAAGACTTTTCTGCTCCTTCTTACAAATTTCCTCCTAAGAATAAAGTAAACTTTGTTTCTTGATTAGGGATTTTAAGAGCTCTGTACATTTGTAGGGATCTGTAAGGATTTTAAGGAAATCCTTATACTGCAAAGAAAGACCTCTATGAGGTATAAACGCCTCACTTATCATGATTTGTCTCCTAATTAGACAACACGGTGAATACTTCAGATGTTCTTCTACTTCTCTAATACTCTCAGACTAGAACCAGGGAGATAGCTCAGTGACGTAAGCCCTCGCCTTGCAAATACAAGGTCCCAAGGTTGATCCCCAGTACAACAATTATCTGTGGGATTGTTAATACTCTCAGACCCCCGTGCCAGGTTTCTTTACACCTTCAATCCACCCCAGGCACATTTAGTCCGTCAGGTCTTTAATTTCAATGAGCTCTTATTAAACAAAATTTAAATCACAAAAAAGGGTTTTACAAGTCTTTTACAGAAAAATAAAAATGATGTCAGAAAATTCCCTCTTAACTCTGAAATGTTTCCCCAGCCAAGCAGTACGGTTAATTTAGTCTTTTTTCTTTTCTTTTTCTTTCTTTTTTTTTTTTTTTCAAGATGTGAAAGATCAGGCAGGGTCGCAAAATCTCAGTTTTACTCTCAGTACCATTCAGGCCTTGTGTGGTGTTCCCAGAACAGAGTGCTACCAAAGATGGGTCTGCATGGCTCCAAGAAGCAAAAGCTAGTGTTCGTTTGTTTCCACACCCTGAGATGCTTGGGCCTGGAGCCACCCTACCAAAAACAAATCTACTAGAACACCCAGTATCCTGTCCCTCACTCTCCCTTTCTGGCTTCAGTTTCTCTGCACCCTATAATCTAGTTCTCAATCTCCTTTTCAGTATATGAAAAGAATCTGTTTAGAAAATGTTCACCTATGTGAAAGCCTGGGAGGTTTTCTACCTAGGTGACTCTCCTTAGGCACACTGTGCACCATCAGTCATTTTCCTCTGCAGTCTCATAGTCTCCTTCAACAGGAAATTTGGGACTCCACTGAGGTATAGGCTGTTATAGTACAGGTTCTTTTATGTCCTGTGTCCTCACTGACCTTGAAGGCTTAGAGTCAAAATATTAGTTTTTCTTATATCCCCTGACTGACTTTGTCAGATACAAAAGTTACATTTTTTTGTAACATAGGTCTTGCTTTATCTTGGTCTTAACTATCCAGCAGAAAAATCTAACCTCAAGGTATATAAAGGAAAGCCATATTAATATGCCGTTATAAAATGCTCAAGTCAACAGCTTCCAATAATGCCAAATGAGCTGATAATCCACTACTGTTATGAACTAGTGGACTATACATACAGCCGCTTTCTCTTTGTGCAATGAAAAGAAAGATCTGTGCTAATGATGTTTAGATAAGAAGTCATGTCTACGTCTTGTACTGTGAATAACTACGATGAAGACAACAATATGCAATATTTTAATTATTGTATATGACTTTCTAACCTATTGTGAAACTGTCTCGTTGCTATTTCTTCCACATTCATATTAATAAACATAAGTTAAAATTAAAAATACATTGCTAAACACACATACCAAGAAAAAAAAAAAAAAAAACAGTCCACTGACATAGGAACACCATTATTAAAACCTTCTGGAATGCAAATGGTTCATTCAAGAATATTTGTTGGAGATACACCACGTGGTAGGTACTATGGAAAATAAGAACTCAGACATATTTCTTGGTCTTCCAGTCTTCCATATTTTCTGATCTTAAGGCGCAATAAGGATCCTTTTCTGTTTATTACTTCATTACTCTCACTAAACACATTTTCTGTTTCCAGGGTGCTGTGACTTATGTGGAGCAACAACAACAGCAACAAAAGGTTGTATTTTTTCCTCTATCTTTTGTCAAGCGTTTGAGTATTCGTTCTGTTTAAAGTTAGTGCAGTGTCATTTTAGTTAAATTACATTTGCTTTTATATGCTATAACTGTCATGTCAAAGTTATATCCTTATGAAAGTTGCTAAATATAAATAAAATGCATTTTCAGGGTAAAATCAGACAAAACTCATTTTTATTTTATCTTTTTACTTTTCCTAAGAAAGTACAGCTCTTCCAGCAGAACCTCACTTTTCATATATTTTTCAATTCCATTTTTCTTGGGGCTAGTCCCCATCTCTTCCTTCCCTACATGCTAAGCTCTGCACCACAGGCCCCCTGGCTGGAGTCCCAGGCAGCCCCTTGTAAAATGCCTGCCGTGCACCTCCTGGCCCAGAGGCAGGCTTATCTCCTGCTTCCTGTCCAAACACTGGGAGCAGTCTAGAGATGCTGTACATTTTGAGGACCCTTGATGTGGAAAAACCATAGTTAAATTAACCATAGCACGCACTTGTTATACTAGACGCCTTCTTTTAACTGAAATTCCTTTTGTAGCATTAACAACATGGGAACAGAACAGAGGAAGACTAGTTAGTGGCCTCAGCCTCCTCCCAGGATTGATGAAGTCACACTGACTCCAACCACAAAACACCAACTTGGTCCTTCAGAGCATCTTTTCCAATGCAAGGGTTACGTATGATAGATCGCAACTCATCTATGAGTGTTCGATGTGTAAATATGAAAGAAGACTGAAACCATACCCCTAGTCTAAGGGCCTATGTTATATTTAAAATAAAAAACTAAAAATTGTGCTCACCAAGATCTTTATCAGGTTGGCTAACACTGTCTATAATAGATGTTTCCTTTGTCAATTTTTCAGTGAACTTGTCAAAACCAAATAGAGGGATTTTCAGTGTGCTTTATTCTCTGTGTAAATATAGTGCTACTTATTCACCAAAGAAAGCCACTTCTTGAAAGCCAAATTATTATTGTGTCAACCACTCTTTTTTACAAAGCTCTCTTCAGATCTATAAAATGGTTTGCGGGGCATTTTGTTTTTAGGAAGATGATAGCAATTCTTTTCCACAGAAGATGTGGAAGGAGCAGACTCTGATCTATATGACCACAAGGAAACATAAAGCACAGTTCGACCCTTCCTGGCCTCCTCTAACACGAATCAATATTGCAGCTATAACCAAGTGTAATCTATTCATTCAGAGTGTTAAGACCCATATGGTTAGAAAAGGCACAGAAGGGGGTATAAGGACTCTTTTGATTCTCTTAGAATGACTGGGGAGCTGGCTCATCCTGATGCTTCTAATTCAAACTGAAAACACTCCAAAAGGAGAAGAAATGGCATGTTAAGAAGCAGATGACCTTTGAGTCTATTTACACCTCTAGGCCAAAACAGCAAGTGAGGCTAAGAGGGGTAGGGAAGGCTTTTCTTAAATAGGATTCTTGCATTGCTTGTACCTGCTTGAAAGATGACATGAACCACAGGAAGGTTTTCAGAGTGTGGGCCTTCTATTTACCAAGCAAGCCCTGCCACCCAACAAACAGAAAAATCTTTCATTTAGCTTTGTCTTATTTCAAGAAAAAATAATCATCCTATCATCTTGCTGTTTTATTGTCTCCTGAAATTAGATCCCATATCTGAGCCTCTCAAAAGCACCACACCAGTTACCCATCAAGTCACTTTGATTAAATTCAATAAATAAATCAGTGAATATAATTTATGTCTTATTAAAAGTGCAGTTGATTGCATACTGAAATATTCAGAGACCGCTAGATAAGTCACTGGTTAGAAAATTCATTATTTTTCAAACAGGGTGAATATATAAGTGGAATGCAAAAATATAAAAGCCCCCTCTTGTAGTTTTAAATGGTCACCCTTAGGAAACAAGAACTTTAGTTCAGAGATATTTCTTTCATTCATGTGAGAGCAACTTATACCATTTTTAAAATGCTCCATCTTTAGTTCTGAAACTCTTCCAAATGAGAGATTTCAAAAGCCTCATTAACTTATCCTTATGTCTCATAAAAATAACTAAGAAATTACTATTCAACTTAAAGTTTTTCTCATGTAGTTATTTCTAAACTTTAGAAATGAAGAGAATTGAGCCAGTAAGAGCCATAATGGAAAGTGTGTGTATCATGGAGCTATCTATTACTCTGTGATCAATTCTTTTCCACTAAGCCTTCTGCCTTCCCACTGACAGGACTCTTGCTAAGGTTGCGCATGGCCCGACTGTCCATATTCCAACAGTATTTCCTAAAGCCTCATTTTCTTTGAGCTTACTGGAGGATTTAATTTTACTTTCTATCTCTCTTTACCTTGTCTTCCTACACCATTTTACAAAGCCTTCTCTGATTGTTTTGTTTTGTTTTTTTCTGCTTTCTTTTGCTGGCTCTGTTCTCTGACCCTCAAAACTCAGGCATTTCTTCCTCCACCTTTGTTGTCCTAGATGATACACAGCATCATTGCCAAAACCAAGCAGTTGACATTAGCTCTTGGGCTGAAAACTTTAACTTCTCTCCTAAGCCTTAGATATCTTCGCTGTTGCCCACTGGTGATCAACACAGTCCCCAAAACATTAGCCAGAGCAAGCTTCCAAAGAAAGAAAGAAAAAGGGTATTGTAGGCAAATTGTCATTATTTGCATATGACATGATCCTATGCTTACAGAATCTGAAAATTTTTACCAAAAGACTCCTAGAATTGATCATCAAATTCCGCACTGTAGCAGCATAAAAAATAAATACATAAAAATCAATAACATTGCTGTGCATTAATGATGAACTCTCTGAGAAAAAATTAGGAAACTGATACCATTTACAACAGCATCAAGAAAAATAAATACTTAGAAATTAACCTAGCCAATGAAGTGAAAGATGGCTAAAATAAGGCACTACATCATTCCAAAAGAGGAGGTTGAAGAAGACATGAGAAAATGGAAAGATAACCCGTATTCACAGCCAGGGAGAACCAATATAGTCAAAAGAGCTATACTTCTAAATTCACATATAGCCCTGACATAATCTCAGTGAAAATACTAATAAAATTGCTCACCGATCAAAAAAATAAATAAATACAGCCCATGCAGAATCAGAAGACACACAGAATACCAAAATCTATCCTAAGAAACAGAAAGAAAGCCAGAAACATTGCAATCTCTGATTTATAACTATAAATTTATAACTATACTCTAAAGCTACTATGATACATGTAGCATAGTATTCACACAGACACAAGCATGTTGCTCAGTGGAACAAAACGAAAGAAGCAGAAACAACTCTAGGCCTTTTCAGCTTTTTGATATTTGGCAAAGGTATACAACATATACACTGGAGTAAAGACACCCTATTTAATAAGTGGTGCTAGGAAAACTAGATATCCACACACAAAAGACCGAGTTGAGACCCATGTATGTCATCGCATAGTAAACTAAAACTAAAACGAATCAAAGATCTAAATGTTAAAACAGATACACTTAATATCCTAGAAGATAAAGTAGGTATAACTCTTGAAGATATTACCATATGCAAGGACTTTGTGACTGGAACCCTAGTGGCACAAAAACTAATACTGAGCATCAACAAATGGGATCATATCATCTTTAAAAGTTTCTGCACAGCAAAGGGTACAATTAAGAGAGTGAAGGGACAACCTATAGAATGGGAAAAGATCTTTTATCTGCTATACCTTGGACAGAAGAGTAACATTTAGAATGTATAAACAAATTAGATTCCCCTTAAAACACCTTATCATAAAAAGGCCAAAAACATGAATAGACACTTCTCATAAGAAATACAAATGTCCAATAAATAAATGAGATAATGTTCAATATGGCTAGCATTAGAAAAGTGCAAATTAAAACAACGCTGAAATACCTCCTTACTCCAGGAAGAATGGGCATCAACAAGAAATCAAATAATAGTTTCTGGTGAGAATGTATAGGGCAAAGAATCCTCCCACATTGTTGGTGGGAATGTAGTCTAGAACAACAGCAGTGGAAATAGTATGGAGCTTTCTCAAAAGCCTAAAAATAGAAATTGCACTTGACCCAGCTATTCCCCTTCAGGGTATCCTCCTGAAAAAATTAAAGTCATCATGTTATGGGTGTACACTCATGTTTATAACTGTTCATATTAAATGAATCATGGAAAACAGCCTATACATCCATCACCATATGAATGAATAAATAAAGCATGACATCTACACACAAAAGAGTACTACTCTGCCATAAGAAAGATATATGTGGAGCATTTGCAGGTAAATGGATGGGTCTTGAGACCATAGTATTAAATGAAATAGCTTCCCCCGTGCTGAGATTACAGGCATGTGCCACCATGCCTGGCTTCAAGCCAGCACAGTGCACCCAGGGTTCCAGAGGTCAGCACAGCATGTGGTACCAGGGATCTAACTTGGGGCCTTGTACTTGCCAGACAGACACTTAGACCCCGGAGCTATCTTTCCAGCCCCAACGTCCCTAATTATTAATTAGAAGACTGGAAAGAGGACTTGCTTCGCTTAGCTCCACTGTGGTGCTCCCCAGATACATTCATTTAGTGCATTTGCCCTGCCTTTCTTCTTCATCAATACCAGCTGGCCCAATATCAGGTCCATGCTGGATGGTGAAGCAAGACCAGAAGTGCTCAACAAAAGATTTAGGGAAGTAGTGGTGGCAATATCTAGCCTCTGGGCACAATGGGACATCAGAGTTCTGGAAATGCAGGAAGCAGAGATCGTGGGAAATGAGTCAGAAGGAGCAAATAACGTTGTCAGACAGCCCAGCACTCCAGTCTGAGTGGATAAACATGGGCTTGAGGAAGCTTGTCAGAAAAATCATCCAAGCCAATTCAATTCACCACACAGAGCTTGTAGGCATAAACATGACACTATTTGAAGGCAATAGGGCTCAAAACATTGTCATTCAATGCTTATCAAATAAGACACAGAGAGAATGAACTGAGATCTGGAGCAGATGGTGCTGAGGCCACAGACAAGACTTCTGAGAGAGGGACCAGCAAAGACCAGAGAAAGCAAGAACTCCAGCCAACAAGCAAGACTCAAACCAGTCTTGCTTCCACTTCCTAAGACAATCCTAAATGCTAAAACAGAACTTGAATGCATGGCAACAGGGTGTAGGTGAAGGAAAGGCTGGGCTTTCGAGAAGAGGCAGCTGTGTTTGCTTCGGTCACACTGAACATTTGCTTCATGAACACGCTTCACTAGGGTCTCTGTTCGCTGCAGGAGAAGGTACTCCTGCATCTGCTTAGCACTAGGACAGTTGCTAAGCAGGGCCACGTGTAAGAAAGCAGGCTGCCTCTGGCCACAGTTGGGAAAGGCTAGAAAGATTAGCAGCTGACCAACACATTGTCGCCCACACCAGTGAAAAACGTTCCCAAGAAAACATGGTGAGTAGGGCAGGGATTTGTGGTCACCGTTCCATGAAGCTGTCCCCATACGGCCACTCTGGAAGAAAAAAAAAAAAAAAAAAACTACATGAAACAAATTAATAGTAAGACGCAGATAAATAAAGATTAGTTAAGTTTTCAAATAAGAAGTCTCCCGAGTCTCTCTTAGTGAAAGGGCAGTACTGTCTACAAAACAGTCTTACAAGAAGGGAAGCAAAAATATTGATGGTTTCATCATGAAAAGGCAACTAAAAGAAATTAGGAGAGGACACATAACAGGACTGTAATTTGGTCAAATAGAGCTTGGTTGTTTAGAACATTTGTTTAAAAAATTGCTCTCAAGAAAAAAAGAAGTTTCCCAACCATGTATCTACCTAGAAGATTGTACCCTGTGGCAAAGCATCAAAGAAAACCAAATAACCTAGGCACTCATTCAAAAATCAAGCCAATCAAACACCATTATGTTTTCATGTCCCACAGGGATATAGCCAGGAGGAACATTCCCTTCGCTGAAAGTAAAATGTCCACCCCCGTGGATCTGATTAGGTTTTCCAGAGTACGTGGCAGGCAGTGGCAACAACTGCATGGTCAAAGTGAAATTAAATGTCAAATCATTTTCCAGTGAGAAAGAAATAGATCCAGTCATCTGAGAGAGTACCGCTGTCCCTACAAGCTCCAAAATTTTCAACAACTTCATTTTCATTTCCTGTAGGAAAATCTCATAAAATGTTGGGATTCATGAGATTGATATGGTCAAGTCCCCCTTCTGAGAAACAGTGATGGACCTGTGTTGATTCGTGTCCCTCCTACTGGAGGTGCCTAACAAAAACAGTGCCAGGTAGATTACAGGAACCACTGCTTGAAAAGAAGCCTGTGGCTCTGTCCTAAAGTGCCTTGTGTAACACTTAGTTTCTTTCCTTCTCTGTTTTATACTGTGGAGGGTTATCTTTGATTGGCTCCCTGTACTGACCAGAGATATAGGTGGCACTCAAGAGGATACTGCGAACTGAGGGACACACCCTATGGCTGCTGGTCTCTTCACCCTCCCTTGTGAAGTGCTCAAGCTTACTCATATTTTCCATCAAGAGCCCTGATGGGAAAGAGAATGGAGCAGGGTGATTTACTGAGAAGGGTAAAATAATTCCAGGCACATGGATTTATACCAGTGGAACATCTGCTTCACAGATTCTCAACGTGGTACTCTATATAAAAGCTTGGTAGCTTTGAAACAAGGGACACCAGCTCTGAGTTTGATCAGGAAGACAATGACAGTCAAGCAGTGATAGCCTAGGCATTTTTTCCCCCAAGGAATGTGGAAAGTAAAGAGAAAAGCTAATCCGTTTGATAAAAGCAACATTTGCTGGTTTATTTGCTGCCCAAAACATGGTACTGTGCCCACTAATTACCTGTAAATGTTGCATATGGACTTCACTTCCATCTGCTACTTAGGCTCAGCAAGCTTTCAAGGAGAGTGGAAACTATTTATGCTTAAAGGAGTATAGGCCAGCTGTCCAGCTAGGGGCACCAGAGGAACACAACAAACATTCGCTCATTTATAGACCATCACTGGCTATTGTTCAGTATCCCAGAAATGAAAGATTTAGCTACAGGCAGAGTTTGCAAAGGAATGGATTTAATAAAGGATGCATAATTATAGATTTCTTTTTTAATAGTCACCTGAATAGTCAAAGGCGAAACAATGCAGGAGATCTGTCTACATATACTGCTGGCCCGAAGAACTCACTTGAGGGTCTGGATCCCACAGCAACATCCTGTGCAAGTCCAGCCGAACACCTGGAGCCCATGGCAATGCCCCCCTACACGTCCACCACCACGGTGTTTCAGGCAAGTCTTTTGTTTCATGGATCTATCCTGGGAAGATCCAAAAGACAGTGGGGGAAGCTAGAAGGTGCGTACCCGCAGATGAGAGATCTGCCCCGGAGCCAAGAGAGAACACGCAAAGTAAAGACCAGAGCTCCCTCGGAAGGACCAACAGCCATCCTCAGCCTCTGCAAGACCCTAAGCTCCTCCGATGAGAACTACCGAGTTCACACCAGGAAAGGCAGCGTGGCAAGTTTCTCCAGGGGAATCAACAGCACCCTTTTTCCTCTCCAGTTCTCCTTTTTATGCTGCTGGTAACAAAATCCACTGCTGATTCAGTGCAGCTGGGCGCTGCAACTCGACCATGAGTTGTCAGTCCAGTATTTATGCTGACGCGCATATGAAAAACCCGAATTTCAATTACCTCTATTAGGATTTCTGGATCTGAGGAAGCCTAACAATTACTTTCAAAAATACACTTAATTCTAATATTTATATCAACCTATGCAAATACTATTATAACCCTTGAAAAGATTTAGGAGTGAATAATAGGAATTCTTAATATTTATGTATAATACTCACTCTCATAAATGTATAGTACAACATAGGTCCTTTTCCTTTGACCTTAAATGGATGCTCATCTCTTCAATAGTCACCCCAAAGAGATCAATTAGCAAAAGCCATTTTCTAAAATTAAGTTTTAGGTTCCATCTCTTTACACATGATGAATAATGAATTCTTCAATTTTCAAATTTGTTGATTTTAAGCAGAATGAATGTAGAGCAGGCCCAAATTTTCATATAATTGATTTTTAAACCCATCTCTACAAATACTTCTTTTGGAAAATATGCATTAAAATTATATGAAGATAATATCAACTCATCCACATAGAAATATGTTGTAAACACTATTTTGTACTCTTAGCTCAGTGGGATTCTTTTCAAACCAAAGATCTTCTAATCAAGTTCTTTGTGCAATTTTAGAGTCAAATTAAAAAAAAAAAGCCACCAAGTCCTCCACTCTGAGGTGCTTCAGACGGACTGGTTCGTCCATCGAGGTGTGGTTTCATAGTGCAGCCTGGGTTCCTACTAAGAAAATTGGGTCAGAAAAGAAGTTTATCCCAGTGTCAATAATAGAATATCACTTGAAATATTTTATCTTTCCTGTAACATTATTTGTTGGTTATTGGTTTGTGACAATGAAGCTAATATGTATCTGAACTAGAATTTAAGTAATGAATTAAATTGGAGAGCCAAGTGGCAATGTGAGCAATTCCTCTGTTTATTCTGTATCACATTTGCATGGTGCTCTCAGTTTATTATGGAAAATTATCAGAATGTTTTCCCCCCATACTTAAAACTATGAAAATCCAGGGCTGGCCAGATAGTTCAGTGGAAGAAAGTGCCTGTGTAGGCAGAGCACAGGGGCAGGGATTTAATCCCCAGCATGCTGTGCCCACCCTGCTCCAGAGGTGTGCTGACATGGTGACTGAGCCTAGGTGTGGTGGCGCATGACTGTAATCCCAGTGCTTGGGAGGCTGAATACAGGGGAATCACTATGAGTCAAATCTGTGTAATGAGACCCTATAGACTCTGTACTACATACATACATACATACATACATACATACATACATACATAAACAAGCTATGAAAATCCAGATAACATTTTAATGGGTATACATCTAATTTTCTAAGTGCTACTGGGAATATCTCTGCCCGAAGTATTTGGAAAAAGTAATGTCCTTCCACTACTCAATACATCTAAAGGTAAGAGAGGATGGGAATCTAAAAGAGAGGGGCCTAGGAAAGCAGCAGGCTCCCTGGATGGCCTCAGGGTCAGGCACCTTTCGAAATGGAAACATTGGTGCTTCTCTTTGACACATTCTCTTTCCCTGTCTTTTTGCAATCACTCATATCTAAACCTTTCCTGATCAAGAACCCTTGCAACTTTAAAATACTGCCCCCTTTCTGATCCTTCCTTTTCTTGGGCCTGCTAGGGACTGGCAATACAATATCTTCATAAATGATGTGATGTAGATAGATAGATAGATAGATAGATAGATAGATAGATAGATAGATAGATAGATGATAGAAGTTGGATAGATGATAGATTGATAGAGAGATAGATAGAGAGATAGAGAGATAGATAGATAGATAGATAGATAGATTCAAAAAATATATATGTATACATATAAAAGCTATATATGTGTAAAAGATATATAATTTAAGGCCCAATAGAGAATTTCACGCGCATGGGATTCCTCCTGTGCTTTATACACAGATTCTCAGTGCTACGGAGACAAGGTGTAGAGTACATGTTGATTGGGCTTTAGGTGAGCGATAGATTTTCTCTTCCTATTCCTTACCCACCCTAAGTAAGGAGCTGGTGGCCTATATACCAGTCTTTAATGTCATCCTGCTGTGATCTTGGAGCATGAACACCCCAGTACAGTTGATGTTTGTTTGTTTGTCTGTTGCTGTGTTTGTTTTTCCATGTGCTAACAATCACTTTAGAAGATTCTATGTTCACGGTTCATTAGTTCTTTAAGCAACAGTGGTCTAGGGAACAGAATACTGATTTGGTGTGTGAAAACCTGAGTTATTCCTGTTCCTAGTTGTGTGACCTGGTTGGGCTTCAATCCTCTGAAAGGTAGAATTTTCTACTATACTCTTATGAAAGCCTTAAGATAATATCTGGCCCGAAGGGTGCGTGTGGGAGCAAGTGTAAGCTGGAGGACCATTCCGATAATCACTTCAACTTGAGGAACGCAAGTAGCCAAATGACAGTCACTACCTGTGAGGCTTAGCAGCACTGTGGGCCCTAAGCACTGAAGTCCCCACATGGGTGACAAATACATCCCATGGCTGATATCAGGCAAGATTTTTTTAACTTTAAGGGACCATCTCAGGTGGCATCTCTGTCCTTCACAGAGCCACCGCTGATTGAACTGAACCACACTGCACTCTTAATACAGTAGAGAAATCATATCGATAAGCTTATTTACTTGGTGAAATTATTTATACACAATATCAATAACTGGGTGCAGCACTGTTTGTCACCATCTTTTCCATCCTTTCAAAGCAAATAGTTTATGATAAAGCTGCACCAAAGGCATCCAGCAAAACTTAAACTGGAAAAAAAAATACTCTAATGTTTTCATCTGTGGCCTTTGTTCTTTGTGGGCAGCAGACAACATCTGACCCAGTTTTTCTTTCTCCACAATCAATAGGACTGCTTGATTTGAAAGAAGGATACAAGCGCAGTCCAAGAAAATATGCTAGAAAAGCAAAGAAGGAAGTTTCAAAGTAAAGAAGAATGCAATAGGGATTGTGAGGAAACACAGATCAAAGTGATACAGTTGAGGGGAGAAGGGACAAAATAAATGACAGATAAACACAGGAAGCCCACAGACAGGGCGAGAAATGGAAGGAAGGAAGAAAAATATGCTTTCACTTACTCTATTTGGAAGGACATTTTAAAAGGTACGTGATGTCACCTCTATGTCAGTATAACAAAGATATTTCATAAAACATTATTGTGGACCTTTATCCCATTATGATCAGATTATTCCTCATACAGATTTAAGTTTTTATGTCTCTATGTTAGTGTGTATATGTATATTTAGCATAAGTTTCACGAATGAACAATGAAATGATTTAGCAAGTTTTTTTAATCATCACTTACATCAAGTTCCCTTAAGAACAACCCTAAAATAAAGCTCTAACTTTACCTTCTCATTTTATGTCCCACGAAGCTATTTACTGTGGAACTTAAATACAATCTTTCAAATACATGTATATTTTTAAGAATTTTAAATCTTCACTTTTTAAATGAGTATCCAAGTAGCAATGATAGCCCTGTGCAGTAATGATGTCCCTCTAAAACAATGTCTGCTTCCTTCACAGGTTTGCTCATCTGAACATAATACTCGAGGGTCTTATTAGCTATATAGTAGGAATTACAGTCACTTTTGTTCTTTTTTTTTTAAGATCTGCACATTTTCTTGAGTTATAGGATTTTGTTTAAAAAATACATAGATGTGTGTTTCCCTTGAGCCAAAGAATATCGCCCTGTAAGACAGTGTCCCCTAACTGAGTCCTGATAGGAGCAGGTCTTCCAGGTTGTATGCACTGCAATCTATACACAGCCAGCCCAAGGTATGGGGCCTACTCAGTGCTCGGTCCATGCTCCATGCTGGGACCCAACAGAAAGCACAGTTCCCTGGAGCATCCCGCAGTCAACATTGGCTTCAATTTGTAACCGGCTTTGCTGGCTGGGTTGGTTCACTTTCCAGGAGTGACAGCCACTATGATACATGATATGAATTATACCACATCTGTAAATTTTATATACACATAAGATCACAAAGCCCTACAAAGGCTCACACTATGTCTTAGCTTAGTCAGCTAAGCAAACTAAAATATGTCCAAGCTAAGGAATTCCATGCAGTCAGGACAGTCTATGTTCCAAAGAATTTAAAACATATCATAATAACGGAAAAACAGGATGCAATATTGTATATATTCTGCAATTTTATATATATATATATATATATATATATATATATATATATATCATAATTATATAATGTGTCATGGAAAAATTAAATCAAGCATGAATAAAAAGTCAAAATATTCAATGAATAGTTGTATTATAGTGACTGTTTACAGTCTATTTTTTTTCAACCATTACACTGATGTGGTTGTGCTATTTCAATAAGTATACATCTGTTTTAAATTACTTGGAAAGAGAGCCAGACAGGTATCAGGGGAGTCAAAGTTATCAAAATATCTTTGCTATAAATCTGCCAATATGAAATCCATTAATCTCATTGGCCAATAACAAAAACAGAGCTGGCAAGATAGCTCAGCAATCTAAAGTGCTTGATTAAGCAAGCTTAGGCAGGTGCTCAGGGACCGTGGTTCAATCCCCAATGCCACATGCCATGCCAGTCCCATCCTCAGGATGAGCTGAGCCGAGCAAAAAAAAAAAAAAAAAATGTAGCTTTTGTATCTGACAATGTCAATCAAATCCCTGCAGATTTACCTTGAAGCCATGTACAGCGTTTTGTAGAACTTTCATCAGTGTCAGCCATCTGGATGAGTCACGGCCATTGCTTGACCAGTTTGCTCTCTGTGAGAGCCTGAGAGAATGTTTTCTCTCTAGGTGACTCTCCTTAGGCACACTATATATTGTCAATTCCTTTCCTCGGTGGTCCCATAATCTCCTTGAACAGAAAATTTGGGATACCACTGAGTTGTAGGATGCTACAGTACAGGTTCTCTTATGTCCTGAGTCCTCACTGACCTTAAAGGGATAGGGCCAAAATTTCAGCTATCCTTGTAGTCCTTCTATTTCTCTCATTTTTTGGTCTGCAGACTTCAGTTCTTAACCCTCCAAAAGAGAAGCTTAGTGCTACTATTACTCTATAACATAGGTACTTCCGCTTAACATCATTGTCTTAACCACAAGGCATAAAAAAAGTAAAGCCAGATGTCTTAGTTGCTTTTCTCTCATTGCTGGGACAAACACCTGACACTCAAAATGAAGGAAGGAAAGGTTTATTTAGCTCACAGTTACTGGAGGTTTCAGTCCATACTTGGCTGACTCCAAGGCAGAGAGGTACCACATGGCAGAGAGCAGCAGTTCATGGCATCAGAACAGCAACAATGGCGACAGAGGCAACCGACCAACCAGGACAGCAGAGAGCAACAGTGCTAGTCTGTCTCTCTGTCTTTCTTTAAATTACATCAGGCTCTCGGCCTTAGCCTATCCGCCTCAGGCTACACCATCAGTACTCAGACCATAATCTCATTAGTACTAAAACACATAATCCCAGTGGATCGTGAATCAAGTCTCAAACTCTAGAAGTCCCTGACCCATGATTGCATGAGGCTTTGGGGGGACAACTAGACATAAACCATAACACCAGATTAGTATGCTGAGTTATAAAAGGCTCAAATCAACAGCTTCTGACATTGCCAGTTCTATTAATAACCCACTATTATTATAGAATATTGAACTATGTATACAGCTACTTTTTCTTAGCTCAATGAGAAGAAATATTTATACCAATAGTGTTCAGAAAAGTTATGTCTGTATCATGTACTCTGAACAATAGCAATATGCATTGTATTCATTATCGTGGCTGTCCCACTAATGTGTTTTGAAACTGTCTCATTTTTATTTCTTATTAAAAGTAATAAAAACTAGAAAAATAAAATTAAAAAAATAAAGATACAAAAAGCAAAAAGTGAAGAAAAAAAAAAGATTAGAAAAAATAAAAAAGGGCCGACATTGCTATCCTTATTCCTCTTATGTTTTCTTTTGTTTACATTTCTGTTCATATGAGGACCAAGGGCAAAAAAGCACTGCAATGCTAAGAGCCCTAAAAGGTTTGGGTTCTCTGTATTCGGATTCTCTAGAAAGCATAAAGCACCACCCAAGACTGGTGGCCACAGAGGCAATGGGCACTGTGCTTGGCCCTCCAGGACTCCAACATGGCGGGAAGACCTCGTCGAAAGTTCTGCCAGCGATTTGCGTCCAAGCTCGGCCCCACCCAAGCATCCTTCTCTACCGTCCCACACAACAGGAAACACAGCTGCTTCAGCTCCTCTCAGCTCCACTCCAACCAACTGAGATATTGAGGAGTCCCCCAGGCAGAATCAGAAAGAGCAAAGAAATTCGCTGTTGAATTTAGGTAAATAATTACAAAGCACAACAATTATTTCCACTGTCTCCAGTGCTTTTTTTTTCTGTTGTTGTTTTAAAACCCTTGTGAAGTCACCAAGGAAGGTGCTGAGTGGCAGTGTGGTGTGAGTATAGTCACACATCCTAGCGGCTCCCGCCGCATTCCCTTCATTCCGTGTGAGTTCTTCCAGA
Source organism: Myocastor coypus (assembly GCA_004027025.1). Lineage (NCBI taxonomy): Eukaryota > Metazoa > Chordata > Mammalia > Rodentia > Myocastoridae > Myocastor > Myocastor coypus. The sequence continues at coordinate 170,620 of PVJA010000116.1, read as the reverse complement.
GCTGGCCTACCTTGGGCACAGGGCTGCAACAGCAGCGCTCAAAGAGGATGTTTCCACATTCCTAGTCCAGACTAAGAGCCAGATCAAAAATCAAGGAAATAATAATAAAGTAGATAACCAGCCAGCATGAGATACTGAGAAAGTGGGGAAGACAACACCATAGGATAACGCGACCGGAAGGTCCACTTCACAGCATCCGACAAGAACTCTGAGGACACCCTAATCATATTGAGGAAACTGAGAAGTCACGCTTTTTAAGGAGCTTAGAATTAACATTTGCTTTTCACAAACCAAAGAGAAATCTTCCTAAAGAAAAGCACATTAGTCGGGCGTGGTGGCTCACGCCTGTAATCCCAGCACTCGGGAGGCTGAGGCAGGAGGATCAGTGCGAGTTCGAGACCAGCCTGGGCTACAAAAGTGAGCTCAAGGCTAGCCTGAACTGCATAGCGAGACCCTGTCTCAAAAAGACAAAAAAAAATGAAAAGAAAAGCACATTAAAACTGTCCCTCAATTTTCTCTCAAGTTGTCACTTACAAATGTTCACACACAAGCATACTAAGAATATTAAAATGATCAAATAGGTAGCCTAAAATAATCATATTTAATATAGAAGTTAAAGTATCTGTCTAAAGTGTAAAAAAAAAAAAAAAGGATCACACTATGGAAACAATGAGATGTACTTGGAAATGAATTTATCAGGACTTATAGCGAAAAATGATTTTCAAAAAAGAAATTAGGGGCTAGGGAGATAGCTCAGTAGAGTAAGCTCCTGCCTGGCAAGCACAGGGTCCTGAGTTCAATCCCTGGTACTACAAAGAAAAAAAAAAAAGATCAGCAGAAATTGAAAATACAATTATCCAAACTGTTCTGCATATATGCCTAAATATGTCTTTGGGGGAACACCCACTTGGGGCTTCCTCCTGTCCCTCTCTTGGACAGGAGCTTTATTTCCCTCTATATATGTGTTCTGCTCATTAAAAAAATAAAGGGAAATTAGAAGTTCAACAAAAACATTAAACAGAAAACTAGACATAATTGGAAGAGCCCATGTTCAGGCACCTGACTGGGCTAAATACAGAGCACCTGATGAAGTTTGGGGCCTGTGGTAGAGGTCCACACAGAAAGCTCTTTCCCCCAAGAATCCTATGGAGAGAAGACATACTCTGAGGCGCGAACTTCTCAAGCATGACTTTAGGACAGAACTTTCCCTATAGTCTCCTTCTACTCGGGGAGCAGTGTGGGTCTCCAAAAGGGAGGCGCCAGTGTGACCCCAACGCTTGAATGGGTTTTGGAAAGTGCTTGGTGTACACTTGAAAGCTGAATGAATGAATGAATGAATGAATGAATGAATGCTAGTGTATTTAGAGCTGAAGGCAAACTTCCAATCCAACTTGGGTAGTCTCATCTAACTTAGGAACTATATAGCTGTAAAACATCTGGAGAAAAGAAAAATCTCATCCCATTAGAATTTTTCTTTTTTTTTTTTTTTTTTTTTCTGCAAAGCTTTATTCCAGAGGGGCTCAGTCCTTCTTGGCAGCTGCCTTCCTCATGGCGGCCAACACGTTGCTCTGCTCCTCACGCTTCCTCTTGGCACCAACCTTTTCTTGATGAACTTGAGAGCGCGTTTGTCCTTGGAGACCACGAGCAACTCCATGGTGCACTGCTCATAGGGGGCAAAGCCGTGCACCTCCCGGATCATGTTCCGCACAAACTTGGTGTGTTTGGTGAGGCGTCCGCGGCAGCGGCTGTGCCTCGGTTTGCTCACATTCTTAGTCACCTTGTGGCCCTTGTTGAGGCGGATGGCCATGGGATAGCGGAGGGCCATGGCTACTGTTCTTCAATGGTTGCTGTGGCCAGAATTTTTTTTTTAACGTAATACCAAAGCTGAAATATGGACATACAGAGGTTTGGATTTCTCTGGATTGGTGCGTGGCTGGTAGCGGTTCTCTCTTACGCTGCTATTTGAACGCTGCCCTCCATACCGTCTGTTCCCTATGCTCCCTCAACACGTTTTGCGATCCCATGCCAGCGAAGGGCACCCTTTTATAGTCTTCAGAATTTGAAAGCTCTTTATCAATTCCAGCAGTTGAACTTGTTCGCCTTTTCAGTTGAAAATATAGCAGGGAAAAAAATAAGTAAATGATTTCCACCACCCAAGTCTCTCTCAGCATGCACCACACTGTACACGGGCGGCTGCTCTTTTCTGTTCACAATATTTTCCAGTGCTCACACCGATGTGTTTGCACCTGTAGAAAAAAGTCAGCTCAAAATTCTGCTATTTTGTCTGAAAAAAAATCTATAGGTACATAGATAGCTTCATACCAGGCATTTCGGGGCTGGTGGAGCTTTTGGGTGAGCTGAGTGTTTCAAGCGCCTACGTTGGCAATCCCAGTCAGGCACAGGGGATGGTGGTTCGATCTGCACACCCACCCATAAGGCAGCCTGAGCCAGCCAACAAAAAAAAAAAAAAAACCCTTCACACAACGTATTCATCTATATGGCCATTTACGAGCAAAGGGACAAAAAGTTGTATGCTGATGTCTTCCTGGGGTCTCAGTGCCACTGCTTTTAAGCAGTTCATTTCTGTTTGGAAGAGTGGAGCAGACTTTTCAAAGCTACAGTCTTAGAAAAAAAACAGGATAACAACCAGGGTTGCCAATCAGCTACAATTTTTATACCCTGAAAACCTAATTGAGCTAAGAAACTCAGAATAAAAGCCAGAAGTCACATATGAATGATAGGGGTGTAACTAAATTACTAAGTACTTAGTGTTTCCATAACTTTTCAACCTCAGCTATAAGCCCTATGCTGTCTCACTTTTTTCTAGATGCTACCAGCAGAATACTGATTCCAGGAAGAAGAATAATTAAAAAATACTATTTTCTGGAAGAAAAAAATTAGAGGGCCTATTTCTTCCACGGGAGAAAAAGCTAGGCCTTCTAAATAGCAAATGATACCTTCTTGGAGACTTTTGAGGTTTATACTGCTTCCCACTAAACATTCTCTAAGCTCTGAGTCTTCACTCACAGAGCACCTTCCATGCTTTGAAATCTGACTGCAAGTGGGCAGAAGCTCCAGTCCAGCTGTATTTTGTTCAACAATGTTTTGAAAGAGTGATAATAGTTATAAATGCTAGCCAGGTGTGGTGGCACATGCCTGTAATCGCAGCTCTTGGGAGGCTGAGGCAGGAGGATCAGTGTGAGTTCGAGACCAGCCGGGGCTACAAAAAATGAGCTCAAGGCCAGCCTGAGCTGCATAGCAAGACCCTGTCTAAAAAAGACAAAAAAAAAAAAAAAAAAAAAGTTACAAATGCTGGGCAGACAGGTAAGAGCTGGAGAAAATCAACATGTTGAGCGTTCTCCAGCAACTGTTCGCTCTCAGAAAACACTTACAGGCAAAGGAGTGAAAGCTCCTTTTGAAAGAGACAGATAAGTGTTTGGGGGGCCATCTCTCACCCAGTTTCTGGTGTTAGGTTATGAAGCAAATAAAAAGCCTAGTTTGCCAGCACAACTTTCCAAGCATCTTTCACAGCTGCCTGACATAAAGCTCTATCATGTGTCACAAAAATGTGTCGTTTGAGATACTAATGACTTCAAAACTGCATGCAAAGGAACAAGCATACATTAGAGGCAAGTTGGCCAGAAGAGTAAACACGGGTTCTATTTGCAATCGCATTGATGCTTTACCACAGCAAACGCTTGAAATAAATGACTTGAGCATTTTTTAAATGGCTTTGAAGTTATAGATATTGGTGTTGATATCAAAGGGAAAGGTTTATTACTAAACTCTACTGGGCCTAGAATTACTCTGGAAAGATTGTAAATATGCCTGAGAAACACAAAGATATAATAAGAGAACGTTCTACTGTAAGTTGAATATCAAACATGACAAATGTTGGTTCCCAAGTTTACCTGAAAATATACTATAATAGACAGAGGAGAATATACTAGTAGCATATACAGTGTGATAAAGGTGTACAAAATTTCCTACAAAGACCTTTAACCAAGAAAGATTATTTCCATCCCTGGCACCTCAACCAATGTAATGGATTCCACTGGGACTACTGATAAAGTATTTTATTCATTTTTTATGAGCAGAATATATTTATTGGGGGGAAAGAAAGCTCTTGTCTGACAGAAGGATACAAGGGGAGCCCCAAGTGGGTGGTCCTAGAAAATGGTCTCTTTCAGGGACTTCTATAGAGTAAAACCATGTGTTAAGGTGGATATAAGGTGTGGAGAAGAGAGGAACTCCCTTAGGTGGGTGTGAGGTGGGACAAAACTATGGTCAACCAATGAGATTACAATCACCATTGCTCAGGTAAAATTGATTAAATCCAGTACCAAATGAGGAAGCAAGTCAAATAGCAAGCAAGCATATATACAAAGACAGGGTCTCTTCCTGTTGAAGATTGGGTTAGTGACTCATTTGTGCTCTTTCAAGGTGATTGATACCTATCTAGAATATCAATCACTGATGCCCAACCCTAGGGAAGTATGTAGCTGTATTTTCTTCCTCTTTTCTTGAGATCTGGCCCATATGGGTGTATCTGTAAAGTCACCTTGTCTTCCATCTTGTCTCCTTGAGGGCCTGGTCCTATCTGACTGCCTATAACATTTCTTTTTTTTTTTTTTTTGTCTTTTTTAGACAGGGTCTTGCTATGCAGTTGAGGCTGGCCTTGAGCTCACTTTTGTAGCCCAGGCTGGTCTCGAACTTGCACCAATCCTCCTGCCTCAGCCTCCCAAAGTGCTGGGATTACAGGCATGCGCCACCATGCCTGGCTCGCCTATAATATTTCTATCTAGCTTAGCTGCCTGTAACGTTCCCCCTCTGAAGAAGTAACCTGAACTGCCATGAGGTAAGCATGGGCAATGACCACTCTGGCTTCTTCAGGCTGAAAGGGGTCATAGTTGCTGACCAGCAGCCAGAGATACTCTCCAGAGATTCTACCTAAAGGCCCTCAATTGACACCAGCAATTTTCATCTTGGGTAGGCATGACATCTTTGAATCTGGAGGAGAAAAACCAAGAAACTATGAAACATGCATGGGCCAAGTAATAACACCAGCAGGATAGTTATGAAAACAGAGAAAAATGATTTTCAGCAAGTAGACAGTAATATCTTCCTATAAAAATGATAGACCTCAGCATCTCACATACCACTGATTTTACATCTTTTGAACAGCTGTTGAGACATTAGCAGAAGAGTCTAGAAGGTAATAACCTTTTTTTAAGTTTGTAATTATAAAAAGACTAGTCAGAATGTTTTGTAGGTCCATTATCAGAGATCTCTTAAATTTGGGGTTCAATTCTTTTTTTAATCTTCCATGGCCATTGGGTATTATCTCAAATAAATTGGCCAATTTTTATTACTAGGGACACATGGATTATGAGACCCATGGAAAACACCAAGTACTCTCTGGCTCGCAGGTAGGACCACTGGCTGGGTACTGCTGATACATTTGCATGAGCACAGGCTTTTGCCTTATATTGGCAACTAACATGGGTTCTCTCAGGCTGAGAGGTAAAGACCCATGACCACCTCAGTCTGGAACTTTCTCTGACTCCATCATGAACACTTTCTGAGTAGTTTTTAACAACTAAGACAAATCTATTCTTGCAAACTCTTTTAATTTCTATAGCTTATATCAGATATCTGGGGCCCACTGAGAAAGGTATAATTGTTTGGTTTTAAGGCCTCCTGTAGCTCTGCCCAAGTAATGTGAGGGCAACTTTCCCTGTGGTGGATTTCCAGACAGAAGAAGCATCTTTGAGGGCAATCAGGCCTGCCCAAGAAATGTTAAGATAGCTTCCCTTGTAATGAAGTAGGAAACTCTGAGAAGACTCAGCTCACCTGGGCCTTCCTATGTCTCTATAGACAAAATCTACTGGGTCTCAACGAAAGGAATCTAAATGTAAGCTAACATATTTGCTATAGGTTTTGCCTGTATGATCACCTGGGTTTTGGTACAATGTTTTAAAATGCTTAAAACCTGCACCATCACCCAGACAGTTGCAGCAGGGGAAGATTCATGTTGCTAAGCTTTACAAAGCACTTAGGGATGGTGGAAAAGCACACATGGACGCATGACATTGAAGTCATGGATAAGAAGGAGAAAATTCTGTCAACCAAACCTGTACTTCTTGTATTCTCAAAATATCAAAATACCAACCTCATAGACATTTAGAAACCTTTTTTTTTTATCTAAAGGTAAAAACTCCAGTCTATAGCCTGGATATTTCTCTCCTTTACCACTCAGCTATTTGGAAGAGGCAGAAAGCCAGAGTTAAGTTAAAGCTTTGTGTTCCATTTGAAAAACCTTGCACACAGACTTCATCTGTGGTTAGTTTTATCCATGTTTAAAAAAAAAACTGCATACAGGATCTAAGCTCAAGAGAATGGGTGACTTCCCCCTTATCTTGTGTATCTTTCACATCTGAAGAAAGGAAAAATGACTATTGCAGCATCGTCTACCATTTCTCGCTTGAGATGACAGACAACTCAGGTGTATTCATGAAGTAGAAAAGGTCTTATTACTGTTATACAATTCCATTTGGGCCTCTACTCAGCCATGAAAGTAGTTGCATTTTTATGCAAAATATGCCACGTGGCATACACCCTGCATGGTTAAAACAAACACAGAACTCAACTGTAGCCTAATTAGCATCCCAAGAATCAGAGTTCAATGAACAAAGCCAAGGGACAGCTGTGGTCTGTTACTGAAAATCCCTGAAAGCTGAGATAGGGGAATCCTGGAAAGCTGCGACTCCAGGTGATAGATAGGAGCTTCACCTGTGGGCTCGCTGTTGCTTCCTCCCTTGCTTGGAATGTTAATGGTTAGTATCTGTATAAACCTAGCAATAAGGAAAAGGTGGAAGTCAATAGAGATTGTGGTAACATTCATGACTATGCACATGGGCCTCCTTTACTAAAGTGATTATGCACGAGATCACATTCACTAGCCCTAAATAAAGCTGAGTTATTTTGGGGGTTCTTTGCTCACTGAGGGATGAATCTCAGTGAGTCCTCTGAGCTACCTTTATTGGGTCTTCTCATCATTTCTTTCGACATCAACTCGTAACATACAACACTCAACTCTTCAGCTAGCCCTTTACTGGAGGAAACATTGGACTATGTGATATCATTTTTACAAAGGAGGGTATGTTTGATGGAATTATTGAATTGTCTCTAGGAGCTCTTATCTGAGTGGAGCATCTAAAATCTCAGGTGTACTTTTGTTTTTTAATCCGTGTCAACTAACGCAGGTGGAATGGGCTAGGAAGTTGGGCCTTGGACAGTCTAGGGAGAAAACAAAATTGCTGACTCATTAAAGTAAAGATTGAGGGCTCAGAAGAGTATTTTTTCATACTGAATTTTCAAAGGCAAAATTATTATGAATACACTTTCATTTGAATAAAAATGGGTATTCAGAGAATGATATCATAATCTATATAATCAATAGCAACAATGAGCTGGACATGGTGGTGCCTACAATCCAAGCACTCAGGAGGCTGAGGCAGGAGGATCACTGTGAACTCAAGGCCAGTCTGGTCTGGTCTACAAAGAGAGCTCTAGGCCAGCTTGAACCACATAATGAAATCTTGTCTCAAAAAGAACAACATTAATAGTTTATCATGTGCGGAATATACATATGTGAGATAGAACCTACACAGGACAAGGCTTAAGTGGATAAATACTTAGCCCATGCTACTTCCCTAGCACTGTGGCAAGTGACAGAAGAGATGTGCAACTTCGATTTGTTTATAGTCTTAGTAGAAGAATAAATTTTAAATTTACAAATCAGGGGTGAAGTGGGATAAGACACTGTCAAAACACGAAATAATTATGGGTAATTTTAGCAGCTATAGCCCCAAATAAGCAGCCGTAAATACCTTGGAGATCTGACCAAGATGAACTTCACCTTCTGGCTTCACTGACTCTCTTTTGCCAAACTTTAGAATAAAAATCTTAGTCCTTGCCTTGGATCCAAAGCTATCACGGTCTGAGCATCACAACTATCCTAGATCACCCATCCTAAACTGTGGTCCAATTTGCCTACTAATCCATTCATTAACTGTTGGAAAATTCAAATTGTGGTTGTGCCTATCAGTTGTACATCTTTGACAGAGGAAATGTTCCAGTTGTCATTAACCATTTCTACACTAGTGAAAATAGAGTCATTGCTCCCCATGCGAACAGAAGTAAAAGGAAGCCTAAGAGATTGGTTGGGGGAAAAGAACCACAAGCACAAAGACAAAAATAAAGAGGGCAAGCAAAGCGTTAAACAGTGCTCATGTCTGTAGTAGCCTAGGGCATGTCCTCTACTCTGCCCCTACAGCTATTCAAGAACCTACCTAGCAATGACCAGTAAGGAAACAATTTAGACCCACAACGACCTGGCTGAAAAGAACCTCAGCAATCATCTCAATATTTTAATTTTGCAGAGTCAAGAGTAGCTCTGTCCTCAAGGCCATGAGCTTATGTCTCAGGTGCTCTTCCTGATGCATGACAATAGTTCTTGGGGCAGAATTATGCCAACAACTCTTGATGACAACCTGAGGAGGAAAAAAGCGGGTGAACATGGGTAAAAGGAGTAGGTCTATATATATTATACTTCTTACTTTTTTGGGTTGGCACATGTGAATATTTGCTACATGAGCTCATTAGCATCACAAGAATCAGAACAGGCTGACCAGATTGCTCAGCAGATTAAAGCTTCTGCTGAGGCAGACTCGGGCACCATGGTTTGATCCCTGGCATGCCATGCTGGTCCTGCTCCTGGGGTGCACTGAGATAGTAATTGAAACTGGGCATGGTGGCAAGTATCTATAATCCCAGCATTTGAGAGGCTGAAAATGGGAGGATCATTACAAATCCAATCTGTGTAGTGTGTAGACCATGTACTGAATGCACTTTTTAAAAGTACAAGGGGGAATTTTCATGTGACCTTGAGATCGATGGCCTCCTTAAATTTTGCAACCTGTTTTATGCTCCTGAGACTGAGCCCTGTCATTTCAATGAATCTAACAGTTTTGATTAGAATGCCTGATCATTTTTAATGCAGATCAAGGAGAATCAAAGATTCTATGAGTGGACAACTTCAGCAAAAACAGACACATGAAAATGCTTCCCTGTCTAAAGCCATCACCTTTTCCTGCAAACTGATTATACTATCAGACTAAAAGCTATAGGAAAAAAGAGTGCAACCAGCTTTAGCTTGTTAAACAATAAAAACCCAGCCTAGTCACGTCACCAGCACACTTGCTTTCAGATGCTTCCAAATTTCCAAAGCTCGCCTGTGAATTCTAAACTTAATTTGGAGTAAAATTTATCATCGAATTTATGTAAAACATTATGTCCTTAAAAGGGGAAAACTACTCAGTGCTTTGCCGCATGGTAAATGAAAGTAAGTAATAAATAAGTGGGAGAACTCACAGAAACCAGAAGGTCATCTCTCATATAGGATTTCTTGCTAGAATGTGCAGGTTTTGAGATTTTGAAAGATAATCTAGATTATGATGTGGCTTTTCTTTTGCATAAGCATATTCTGTTTAAATTAGGGCCTTTAAATCTGCCAACACCAGGCGCTAACTAATCCATTATATACGTTTCATTCTATGATGAAATTTTGAGTCTAAAGCCTGCAGAATAAGCACAAGCAATAACATGAGGAATACTTAGTCTCTCAGGTCCGAATGTGGGCAGCAAGAATAATTCATTTGGGGTGGTGGCAAGTTGAAGTTAGAACTCATTTTGTTGTGATGTTAGAATTCCAAAGAAACCCTACCCACCTTGAACATCCAAAGAAAGTGATTTGGGGACTCAGTAACTCCAAAGTACTATATAGTTGAAATATCAAAAACTGGGAAGTCAGTAATGTAGGAATGAAAGGGTATGATCTTCAGAATACCTAAGGCTAGAACTAGGATGACGGACATCATAAATGGCTCTCCTTTCTCTTTCTTTTCATCCGTCTTCTCTGTGTTCTCATTGTTTTGAATTCTTTCTCTCCCACTGAAAAACAAGGTCATCTAAGGAAATGACATTATCTGAAGTAGCCACCTGGAAATCTCATAGAGAAGAGATGGATAAGAAAAGGTAATACCAGAGAGATAATTCCACAGAAACCCTCTTGGCATCAACTCTTGCTTTTCAGACTTTTCGCTAAGATTAAGTATAGCATATATGGGACCAGTGAGATAGCTCGGTGGTCTAAAGCACCTGCTTAGGCAAGCTTAAGCAACCGTAAGGACCGCAGTTTGATCCCTGGCACCATATGCTGTGCCAGCCCCACCCTCAGGGGAGGCTGAGCCAGCCATGAGACAAATAAATAAATAGTTTTAAGTATAGCATATATAGGTGTAGTATATAGAATTATAAAAGAGAATGAGGAATAACTATATTTGCACTTATACAGTCTATTTTGCTTATTTTGGTGGAACTAACTTTATCTCATCAAGTAGGAAAATTTGGGAAATAGAAAGATTGGATCCCTGATGTAGTCTGATTGGCTACAGTTTCAGAAAGACAAACTGGGACAGATGTTGGGGCAATCTGCCCGGTCATACTGCCTAGAGAAGCATCGTCCATGGCTTAGCAGTGCTGATGTGGCTGTGATTGTCACCATTGTTGCCGGCGGTGGCGGTGGTGGTAGTGGTGGTGGGAATTTTAGTTTCCCTTGAGAAGTGAGAGAGCTATAGAACTCAAGATCAGGAAATTTCTAAGGTCAATGCTCAATAAATTATTTTCCTCTCTTCAACTTTGAAGGTCTCCTTCACCTGTAGAAATTTATATTAGTTAGAAATTCTCTAAAAGAGTAGAAAAAAGTTGTCTCTGCTTCTTAACTATAATGATTACAATGATGATAAAGGCAACTCTAGAAATATAGATAGCAAATATTACTTTTAAATAAAACAGCTAATTATTGATGAATTAATGATGTATGGGTACAGTTCTAAGAATTGTATATGCATCAGATCACTCCATTTCCCCTACAAAAGAATGAGAGTATCTTTTCCCACAAGATGCAACAAGGTACATTTACTAAAATTTAGTCCACTCATTAACTCTATAGTGAGATACATGATACGCATTTAAAATCCAGGCTTTAAAAAAACTAGAGAGCGCAGCACCCAGAAATTCTGTTGTCATGCGTTGTCAGCAAAAAGAAGGAAAGTCATTCTCTGGGGGCTAAATTCCCTGGTATATCCTATATGGGAACAAAACTTGAATGGTGGCTATGGTGCTCACTCAGTAAACAAATTCATCGAATTAGTCATGAGCTATTCTTGACAAATGGCACAGTCTGTGCAACATCTAAGTTGAGCATGACCTCCACAGAGTCCATTTTCTGTAGAACATATCTGTTCCTTGCATTCTTTTGTAAGCATGTAAAATGGCCCCTGCCCTTTTGAATGTTTTATTCACTTAAAATCTTGATTGAACAATGATTGTTTTGTGCCTGTGAGGACATATTCCTTGAATGACTCAACCAAATAAATACTTCAGCTAAATTTGATAGTCCTTTGCCTGTAGTTCCCAAGGTTTTTCTCCCTAAATTAATAAAACATACAAAATTCAGATGACAGCATATGGTGCCTTCCATGGGAATATTTCATTTAAATTATTGAGAATTCTACAATCTGATTCCACTTTAATAAACACATGAAAACTATCTCTTACATTATAAATGTGTAACCAACTAGATTGAGTATTTTCATATGCTTTGCTGATTTTTCCAATACCTTGAGGAGTTGGAATAAATGTTTTATGCTTAATCAAAAGGTGTGATGCATATTATTTATCAGTTATTAAACACCTATTTAAATACTTCCAAAATATCAAGGGAAGTGACAGTTCACATCCAGCTATAGCAAAAGGCCCTGATGCTCTATATAGTCCAATGCCACAGAATATTACTCAACCCATTCAGTAACTATCCCCCAAATCCTAAGACTCAGCTGCACACAGGAAATAAAAGAACACAAGCTATGAAAACTTCCTGGAAGATAATTTGTAAATATTCATTAACATCCTTGAACTCATTCACAATAGTTTGACCCAGAAATTCTACTTCATAAATCTCATCCTAAGAAAACAAATAAATACACGAAATAATGGTGGTGGTCACAGCATCACTGATAGCAGTGAATCTGGTATACACCGGCCTATGGCTTTACGAAAATGGTAAAATCTTCACTAACTACTGAAACCCTGATAGGCATTTGGCCCTTAGATCCTATACTGGAAGTAAACTGACTTCATATTGTCATTTAGCTTTTTCTTCGAGAAAAACCTGTTGACTTAGCAAAATATTTGCATATATTTTTAAGAAAAGCATAATAGAAAACACTATATATATACCAGATTGGGTCATTGGGTGCATTATAGAATGGTTACTGGCTGTATTTTCACCCAATGTCAGCGCTGAGTATCACTGAATGATTGGGTTGCAGCTGAGTTTTGTTTCTTTCTTCATAATTACTCTGAAATTTCCAAACTTTCAACACAATGAGTATGACCATCACAGATTTAAGCAATCAAATATATGTGACCATGAATCATGCTATCAATGTGACTGGATTAAGAAATGGCCCAAGGTCTAGGAAAGCGCACTTCTGAGAATGTCTGGATGTGTCATGGAGGCATGGTCTTGGCTCTGCGAATGGTTCCTCACCCGTCCTCTTTGGTGCTGTCCCCCACACTTTCCAGCCACCATGGACTTTGCTTGGCCACACCCTCCCACCATGCTTCTGTCTCAGAGCCAGCTGACCATGCACTGAACTCATGCAAGCCATGGTCTAAATACAACCTTTCCTTTAAATTGTGAGTGCTGAGTATTGTGCCCTACAACAAGAAACTTGATCAATGCAAATAGTAAAATTTATAAAGGCTGTCAAGGTCCTAAAGGCATGTGCTACCTGCTCTCCCACCAATGACCTCCTGCTGCAGGGTATCCATATTTTCAAGAATAGTTTCCTATGTTCCTAAGAAAGCGTGGTGGGAAACTTATCATAACAGCATGCCAAGCCTGCAGGCTGTAATACTGTGACCTCACACACTTCCTACATGCACCCCTCCCATTAGCTCATTCATATGAATGGAAACACAGATAAGATTGCTGATAAAGTTATACCAGTGAATCAACTCAGCTGGTATTTAAATTTGAACCACTTAGTCATGGGGCTTGTTCATGCAGAAGTCTAAATTTGTAGATTCCACTTCTCAACAGTGTGAAATTCTCCACAAAAAATTAATAATAATAATAATAATAATAATAATAATAATAATAATAATAATAGAGAGTCTGAAATTTTTCAGTTTATCTTAGAAAGCATTGGATTTAAGACAAAGCTAGATAACCAACATCCCACCCACTGCCTCTACCTGTGTATACAAGGAGCATCTCAAACTACACTTGTATAGACTCTTCAGTTATGCATAACACCTGCTGAATAATATTTAGCTCCTTTATTCCAGCGTTTATAGTCTATTCTCTGTGTTCAACTTCGTTTCTGACCATATTCCTTTTCATTTCCAGGCATATAATTGCCTGCTCACCCACATGTTTTTATTCACCATACTTAAACATATTAGCTGTTTTTCAGTCTCTATGCATTTGCTTACTCTACATAAGTTTACTCCTTAAAATTCTCTACTCCCTATGGATTATGTTCACCCAGGAAATACTCGATCTTATTTTTCCCGACAACTGTATCAGCCCCTACTAGCTTAATTTCTACTCTCACTAAAGCCTACACCGGGGGAGATATGAGACAGCCTAAAACTTCTCTCTAGTTTTAAAATGTTTCTTCACCCGATAGAAAAGCATTCCTCACATAATAATTCTAATATTATCCCAACAAAAACTGAATCATATTCATGTAAGTTATGCTTTTGCATCACCAGGATTCCAAGAGAGAAAACACAGGCTCTCAGAGACAATGGGCGAGTACATTTTCATATTTATTTAATTGCAGCCCTCATGTACACTTTCCTTTGGCTGCCTCTGTCAGTATAACAACACCTTCCATACTACTCTGACAGGGCGATATTTTCTAGGTGGCAAGGCAAAAGGGAAAATAAAATATCATCAATCTCTTTCACTTTCTTTCTTTTTTTCTTTTTTTTTTTTTTGGCCTATTAAATGACTTGCATTTCTAAGAACCACAAAAATATAATGGCATCAAAAATGCAAAACAATTAAAGGAAGGCAGGTAAAGAACAGACAACATGTGACTTCTGTGCCAGGCTATGATATTCCTGCTATCTCCCACAGAGAAAAGAGATCTTTGTCAATATTTCTTTGGACTAATTTGGCCAGGTTTATTTCCCAAAAAGTAACCTGGTTGACAAAGAAAAATTGGACTAGTGTTGCTGGAGAGGTGAAATATAGGGAACTATGGCAATAATTGGAATAATTAGGTAATCCATGGATCTGGGTGTGGTTGGGGAAAATCAGTAGAGATGAACTTCTGGTCCTTGTCTCGATCTGGGAAGTTTTTATTTGTAAGCCTATAGATAAAATATTAGAATCCTGTCAAGTAAATTCCAATCCACCACACCCAATGTGAACCACAATGAGAATAAACACAATAAATTATACTTCTAATGATGGACAGCCCAGGTTAAGGTTCTAGATTCAGTCACAATGACAGCTATTCAGAGCAAAGGCCTTGACCCAAAGCCAAACGCAGGTTTAATTCATTCAGGAAGATAGGAATGGCTTGAGGCTGAGTGACTGTGAGGATGGCAGAAAGTAGCTGAGTGCCAGGGGCTGGGCTGGCGAGGAGGCCTGCACTCACCTCTGCAATACGCAGAGAGAAGGACATGCGGAAAGAGTCATCTGTCTAACACAGTGAAAGTAGTAGCTTATGTTTTGGGGTCAGTGCTTCACCTCTGATGTGTAATCTTCCAAGTCCCAGAAAGTCATAGTTTCTGTTTAGAGGCTCAGTCCCAGCAGAGAGCATGGAGCATTGGCTCTTTGTCCTATCTCATCCTGTCTCATGGCTCACATAAGGGAACAACAGGCGAGGCTTCTGGGGAAACACGCCTGCTGTCTTCAAAGTCTACCACCAACACCTTGGCTAGATGGATATGCATTACTTAAAGCCAGTTGGAGGGATAAGGAAAAAGTCTACTTAGCTCTGTGCACATTAATACATGGAAATAGGGTCAAGCTCGGCCAGAACAGAAACAATTGTTCTTTTTTTTTTTTGAGGAAAGTTACCCAGGTGGTCCTCCACAGTGAACACTGCAAGTCAAGTTATATATTTGAAGAAAGCCATGGTGATTAACACTAAAGAGTGTTGTCCTGTATGTACTATAGAAAATTAGATTTTAAGGAATCTTCTTGAAAACATTTACTGGAACATTTAATGTATGTCTGATATTTCTGCATAAAAGCAGTAGACACAAATCAGAGCAGGCTCAACTCATGTCTAAAAAGAAAGTGAATGCTATAAATTGTTCCCCTAACTCCACTCTGCCAATCTGTGAATTTGAAGTGAAAAAGAAAAAAGTCTATTCTGAAAAAGAGAGAGAGAGAGAGAGAGAGAGAGAGAGAGAGAGAAGAAAGAAAAAAGAAAGAAAGAAAGAAAGAAAGAAAACTTTTGATAAAAATGATTTCCTCAGAGAAACAATGTCAATACACAAAAAAGACACTGTAAAGACTAGAGGATTAAATGACCAGCTAGGTCCAAATGCTGGTGTTGAGCAGCTAAAATAGTCACTGGAGTTTTTCCTTGAAATTCAGCATTTAGAGTGCTTATCAGTTCCTCTGGCTGTAGTTCATCACAGCACAGGCTGACAGATCACACCACATTTTCAATATTAACGCTTCCACTGCTCAGACACAGGCGAGACAAGAAGTTCAAGGCCATGAATACTGTAAACATCTCTAGCAGCCCTTGTTTTTACAGCCCTGAAAATTAACTCTCAGACCCTTGGATTATTCTCATGACCTGAAGCGGAGAAAATGCTGTCATCTTGGTCAACCTCTTCCTGCACAAGGAAGTAGATAATTGTCCAAAATAGTAGACAAATGATCATTTGAATCATCTACCGTCTGACACCCAGCAGAGAAGTTTAAGCACAAGGCATAAAACGTAAAGCTAGATTAGTATACTGAGCTGTAAAAGGTTTAAATCAACAGCTTCCATCATTGCCAGTTTTGTCAATAAACCTGTGGTTTTGAAACACTGGATTATGCATACAACTACTTTCTCTTAGTTCAATGAGAAGAAATTTTTGTACTAATAATGATTTAAAAAATTATTACGTCTACACCCTGTGCTCTGCATAACTACTAGGAGGACAACAATATACATTGTATCAAATACTGGAAATGTACTAGTAGCATGTTTTGAAACTGTCACATTCATATTTCTTATTAAATGCAATAAAAAAGAAAACAGCAACAAAAAAATCTGCTACCATCTGAGTTCAATCCCCAGTACTGCCGAAAATAAATAAATAAATAACCAAGCAAACAAATCAATAAATCTACCACCTGTCGTCGCAGGCAAAATGGGACAAAGGCAAAATGAAATCAAGCAAGTAGGGAATTCTCCTATGTCACTTATGTGTCAGCCATTTTGACTGTGGGTCTAAAGAAAATGAGTTTTTTGCAAGTGGGTAATTCCGGTATATGAAGAATGCACGCAAAACTCCATTTGAAGTGACAGGACATCATTACTGAATAATGATATAGATAGAGTCTGGCACAGATTCCAGCAAACAGCCACACTTTCTCATGTGAGGTGGTACTTCATGAATCAGAATGGACCAAAATGAAGATGAGCCATCTTTGAAGACTAGAAACTCACCACTGGTTGCAACATCTACTTAGGCAACTCTTCCTGCAGGATGTGACCAGGACAGTCCTTTCCACAAGAGAGGAATTTTTGATGAAACAAAATACGTAAAACAACAACTAAATTTAAAATCTCCTTCCCCCTAAGAATGCCTCTCAATTATATGAAATTTCTGTAGAAGAGTAAATCAGACATACAGAGAACCACTTGAAAGATCAAGCTCATCTGAGTTAGCAAGATATAAGCTAGTTTAAGCATTTATCACTAATGAGTAAGCCTGGTATACTGGGTCACATCCACAGGTTAGAGGAGCAGGTAACAACCATTGTAACCTTCAACTAGAAGTAGAAAATCCCCTGCTTCAGGAATATAGTAACTCCATATACTTAAGGAAGAAATTTTAAACATCTTCATTTCAGGAAGCAGCAAGAATAAGCACTGCAGTGGAATAAGCACATGTGACACATGTGCACACGTGCCCTGCTTCAACCACGTGGTAGAAATGTGGCTTCACTGAGTTTTTTCAGACAACTATGAGATATGATCAAAACCAAAAGTGAATAGTTAACTTTTAAGAAAGTTATTACAAAGAAATTATTACCAATAATTTCCTTTGTAATGCCCCAGTTGCTCCAAACACACTTATGTCACCATTCTTGCCACTTTCTTTTTTCATTAAATTTTATTTTATTATTTTATTGTGAAAAGTAAAAGGCAAAAGCAAGAACAAAAAATAGAAACAATGACAAAAACAGGGTAGCAGACAAAACATCCTAGAAATCTTGCTACTTTTTGAAGTAGTTCTAGGAGTTCTCTTTCTTGACTGCTTTTAGTTACACTCCTGGCTACTGCAGTATACTGACTTGATTCAAACCCTTTGCAGTCATTTTGACCTTGGAGAAGAGCCAAAATAGTACAGAGCCCAATCTGGTGAGTGTACTGAGGCATCCTGGAATGTTCTTCTGAGCCTGCCTTTCAGCTGGATACGGACATTGGATCACATCTTCTTGTCAAGACACTCAAAAAAGAAGAATTTCAGAACTGCCTCAAAAAGCAACAAGTATGATGAAATAATCATGTTCAATATAAAGAGAATACTTAAGGGAGATTAATGGTAATGTGTCTTGTATGGCACAGCTTGGTTATCCTTTATATATAGGTTTCATTGACTAACGGTAATAGTTGAAAAGCTCCTAATATAATTCATGTTATACCCTCCCTCCCACCCCTCCTCTCCCAAACCAAGGCTCTTCTGGTCTCCACAGGGACCAATTATAGCACGGTTGATCCTGAGCAAGACTGTGTTAACAGGCATCCCTTGTGGTTTCTTTCTCATTTCATTCAGGCCACCTTCCTTTCAGCTTCCTTCTGCTTTCTGACTCTTTACAGATGAATGTATGTTTCTGCCTGGAATACGAATTCCTAGAGTCAGGCTTATGTCCCATCCTGACAGCTAAGATAAACATTGTATAGAAAAGTGGCTCATACTCAGGTAATAGCAGAGAAAATACAACTGCTTAAATCCACTTAATGTTACCATTTCTAAAAAGCTGTTGAAAATATTACCTCCTCTGATTGAGTTTCTGAAGCTTTCGATAAAACTAAAACCTCTCATTGGTCCTATAGTTCATATTTACATTGAAGAGATTTCAGTATATTTCCTGAGGATGCTATTTCATAAAAATATCAGTCATGAAAGAAATATTGAGGATAGGCTCTGAGAAAAACAGAATGTTTTTGACATCTGTAGTTTTCACACCAGTATGGTACTAAGATATGATGCTTGATATTAAAGACTGAAAATGCCCTTATCTGTGCACATGGCACAGAGGAAAGACTTCCGCATCTACTTCCTCCACCAACAAATTCTCAATCTCTTACAAGCCCAACAAGGTTCAACACGCAGTCAGAGAACTCCCCACACAAATAACCCTTAACCCCTAAAGCCCAAAGAAAGCTCTTTGGACAGCCATTGCAGGATGAAGGGAATGGAATAAGCCCTTTCTTCCTTTCTTGGTCACAAAATATTTACAGTGAAATAAAACAATGTGTGAAGCAACTGTGTAGATCTGACTCCTGAGATGAAGTGCTTAAATGGTGCACATGCCCATCCTTCACTCCCTGAGGGTTTCTCCCCCTACGTCTTGACCATGGAAACAGAGAATGAGAGATCATTCCCATGACTTCTCTTCACGGCTCTGGTGAAAAGGTAATACATTATGAAAAGAGACAAATAATATGTTTGAAACTCAAACTATAAAATATTCTGTCTAGGAGGAAAGGGAGAAAAGGACAGGTGAAAACAAGTAGCATAATGTGATATATATTAAGTGCTCAACAAATTTGAACTATTTATTTTTATCACTGCTGAATTGTTATTCATACCAAGTGTTTAAGCTTATTAAGAGGGATACATAGAGGTCAAAATGAAGTCAACAGGAAAGGGAAGAAATAAAACTTGAAGAAGTATATCGGAATATATAAAAATAAAGGTACAAAGGGAAAAAGAGCAGAAAAACAAATACATTAGGTAATTTGTAATGCTTTGAGACTTGATTAGATAGGTAAATAAAGATCAGTCCCAGCTACAAATCTCTGAGCACTTTTGAAGAATATTCAGTGCACGTAATTCTTTTTTTTTTTTTTTTTTTTTCCCCCTTAAGGGACAACACAAAAAATTCACAAGGTGTGTTAAAATTTCATCCTATTATTAGAAGTTGGTATCTCCCTGGACCTGTTTCTCCTTTCATTCTGAATTGCACAAAACAAATTAAGTACAGGACTTTGAACACATTGATTATTTAAAAAGGAGCTGTCATGGATTAGCGCACAGCGTGAGAAGGAGGAGCTGGGTGTTTCTCCTATTCTCACTGCTCTTCTGCTCTTACACCATCACCAACATGCACTGCCCCGTTTTCAGGTGCTACACTTCATATTCACAGCTGCGGAGATACAGGATCAAGTACTTGAAGAATCTCTTCTGAGGTTTTGTGGAACTACTAAACATGAAAAATCTTAACAACAACTTAGGATTCCCAGAATTAATTCACAGTTCATACTTAATATTTTTAATTACAAATCTCATACAACAAAAAAGTGTTAGTAAATGCATGGCTTGGTTTCTTTATTTGGCCAAGAACCAGATGCACTGACATGGGATATGAGGCCTTACGTTTGGATAGGTCACATGAACAAGTACAGTGGTGCTTCAGTTCACAGATGCTTTTGTTTACAAGCAATTTGGTTCAGAATCAGGATACCTTGACAAAATTTCAGTTTTGTTGGCATACTCTGCATCAGTTGACAAACACAGCCATGACCTTCTTTCCTACACAAACCCAAAGCCATCTTTTCCAGCATCATAGAGCAAATTAAGTTTGTGAACCGAGGTACCACTGTAGTTGGAATTCGCTTAACTGTAAAACAAACACAAAGGTCATATGTACCCAAATTGTACCCACTAGTTCACTCAACTGGTGTAAACCATTACAAGGTTCTTGCTATCTCCAAACTATTTACTGACCAATAAGTTAGTTTCCTACTATGCATGGATCAATTCAAGGCCCTAAGTATACAAGATGGGCTCACATTTTCCCATATGAAGGCTTGTAGTAAAAATAAAATAAAATAAAATAAAAAGTACACCTGCCTTTGGCCCACTGGCACACTGATAAGTCTAATTGTAGCCTCAGTTCAGGTCCAGGCTATTCACGTAGTTAAAAGTTGAGTGTATACTCAAGCCATAACGTCTCCTGTTTTGTGAATGAAACCCACTAACTGACTAAGCATTTATTATTAACTTTATACACAATGTTTCAGATGCTATGCTTTAGGGTGTGTATGTAGTGTGTATTTTATTTTCAGAAACAATATGGTGAAGTAGGCATTGTCAGTAGGCAGAACTTGCAGATTATGAAGTTCTTTAAGCCACACAGGTTGTTGCCCAAAGAACCAGATCAGAAAACTAGGTCTTTCTGTCCCCAGAGACATGCTCAGAAATGTTTTCAATAACTTTGATATGTGTAACTGTGGCCTGGAGATGATTTCTGTATTCCTTTGTTTTCTTGAATTGTGAAAGCCTTCTATCTGCTTTAACTGACAGAATATGGCTAAAGCTTGCTGGGAGTAGGCATGGGCTTCAAGTAACCTCGAATCATCCACTTCCTGAATCTTTAAACCAAAACCCAACTCTAATGTCACCATTCTACAAGAATCTCACAACACAGAAAACGATTATCAGAAGATTGAGACTCAGTGTGTAGACAGAGAGAAAGGACTAACACACCAGGCATGAAAGAAGGTCCGAACCAGAAATGAGATATCCAGCCCCAGACACTCAAGGGAAAAAAGCATATTGGGTACAAACAAGCTTTCATCATTCCTAATTTCTGACCCACCAAGTTATAAGCAAAATTAATATTTACTTCACCTATTACATTTTGGAGTAGTTTGTTGCCAAGTAATAAATCCCTGAAACACACCATCGTGTATAGTTATAACTAGATATATTAAAATGCATATTATAGACTGAAAGCAAAATGGAAAACATGAAAGCTTTATGCAAATCAAAATTTTGGCCAAAAATTAAGTTAATTGAGTAAAACATTTATTCTCTGTGATTATCTGGAAATTTTTGTAAATCCTTTTATATAGAATATGTTATAAAATTCTGAGCCTGGGTTCCAAATTTTGTTCTTATTTGTATATTTAAAACTTTAGTATATTTCATGGCCTAGAGTTCTTGACATATTTCCTTTCATTTCATATCCTCGCTAGGCAAGTACAAATTCTACTGCCTTCTGCAGAAGCGATGTGATATAAGGCACACACAAAGATCTGCGTTTTACTTTGTTTTGTACCTGAGTCATCTGCTCAAAGATGAAAGCTATTCTGGGTTATTAAATGGATTTGTATGTGTTCGTCCTCTAGATAGCTGAATTGGAGCAGAAAGGCTTCATTATCATAAGTTTCCAGATCAACACAAATCCAGGGTGAAATGTAACAAACTTTTAACTTGCATAAGCAATTAAGTTTTCAACATTAATCCATTCCCAGGCTAGAGATGTAATGGCACTTTATCCTTTCCACCTCATGCCTAGACACTCTGCACAGAAAATCCTTCTTTGATCATTAAAATTGATGCACATACCAAATCATTGAATAACTAACTACACTCATTCCCATCTGCTAGGGAGGCACAGTGCCACATAGAAGTGCCTTGCCAGGACTTCTGAGGCACTAACAATCAACCAAAGACAGGATCAGACATAAACCACACTGACTGCAACAACAGCTCTGCCCAGTTAGGCTTTCTGTTTAGCTGTGGGCAATGGACAGCGTTATGGCTGTCATGTGTGAACATAGTCAATTACAAAAGCGCGGTGCTTGGGTCAAACCAATGGAAGTTGTATCTAAACTTCCTCCAATTTCCCACCACATAGCCAAGACTTACCTCTTCCCAGTCAGGGGTCAATTGATAATACCGATCTGAATACCATGTGTTTTCCTTAACCTTAATTGGAGCTCTGCCTTACCCAAACCGCCTAGGACATGGTGTTTGGCTTTTATTATTATTGTTGTTATTATTATTATTATTATTATTATTATTATTATTATTATTATTTCTAAATGAATTTTTATAAAATTTGCACCAACCTATCCCATGCCCTCCCATTCTTTACTTCCACTTTCTGCCCTACTCCTTCATTCAACTCCATGGTTTAGCACATTTCAGGCCAATCACTTCTCTGCACCAAATCAAATTCTCCTGCCCAGTGACTTACAGGGCATCTCCACTTAGATGTACAAAGCACCTCACCCCAAATGCACCTCAAAATTAAATTCATTGTCTTCTGGTCAGAGTTCGCATTCTAATGCATGGCAGTATCTTCCGTCCACTACCACGGATCCATTCTCTTACTCCGAACCTGAGATCAGCCCTCATATGTTGGTATGAGAACCTTGCTATATTTCAGCTGGTCAGGTCTCATATGGAGCTGCTCCGTGGTGAAGTCTCTCTACAATGACTTCTGTTCAGCTGCTCATTATCTCACTTGAGCTACTGAGAAGTGTTTCTAGACCGCTGTACATTAGTCCATCTAAAATAATAATAATTATTTATTATGTTATATTACTGTCATATAACTATTATATAATAATAGTCATTGCCACTCTATGAGGGATTTTCTAGCCTTCTTGCATATATTCTGTCATATCTTTTGTAGGTCTTTTGCCATTTCTCAATTTATTTTTATTTATCTATTTATTTATTTATTTATATTTTGTGCTACTAGGGATTAAACTCAGGACCTTGTGCTTGCCAAGTAAGGCACTTATGCCGTTGAGCTATCTCCCTGACCCAATGCTTTCCCACTTTAAAGAGGTCAAAGGAATATGCTTTTTATTCATCTACCCATTGTCACATTTAAACATGGGAGAATCAAGTAAGGATCCAGGCAGCCAGCTGCATTAGCCCATGCCCTTAAGCTCTGCACCATTTGAGCACGGCCTTGCTCTTCTCAAAATAGGTGATAATCACTCTCCAGAAGTGCTCAGTGCCCTCTTTGTAAAATTTTTATTTTTGTTGTTATTGTTGTTATTATTATTATTGTTATTATTGTTACTGACACAGGGTCTCGCTAGGCCAGACTTGTAGCGATCCTCCTGTGTCAGCCTCCCTAGCACTGAAATTATAGTACTATGCCATCATGCCCGGTTTCAGTGGCCAGCACAATGGGACCGGATACCCCAGGTCTGCAACATGTAGTACCAGGGATCGAACCTGGTCCTTATGCTTGCCAGGCAAGCACGTATTCCACTGAGCTATCTCCCTAGCTCCAGTGCTTTTTTAATTTTTTTATTTATTGCTGTTGGGCATCGCACTCAGGACCTTGTGCTTGCCAGGTGGCAGAGCTATCTCCCTGACCACTGCCCTTTTTAATGTAATTGGCATCTACTGCTCTCCTATATCTCCAGCCTCCCCCCATTCAGTTATCTTTGTCTTCTATATGCAAATCTAATCAAGATACTTTTATCTGAAAAAAAACAAAAAAAATCTTCAGGAAACACCACCAGCCCTCCACCCTTCTGTTCCGTCTCTCCTCTAATTTTCCACTCTTCCATGAATTCTTTCTTGTCAGGCTTGTACCACCTTTCTTCTTCTCTTGTTCTTTTTTTTTTGAAGAATCCCTAAGCCCTGTCTAGTGATTGGCAAACTGTCAAATTAGCCTTGCAGGTTCCAACTAAAGCCCTTTCCAGCTAAGGATCTCCAGTAAGTTGTTTGTGTTCTCTGGGCTGTAAGGCCCCTCCCACCCATTCCCTACCAAAACATCTCCACCTCCAGCTGTGCTGATGCTGGGATGCTGCCCCTTCCCCCACACACGCACTTCTCCTAGCACACCCATCCACACCTTTTCTCTACAGAGAACCCTGGGTCCCAGAACTGTGGCTCCCCTACCCCTTCAATCAAAGGATGCTCAGCCAGAAACTGACGTGTGGTCTCTGACACTCAACTTCTCTGGACAACAGTCCTCATCTATAACATAAAAATCATGATACTCTTCCTCGTACCTTACTGAATCTTTATAAAGGCCAATTAATACACATAGAGCTCCATTGGAAACTTGGAAAGGCCATTCACATGCTGGTGCTATTTTGGTATTTTTGTGTGAAATATAAATTTGAGGCAATCTCAAACTCAGAGAAATATTGCAAGGACACCGCAAGGAAGTTTCTTTTTGAAGCATTTGGGACTACCGTGCCAAATTTTATGCCTTATTTGCCCCCTACTACTTTAGTGTATATTTCCTACAGACAAGAACCACTGTCCAAAATAACAATAGTACAACTAAATATCTAGGAATTAACATAACTCATTGCCAACATGTAGTCTCCAGACATTTCAAAGATTTCCAAATCTCCGAGGATGTTCCTCTAGCGAGCAATCCAGTTCAGAAGCGCACATTGCATTCCGTTACCGTGTCTCTTCAGTCTCCCTCAGCCCGGCCTCTCTTCTGCTTACATGACATTGACGCATGACAGGATTAAAGGACAGTTATTGTGTGGCAGGTCCACCAGCTTCCCCTCACCTGCCTCTGCCCATGATGAGACTCAGGTGACGAAGTGTGGGTCGCAGCATGGCACCGGCGAGGTGGCCCTCTTCTCGTTGTATCTCAGCGCTGCGCAGTTCTCCTTCATCTCATCAGCAGTGACGTAAACTCAGATCCCCTGATTGCCCCACGTGAATTTGCTCCTTTCCCTATTAATATGTATTTTGTGGGGGAAAAAAAAAAGCTCTTTGTGCAAGAGATATTTTAAAACTATAAAACACCCCTTTTCGTTAAGGTTTCATTGTGTTCATTTCTTTGTATCATTATGGTAGGGTAATTTATTTTTATTCAATGGCTTATTTGTTCATTTGAGCCCCCAAATAGCTTAAGAATGCTAAAAATAAATCATTTTGATAAGTTCTATATTCTTTGAGCATTTCTTCTTGGTACAAAACAGGCTCACACGACATTTTCCCTGAGCCAGCTCTAGAATTAACCATTTCTCCATAAATATCCTGTTCTTAATCTGTTTAGTGGAAAATGATGTTTGCAGGACATGATGCGGACTCCACCTGTATTCCTTGTAGACAAGGGCTGCCCTTCCAAGCTTTCTGCTACACACACACACACACACACACACACACACACACACACACTCCATTATGGACAACTTCTAAGAGGCTATTGGCAACGAATAGAAGAGATAAGAAATGAAACATAAGAACAGCACAACTCTTTTCCCTTTTCCCTTTCTGAATGACCTAGCCCTACAGCCACTAAGTGTAGCAAAGCAAGAGAGTCAACCTCCCAGAGGGCAGGCCAGCTGTAGGATGTAGGGTGTTAGTGCCCTCAGCGGGGGAGGATGACCATGGCCACACAGGGGAAAGGCTGACCAGTATGGGAGGAACACATTCACCTGGGGCTAGCCTGGTGCAAGTGCTGCGGTGTGGACAGGCTCAGGAGGCTTGTGCACAGTGAGAAGTGACTTAAAAAGGAGCCTCAGGCCCCATGGGATAAGTGGGGTTCGCATGGGGGAAGCCTCGCAATGGGCATAGGAACTCAGAATAAAAAGGTCATCTGAGGGTGTGAGCGGTGTGCAAGAGTTGGGACACGCTCAGTGTGGGCTGTCGGAGTCTGAGCCTGGTGAGTAGGACATGGTGGTGTGCAAGACACCTGGGCTGGGATGTGAGCGGGGCACCCACAGGGAGTGAGGCCAGCAGGGTCGATGCGCAGTGAGTTACACACAAGAGGACTAAAAAGATGCTCCGGACAGATGTCTGACCTGGCCTGGGCTCCAACATAGTCCACCACCGCGCCCCACACCAACCACCGCCCCAGCCAGACACCACCGCGTGCATAGCTCTCTAACTCTGCTCCACCCAGTAGCTTCGGGACTGAAATATTTGGGAAGAGAAGCACGAAAGGAAGAGGATCAGGCTGCTTTGTTATTTCTGCCGCATCTCCTGTCCACTCCCAATATCCTCATGCGCAGACGCTGCCCCCTTTTCCTCTGCCCACTCTCTTCACCTTCGCTGACTCTGCAGCCCACTCGCACCTGGCCTCAGCCCTCATCACGTTCCAGGGTCTCAGTCACTGATGGCTTCTGCATTGCTAAACCCAGAAGATGTGCTTCAGCCTTCATGCTATTTGGTCTGCTTGAGACATTTGACCATTTGGTTTCTGAAAATGGACTGTCTCCTCAGCTCCAGTGTCACAGCTCATGTCTCCCACTGTCTCCCACCTCCTGGGCTCCTCCCTGTCCACCTTTTCTCCAGCATCCTCTTCCTCTGTCCATTTATCAAAGGTTGGCACTGACCAAGGTACAGTCCCTGGCATTCTTCCCTTCTTTCTCTTCCCACACCCGCATCTCAGTACTGCCTTGGCTCTGATTCTCAACCCTATGTTAACATTTTACGAACTTTTCTCTGTATCTGCAAATTTTACTTTGAGCCCTAAATCCCTACCTATCGCCCACTGCCTACTGCACTTCATTCAATTAGGCAGCATTGCTGGGCATCTGACACTCATTCTGGGCCTTGTCTCAGGCCCTTAGCCAGTTCTTTTTATGCCGCAGAGACACGTAAAACCCAGGACACGTGGTGAAGTGCCACTGTCCTCACCTCTCCAGTGCAGCCTATGTCTTGTTTTCAGACTTTTCCATGGAAACACCACAGTCCTCCTTGCCAGGGCTGCATCAAGAAATTCTTGTCACCTCACCACTCTCCCTCACACCCAGTCAATCGCTCTGTGGGCCGATTCTGCCTTTTACACCTCTCTGCCCAGGTCTTCCCATCTCCACAGATCCTCCAGCCCTAACCATGCCCCAGTCTCTGAACTGGCCTTCCTACTTCCAGAATTCCCCCTTTACAAGCACAAACGCTTAATCTACTCTCCACGTAGTACCCATCACAGTTTTTCTAAAACACAACTATTCATGATACTTCCAGTCTTAAATCTTCCCCATAGGTTTTTTTTGCCCTAAAGATAAAAAGAGAAGCTTTTAAACCCAGCTAGAGTCATGGATGCTCCATAATTTGGTCTTGTTATCTCTTCAGGTTTATCCTGAAATTTCTGCACACCCCCTTATCTCTTCAGTTATCTCTTGCATTCTCTAGAATGACACTGTCCAAATCCCCTGCTGCATGCACCCAGAAACACCTTTCTCTTTCTCTTTGCTTCAGATCCTCTCTCTCCCTCTAGGCCTCACTGGGAAGGCCACCTCCTCAACGACATCCTCTCGTTTGTATAGACATGGTCAGATCCTCGTCTTTGTCACATCACACATCGTCAGTATTAGTCTATAATTACTCATCGTTAGGTCTGTGCTCACAAACAGGCTAGATGATCTACAAAGCCAAGGATCCTGTTTACCGTGTACTATCTATACCTCATACAGTAATGAGAACACAACAGGAGCTCAATGAAAATTAGCTAACTAGATGAATAAATTACTCTTGCTATAATAATAAACTAGACCCTATTGGGTTTATTCTTTTATCATCGGAAACATCATGAACTGATTTTAATGCATTCAGTTAGGTTTAATGGGCTCATATGTGATGTTTCATGACGCCATCAGTGAGGCCAATATTCAGAGGAAGTCTGTCCTCTCAAAACCAGCTTCTGCTTCACTCAGCATATGCCTTAGAAACCTACAACCAACCCCGTACCTCTATTTTCCCACCTGCCGTATGTCGTGCACAGTATTAAACGAGACACTCTGTGTAAATCACCTAGGAATATTGTCTAGAACAAATTAAAGAAACATCACTTAAGTGAAACATTATTATTATTGCTATTTTTAAAAAAAATCTTCAGCTTGCCTTTGGAATGGCTCTTCATCATTAGGCATAGATTCAGAGCATGAAACTTCAGAGAGGGGACAAAAATCGCATGACCACTGTATGTAAAGGCTCAAGTGTCGAGCACGAACCTGCTTTCTGCGTCTGGCAATGAGCGGTGCCTCCCTGCGATCCCAGCACTGCTTCAGTGCATCTACCCCCAGCTGACTTTCTGTAGCGCATCAGTTATGAACATCAGCCTAGGCACAGGGAATCCCCAGAGCTGCTTCTTGTGTGGTGGGGGGATTTACACTCTGATTCTCCAACCAGAAAACCTGAGCCCTGTTTTGCAGGAGTTCCCAAAACCCATTTCAGCAACGCAGAATGAGCTGTGCCTGACTCCGTCCGAGTGCCTCATTTGTTCTAAGTGGAACTTAAGTCACAGGAGGAGAGATATGGAGACAGTGGCAGTTGAGCAAAAGGTGTGCCTTTCTAAGTTGGTTGTTCCATTGTCTTCTTGTTCAAGGCCACGTTGATCTGTAAATAAGGACAATCACAAAGACAATGGAAGCATCAGCTGGGCACCACATTCTGAAAAGCACTTCATAATGCCTGGCACAATGTGTGATGCGAAAATCAGTAAAAGATAGTTAAGTTTTCTGAGTAGCCCAAGTTAAAAAAAAGAAAGAAAACAATGATTTAAGAAGTAATTGGAAAATTGGCTGACAATGAAAGGATTTAACAGCTCATGAATTGTTTTTAATGATCAAAAAACTTAACTTTAAAAGAGAAAAGAAGCTTTTCTGTGGCCACAAAGAAAATCAGGATTGTTTTTCAATGAAAAAAAAAAATGCATTTTCTAAACTGAAAATAAACATTGCTTCTGACCTCATCCTGTAAACCTTATGAGTAATTGAGAATGGAAAATAGTGGCCTTTACTTCCAGAAAACAAAAGGGTAAAAGCCTGAATGAACAATCAGACATCAAATCAACACGCAACTTCTTTTTTAGTATTTTAGTTTATTAGCACACGTTTATCCCACTGGTGCCCCCGCTCCGTGTGGGAGGCTGGAACAGGGACACAGTTCATCTCAGCCGCTCTCCACATCGCTTCCTCTCTCCTCCCCCGACCCGTCCCTGAATCCCCTTCCCTTGTATACTTTCCTTTGGTTTATGCTTGCGCTAAGTAATGTTTACATCGTCTTCTGGAGCTGGCGCACGTACTCAGCACACGCCAACTCCCTGTGGTCGTTCCATATCTTTCCATCTCTTGGTCCCCTTTCCCTTTGAGAACTTTCTCTCCTTTTACTTCCTGTTATTTGCCCTTTATTTTCCTTTCGTTTACTCTGAGCTTCTCATATCAGCGACACAATGCGAAATTTAAGCTTGTGAATCTGGTTTATTTCACTTAACATTATGGACTGCAAGACCATCCATTTCCCTACAGATGCATCAGATCTGTCTCTTGTGGCATGAGAGCCATTTCCTTTGTGAATTTCTCTCAACACACAATTTCTATGAGTGTCCAAAGAGTAGCAGAGAATCAGACCCTGGAAAGATATGGACGAGGAAGAGATGGCTAGACCCAGTATCTGTGCACTATCTAGAGAGGGTGTTGTAGTTTATGTCTTGTTGTCCCCCCAAAGCCTCATGAGTCTGTGGGCAGGGACTTCTAGAGTTTGAGACTTGATCCATGATCCCTGGGATTATGGGTTTTAGTACCGATGGGATTATGGGTCTAAGTATTTCTGAGATTATGGGTGTAGCCTAAGGTGGAGGCTGAGGCGGAGAGCCTCAATGGAATATAAAGAGAGACCGAGACAGACTAGAGCTGTTGCTGTTGCTCTCTGCTGCCCTGTTTGGTCGGTTGCCTCTGCCACCATTTTGTTGCTGTTCCGCCACCATGAACTGGATGCTCTCTGCTCTGTTTCACTCAGCCTTGGGCCAGCCGAATATGGACTGAAACCTCCACAAACTGTGAGCTAAATCAACCTTTCCTTCCTTCATTTTGAGTGTCAGATATGTGTCCCAGAAACGAGTAAAAAAGTAACTAAGACAGCGGGCAAAGAGGAGAAGTACAGTCGCATAAAATGAGAACAAAATCGGACTTTTGGGAAATATAGCTGGGAAATACAGTAAGCAACTTAATTTTCTACACCCTGGCTTTTTTATCTGTAATTCTGGTGTTAAACCCATTTACATTAATGGTTTGTGCATAATAAGTTAATTAATATTTTACATACTACAAATACCTGGCATTTAATAAATTCTTGATAAATGATAAATTATTGTCATACTTATCATACTTTATTAATTCCTACTTCACCCTAAATGGCTATTTCTTATATCCCTGCAGCCATATATGTCATACCCCAGATGGCTTAAGGTTTGAAATTACCTGCACTTACACTAGGAAGGAAGTTTGGTTTTAGAGTTAACAGAACCTAGGAATTGATTCCAGATTTCTCATTTGCAAATAGGAAAATGGTAATAAGCAGGTTTAACTCTCTTGGCTTGAGTTTGCTCATCTTTAAGATAGAGGAGGCATATCCTGCTGGATTGTACACGAGTTGTGTGAAATAATATGGGGACGGTGACAAATATAAAATGATATAAGCAGCAGTGATACTATAGGAACTAAAAAGAGGGAGATGAATGTTTCATGATATTTTGTTGTAATGTATTAAAGTGGAAATTCAAGCAAAGAAATATTTCATTTTTTTGCCATTTCACCA
This sequence comes from Myocastor coypus, assembly GCA_004027025.1. Classification (NCBI taxonomy): domain Eukaryota; kingdom Metazoa; phylum Chordata; class Mammalia; order Rodentia; family Myocastoridae; genus Myocastor; species Myocastor coypus. The sequence continues at coordinate 139,741 of PVJA010000116.1, read as the reverse complement.
AGCAGATTAAAATCCCTAGTGAAGTAACTGTCTTGCAATTCCCAGCGACTGAGAGATTCTAACATAATAGTAAAAACATTTTAGTGCTGGAAAAAAATAAGTCATGTGTGCATTTCAGAAGCATCAAAAGAAGCTCTGCTTGGCATGATGTGCCATAAATGTATATTTCCAGAAGGTGTTTCTTTTTTTTTTTTTTCACTTTATCTGCCAGAGAATGCTTTTAGAAGTCCTTAACCTGCAGAAATAATGACACAAGAGTCCTGCAGGAGTATCCATGTGTGTAGTAACATGAGGTTTTCCTTCGCTCCTAATGGCCATACAGATTAATGCATCAAAAAAACAGTCCTCTGGAATTGAGACCATATCAGAGAACACCCGAAACAAAGGCCCTGAAAGAGTCTTCTACTGATTACTCATGTCAATCACATTGATATTGACTCTCAGATACTGCATCCTTATTTAATGCTATGATTTCTCTGAAAAACTACAAGATTCATAGATTTAGAAATTTAAGTAAGCGCAAGGTCCTGAGTTCAATTCTTAGTACCAAAAAATAAAAATTTAAAATGTAAATGGTATCATAAATTATAGTTGATATGTCCCTTGCTGACTCTGGAGGAAGTAGCTTAGTATAGCAGAAAGAACATTACACATGGACTCCAGACACCTGAGTTCAAATCTCCATTCTGCTACTTAGAGGCACATAGGCAATGATGTTTATTGATCTAGGATCTATGTTCTCTGGAGAACGAGGATTCACAATACAGTGACTTCAACATGCTAGTAAATATTCATTCATTGCTCACAATATAGTAGTCACAAATTGAAATTCAACTATTAAGTGAATCCAACATTTTTAGGGCTGGAGAGATAGCTCAGCAGTCTAAATGTCTGCCTGGCAAGTGCAAGGACTGGGTTTGATTCCCTATACTGCATGCCTCGCCAGGAACTCTTGGGCATGGTGGCGCACACTGTAATCCCAGCACTGGGGAAGCTGAGACAAGAGGATCACTATGAGTCTGATCTGCAAAGTGAGAACCTGTATTAAATAAATTTTAAACAACATTACTTTTAGCATTAACTGGATAATGATCATATTAGTTGATAGCTAATATATTCATCCCATAGTTGGTTGTACATTTTAAATTACTTATATCATTTCTTTCCCACAAGAAACTTATGAACAATGTTCTCCTGTTATCATTTTCTCACTTAAGAAAAAGAGGGTTGACAGAGGTTGAGTACCAATCTATGATTACATTGAAGGCAATTTCCCAAACCAGGAGTGTCTTAGTTACTTTTTACTCATTGCTGGGACAAATACCCAACATTCAAAATGAAGGAAGGAAAGGTTTATTTAGCTCATAGTTCCTGGAGGTCTCAGTCCATATTCAGCTCGCCGAAGGCTGAGTGGCACGTGGCAGACAGCAGCAGTTCATGGCGGCGGAACAGCAACAATGGCGACAGAGGCAGCCAACCAAACAGGCCATCAGAGCAATAGGTCTAGTCTGTCTCTCTGTCTCTCGTTTTAAATTACATCGGGCTGTCCACCTCAGTCTTATCCGCCTTAGGCTACACTCATAATCCCAGAAGTGCTTAAAACACATAATCCCAGGGATCGTGATCAAGTCTCAAACTCTAGATCAGCACTAAATCGCATAATCCCAGGGACTCATGCGTCAAGTCTCAATCTATAGAAGTCCCTGCCCCATGGCAGCATGAGGCTTTGGGGGCACAACTAGATATAAACCATTACAAAGAGAAGACAAGTTTTTCTCCCTCCAGAATATGTATTCTTCTAAAGTATTGGTGCTCAAATTACTTCTTAAAGACAAAACATTTTCTTAAGAAAAGTGCTTTGGAGTCTCAATCCATGACACAGGTGAGAAGCAGGCTGTCTGCCATTTCATCAGGATCTGAGAACCTCACTGTCAAGATGGCCTTAGAAATGTCTCTGAGGAAGCCTGGTAGAACACACTGCTCAACAAAACACTTGACAGCTACAATGACCACATATTATTCATATTTATGATTTTGACAGCTTGCAACCCACTGAAAAGGCCTATGACAAGCCGTAATTCATCCCGTTTCTAAGGTTTTAATTTTATTCTTACATTGCAAAATGGCTAGAAACAAGTCACTTAGATAATATGTGAGGTTTTTTTTTTGTTTTTTTTTTTTGTCTTTTTGAGGCTGGCCTTGAGCTCACTTTTGTAGCCCAGGCTGGTCTCGAACTTGCACCGATCCTCCTGCCTCTGCCTCCCGAGTGCTGGGATTACAGGCGTGAGCCACCACACCCAGCAATATGTGAGTTCTTTAGGAGTGTAAAAATACTTACAATTCACACATGACTTATGGCAAAAGCTCACAAATTAGGAGACTTCAAATAATTTATGATATTGCATTGATGAAATGTCTGGGTCCTCCAGTCCCCATCTACTGCATGATGGTCGAATATGTCTTCCGTTCTGTTGCTGATGAGTAAGAGATGTCACATCGCTCCATGCGGCATGTCCTAAGGTTGCCAGATTTAACAAATAAAAATACAAGATATATAGTTACACTTGAATTTCAGATAAAGAAGGAATACTTTATTTGCATGTCTCAACCACTGCATGATGCATACCTGTAAAAAAATTGCTTCTTGTCATTTCCTTAAAATAATTTGAATTCTACAGGGTAATTTAATAAAGCAAGTCATTAACAGCAGATAGTTAATAGTAATATATCTGAATTCATACATGCAGATGTGTTTAATGAACCTATTCATATCAAAATGACAAAAGAGGGCTGGAGAGATAGCTGAGCAGTCTAAGCATCTGCCTAGCAAGCCCAACCACCTGGGTTCAATCCCTGGTACAGCATGCTGTGCAGCCCCGGGACACTAGGTGCACCATGTCGGCCACTGAGACCGAGTATGACTGCACGCCTGTAATCCCCAGTGCTGGAGATTGACACAGGTTGAAACAGGAGGATCACTATGACTCAGAGCTGTGTAGCAAGACTCTGTACCAAATAAATAAATGAATAAATAAATTTTTAAAATGACAAGACAGGCCAGGGAGATAGCTCTGTGGCACAAGTGCCTGCCTGGCAAGTGCAAGGTCATGAGTTTGAACCCTGGTCCCACCAAAAAAAAAAAAAAAATGACAAGACAACATGAAAGATAAACTGCAAATAACATAAGCATGTCATAAAATATAATCAGTAAGACTGAAAATTGTCTTATTGGACAAAACTGAGAGAAGAATTCATGAGTCCGGAAATACAGATTGAAAAACTTCTCATGAACAAAGAAATAAGACCTAGAAATGAGAAATTGAAAGACATACAAGACAGATGGAATGATAAATTATATTTAGTTATTTAATCAGAGTTCCAGCAAAGAAAAATACAAATAAGATTTGAAAGAGGATAACAGCTAACAATTTTTTCAGAGTTGATGACAGACAGAAATAATTACATGAACCAACCCATAATCATAGGAAGACAACTCCAAGAAATTTGGTTTTATCACAAGTGCATCACACTGAAGCTTGAGAACACCCAAGGTAGTATGTCATCTGGGAATTTATTATAGTGAAAGAAATTCAGACTTCGAGTTGGATCACAGATGAATTCTAGGACTTACAAAAGAAAAACCTTAAAACAATAAAATTTATTTCCATTGCAAGCGAATTTAACAACGAAAATATTTACAAAAATGAAAGATTGTGAAATTCTTTACAAAACCATCACCACAATTGTGAAGAAGTAACAAAAAGTAGCAGATAACTCAGTAGACTCAAGTACCTGCTTAGGCAGAGTGCAGCAGCCAGGGTTTGATCCCTGGCATGCCCTGCCGGACCTGCCCCCAGGGCACACTGAGGTGGTAATTGAGATTGGGTGTGCTGGCGCACACTGGTAATCCCAGCACTTGGGAGGCTGAAAACAGGTGAATCATTATGAGTCAGATCTATATAGTGAAGCCCTGTAGACCCTGTCCTAAATACAGGAGGAGGAGGAGGAGGAAGAGAAGAAGAAGAAGAAGAAGAAGAAGAAGAAGAAGAAGAAGAAGAAGAAGAAGAAGAAGAAGAAGAAGAAGAAGAAGAAGAAGAGGAGGAGGAGGAGGAGGAGGAGGAGGAGGAGGAGGAGGAAGAAGAAGAGGAGGAGGAGGAGGATGAAGAGGAGGAGGAAAAGAAGAATAGGAGGAGGAAGAAGAAGAGGAAGGAGAAGAAGGAGGAGGAGGAGAGTGGGGGAGGAGAAGAGTAAGATATTCAAAAGGAAATACACTGATGAATGTTGAGTCATTCCTCACTGAACTCAGAGTTTAAAGCTCAGATTAACAACTGCACTTTTATATAAATGGGCAGACTGTTGATCTCTCAGAGCTTGGTTTCTTTACCTTTGTTTTTATTACTCCTGAGTGAGATTCTCAAAGATGAACAGCAAAATAATTTCAAATTATCTATTTGATCACCTCAATAACATTGAAATGTTGCCGACTTATTTTTAGACTTCAAGAAGAGTGAGAATCTTAGTTTCTAGAATGTTATTTTTTTTCCACTACCAAATACATTTTTATTCCTGGTGGCTCATTGCTTCTGAGAGCTGCCTCCATTTGCCTTCCTCTCCAACACCAAGGCCACCCTTATGCTACGTCCCTTGTTGGGAGTCAGTACTTTGTCTCTTACCACTGCATGACTATGATGTTATGGGGTAGATATTCCCCCAAATTGAAGGCAGGTACAGAACTGAAATAATAAAGATGAAAGTGTGTACTTACTGGGCTTCGGTTTGGTGTCAAGTTCAATAGTAAACACAGTCAGCATGCAAAAATAAAAAAATACTCACATATCACTCCCAAAGCACCTGTATCCTAGGTAAATCCCCTCCACTAGTTTACTTTTAGGATTCTACCCTTTTCTCGCATACAAAAGAAAATATGTTATTTTCTATACGTTAGAAAATATGCTCACCTGAAATTTCCTGTTTTTCAAAAGAGTGCTGTTAAGATAGGTTTTTTTTTTTTTTTTATGGCTTCCTCTCCCCTTTTTGGGGCTCACACATAAAAACCAATTTAGTATCAAATCATTGTCTACAGGTCCAACAATAGGGATGCATAAGTAAATGAGGGTATCTCTATATAATACACCAGTATATGGGCATTCAACTAATTTTGAAGACTAGGAAAGTGGCACAAATCTGCAAGAGGAGTCCAGTGGCACTCAGTAGCCTTCCTGCAGGGGCTGCTCTTTTCCCTTTTTGGATCTTCACATTGAAGGGCACTTTCTTAAGACCTTCACCAACCTTGCAAGTGCTCTGTAAGGTTCTGGAGACGAAGCCTGAAAGGTCTACGGAGTCGCTCAGTGTTATGGCTCCCAGTGCTGTCACTAGTGCCTACGCAGCCCCTGTCAGTTCCTTAATTACTGGAGTGAAACTCTTCTTTCTCACCCATGTCTACTGTCTATGCGGGCAAGAGATTTGGGGACTGGAGGCTGCCTTGTGGGAGGTTCTCCAAAAGGCTCAAGGAAAGTCATGAATGCATGGTTTAGCTGGTCTCGTGGTCCTTTGTAAGAGCGTGACAGACTCATAGCTCCACTCGGGAACTGAGATATTACTTATGAAATCACTTGATTTACCCCATCTTAACACAGCTAAGCACTCGTTTTCTGAACATTTAACACATATTAACTGAAAATACAGGTTCTCTCATTTTTATATGTGTAATTATTAAAAGGAAACTTTGTGAAGATCAATAGACATTTTCATGGACTAGAGGAAGCACTATGAACTTGAGAGACAGGGTAAGCTAAGCTCAAATACTATTTCTGTGATCTCTGTGGCCAGGAACAAATCGTAGATGGGCCCACTTTCTTCAAGCAAGATCTTGGTCAGTCTAAGTACAAAGCCCCAGGAATAGGAAAGATTTCAAGAGATGTCAGCTTTCTTCCCTTCTCATTTTCTGCTTACATGCATTCTACTTCATGGACTCCCTAGAAGGACGATGAACACAGAACTGAATATAGTCAGTTGAATTTTCCAGTCTGGTTAATGTGTTATTCTCACAATGCAGGGCAAACCAAGATCTGGTGCTCCCCTACACACCAAAAGAAATTTACCAATAATTTCTAGAAAATTCTAAATCTCAGAACAAAAAACTTCCTCTCTTTTTCCCTCCAGAAAAAATGCATCAGTGAACCTCAAGATACATAAAAATCTGGCTGGTGGATTGTGCCTTTTGGAGAGGAGTTAGGGCCAGTCATATTTTTGAAGCCCACCTCCTTAAAGTCAGGTTGACGTACTCACTAACTTAATTGTACTTAACTTGCGGATTAGGGGATAAAGGGTGCAAAGTGAAAAAGTTTCTAGAAGAAGTATTCTCAATTCACTAACATCAAAGCCAGGTCCTTGAGGAAAGTGTCACTGAAAAAAAGAAAGGATTCTTATAGAAACCATAACCCTAACCCTCAAAGAAAGGCCACAAGGGAGTCAGCCATAGTGGCTGTAATCCCAGTACCTTGAAAGGTTAAAGTCGGTAGATCACAACAAGTTCAAGCCCAGCCTGGGTAACTTAGAGACTTAAGGAGACCCTGTCCAAATAAATTGTAAAGGGGCTGTTGATATAACTCAGTGAAAAGGCCCAGAGAGAGAGAGAGAGAGAGGCAGAAGGAGGAAGAGAAAGAGAAAGAGAAAGAAAGAGAAAGAGAAAGAGAAAGAGAAAGAGAAAGAGAAAGAGAAAGAGAAAGAGAGCGAGAGAGGGAGAGGGAGAGGGAGAGGGAGAGGGAGAGGGAAAGGGAAAGGGAAAGAGAAAGAGAAACAGAAAGAGAAACAGAAAAAGAAAGAGAAAGAGAAGGAGGAAAAGGAGAGGAGAGGAGAGGAAAGGACTAAAACTAAGAGAGATGGAAAGGAAAAGAGACAGTAAGGGGAGAAAGGAGGGGAAAGAAAGGGAGAGAAGAGAGAGGGAGGGTTAAAGAGGGAAAGAAGAAAAGGAAAAGAAGGAAGGAAGGAAGGAAGGAAGGAAGGAAGGAAGGAAGGAAAGGAGGGAAAGAGGGAGGAATACAGTGGGAGAGACAGACATCAAGGAGTCTGGGCAGGGCCAGCAGTTTCACTCAGCAGACTAAGCACTTGCTTAGAGAAGTGCAGGGGCCAGAGCGAATTGTCCCTGCCTTCCACACTGGCCCCACTTTCCGGTGAGCTGAGCAGGCAATGGAGTCCTGGTGTGGTGGCGTGTGCCTGTAATCCTAGCACTTGGGAGGCAGGAAACAGGAGGATCACTATGAATCAGAGCTGCATAGTGAGATCCTGCACAAAAAAAAAAAAAAAGAGGTGGGGAGACTCGGGCAATATTTGAGATCTACTAAGAAATGATAAGGAGACAGCATGCATTTATAAATTCCCATCATAGCCATTATTGCTGACCCTATGTACAATAATTCAAGTTCCCTATGGATGGAAATATTTGGGTAACAGCAAAAACTAGTCTCATCAATGATATGTAATGCAAGAAAAATATCAGTTAAGAACAGAATTATCTTAGTTTTCATTTGTACTCTAGATTTGCAACTTTTAAAGGCCATATAAATGACTTGATCGGAATTCAAGACTTTTATAGGTAGATGGGTTCGACCTGAGACCATACACAGAAGTGAAATAAATCAGACTTAGATGTGGAAGCATCACATTCTTTTCCTAGTGTAAAGAAACAAAAGAGTAAAGATCATCCAACATACACAATAGATAGTGTACATTTTTGTCTTTTTTTTTTTTTTTTTTTTTTGTACAGGGTCTCACTACTGACTCATACAGATCCTCCTGTTTGTACCTCCCAAGTGCTGGGTTACAGGCCCATGCCACCACGCCCAGACTCCATTGCCGGCTCGGCGCTCTTGAGAGCAGGGCTGGCACAGCAGGCAGGGCCAGGAACCGAACCGTGGCCCCTGCGCTTCCCTAAGAAAGCGCTTAATCCATAGATATTGTACACTGAGAGGAGAAGAAACTGCTCCAAAGGGAAAACATTACTGTGATGGGGAAAGTTGAAAAGCAGTAAGGGAAAAGAAAAAAATTATATATTATATATTAAAAATTATACACACATATATATATACACACACACAGGATAGCTAAGATAATTATACTACTAATTTCTATTAGTTCATTAAAAGAATGGTCTGTGCTTATATGATCAGTTTATCATACCTATATCTTGTAATCAAAGCAACTACTTTGAAGAGAATGATACATAATATATTAAGCCATTGTTCATCTCCTTTCATGTTTGGATACTCTGTATCAAAGTTTTATTATTTTTTCTCTTTAAAGCAAAGTAAAATTCAAATGAAAGAAGAAATAAAATAAAATGAAGTAAATGACTTGGTGGGAACAGGTGGCTGAGGACGCAAGTTCCTGGGGTGACAGGAGAGCCACACCACACTGGCTGCTCACTTACTTGAAGTATGACAGCATACAGGAAGCGCCACTCACCTTGAGGTTCCCATGTCGATTTCTAATTCTTCTTAGTAAAACAAAACGATGGGGAGCTCTTAGTCCAGAACGGCTGAGAGCAGGTGCCTTTTTCCCTCTGATCAGTGCTCTCAAGGCTTCCTTTCCCGCTTTTACGCATTCCTTCCTCACAATCACATTGTTTCCTTCGTTTTATTTCATGCCAACTAGATCTGCAATCTTTTTTATGCTTTCTTCACAGCACATAAAAATTCTTTTTTTTTTTTTTTTTTGCCTTTTTGAGACAGGGTCTCACTATGCAGTTCAGGCTGGCCTTGAGCTCACTTTTGTAGCCCAGGCTGGTCTCGAACTCGCATCGATCCTCCTGCCTCAGCCTCCCGAGTGCTGGGATTACAGGCGTGCGCCACCATGCCCGGCTAGCACATAAAAATTCTTAAGTCTCTCCTCATCCACTTATTTTCAGACTGAGATGCAATTAGTGATAACGCGAGGTGGAACTGCTCTCTTCGAGATACAGTACTCTGCAAAATGCTTGATTCCAATTACTTTCACACAGAAGAACGACACTTAAGTGCCGGATCCTGTAGCTTTCTCCTTTATTCCGATCTCAGCATTGTGAATTCTAGGCAGTTGTTTTTGAAGTCAGTGATTAGCAGTGTTTCCACCATACCATGGGTTCTGGGAAGAAGAATAACTCGCTGATTAAAGTTGGAATCAAAAATAGATTGACTAGTCGGGGTCCATTTCACAAATATCAAACACTACCAAACCCTCTCCAGCATAGAGTAGGATCTGAGCATTCACCTTTTCAAAGTAACACAAAGAGATGACTTTTTTTAGTGTAAAGATATTGCTACTCTTCTAATGAAGCAAGAATCTCTGCGGAAATTTTCACCAGTCTTCAGTGCCACATAAGCAATTAGGTAGAACTTGATAATTCCACAGTTCAAGCAGAATTAAGCTATTTGTCATAGTGAATCCCAGAGAGAAAAAGATTTGGCTAAATCCTAGTACTGTTTTTCAAAACCCAGGTTTTAACCCAGTCATTAGTGAACTGTGAAATCAACCAATGGTCTGCAACCAGTGTTACAAGTGTAATGATTTTTAACTACTTTTGTTTTTAAATCAAATGGAATGAAAAGAAGAGAGGAGCTAGGCGTGGTAGCACATACCTGTAACCCCAGCACTTTAGAGTCTGAGGCAGGAGGATTGCAAGTTCAAGACCAGTCGGAGCTACAAAAGTGAACTCAAGTCCAGCCTGAACTATATAGCGAGACTCTATCTCAAAAAGACAAAAAGAGAGAGAGAGAGAGAGAGAGAGAGAGAGAGAAGAGAAGAGAAGAGAAGAGAAGAGAAGAGAAGAGAAGAGAAGAGAAGAGAAGAGAAGAGAAAAGAAAGAATAACAGAAAGGAGAAAATGTATGTGTTAAGTCAGGTGTTGTTTCATGAACTTTTTGATTCATGTATAAAGAAAGGTCAAACACGTTGTTCTTTCCTTCAGTAAGTATATTTTCTGTAATTTCTATAAACAGTTTATTGTACACATAGACACATTTGAAGTTTGAGCCCTGTCCTCTTTCACATTTCACAAAGGAAAATTTTTTTTTTTTTTTTTTTTTTGCGGGACCAGGGTTCAAACTCACGACCTTGCACTTGCCCAGCAGGCACTTGTGCCTCGGAGCTATCTCCCCAGCCCCACAAAGGAAAATTCTTTGTGCCTCCTCCTTTCTGGAAGTTTCTTTCAATGAATGCTATGGTTCCCAAAACCTATAGAGTCTAAATATACCACAGAGTGAGAACCATAGTCCAGTAGTCTATGTTCTTCTGGGGTATTTAGCGTCCTGCACCATTGTCCCATTTGGGGCTAGATTTATACAGTGGGAGGAGCAAAAGCAAGCAATACACAGAGGGTGTCACTGGGAAAGAACATCAGGCACCCAGTATTGAATGAAGGAGAGGGTTCTTTAGGCTCACAGTTTTCATTTTTGGTTTCCTACCTTCAGGGCAGCAGGACACAGTGGAGGAAAAAGTGCCCATCCCACAGAAGCCAGAAAGCAGAGAGAAAGGAAGAACTGGAGACACAGCCTCATCCCCAGGGACCCACCCACAAACAGCAAGTTCAACTACTGGGCTCAGCAACGGATGAATCCACGATTCAATCACCTTCCATATACGTGAGAATTTTGTGAGATACGAACCATAGCAGAGGTGAAGAGACGGCAACACTATGGAAAGAGTTCCCTGCTTCTGTTAAAACCTCTCGAGTTCTCCTTTAAAAGAGAGAATGAGGAAGGGAGGGACAAAGAAAGAAAACACGCTCTAGAAATAAGTAGCAATAACCTAAATGGCATCTAGTGGAAAGCAAAGAGCAAAGTAATTCACCGTTTCAGTCTAGGTTTTCTTCACTGAGCACAAGAAATGCAAAAGTGATGACATAAAGTAAGCAGGACAGTACCAAAATCCTGAATAGAAGCAAATGAGCATTCCCAACTGTAAGAGAAGTCTATGGCACTTATAAAATTTAAGCTCAGTTGAGGGAACTGACTGATCTAAAACTGACTCTTGTTCCAAGAAGGTCCTCACCTCGGACCTCCCCAAGGCCTCATTCCTCAAACTAACATAGCAGCTACTGCTAGACACCCTTGGCTTAGGGGTAATAGAAAAACAAACAGTAGACCCTGCCAGGAAGCATGGCCAGTGTGTGCATTATTGGACAAAAGATGCCATCTCTTCATTCCACAAGTCCAGGACCACCAGCTGTCTGGCCTGCAGTCCAAGATCCACCCATACTGTACTTTATCTGCAGGAATTGGGGGGCTCTCCTCCCCAGACCACTGGAGTCTCAGTGCAACTCTAGCTACTACTGAAAATCCTAGATTCACCAAACCCATACACCCAGAGCTGAGAACAGTCCCTTCATAGCTCCACAGCTCCATGGATGCAGTAAGCACAGCCCCAGGCCTACCTAGTCTATGGCCTTAGGACTGCAACTACTAGTGCAAAATATGAAGACATCACTCAAGCTTGCCCCTGGGAACTGGAGAAAGCACACATCTATGTTACTCAGTTCTAGAACTGTGTCAGTACTTCAAACTACACCATAGCTTTCTCTGTAAGACCTAGGTATGTTCCATCCATGTCCTAAAGCTTCAGGACCACAGATACCAAGCCCATAAGCCCTGGCACCACCCATGCTCAACTTCCGCACACTACACAACAGAGTGTGGATATACCATTGCCATTAGCCCAAATGTTACCTGCATCTGCCCTAAATGACATAGGAAATATCTTCATAGCCCAGGGATTTAGGACTACAGCTGTGGCACCAAAACTCCTGGCACCATTTATGTTTGTTCCTTGGGACCTGAAGACGATGCCACCTGGGTCACATCATTTCATAAAGAAACTAACAGTGTTATAAGCCCATTACAAAATAACAGATGCATTTACATCAATAAAAGGACAAAAAATATAAAAGGAAGCAAGGCACCTTCAAAGGAGAACAACAATTCTCCAGAAATAGATCTCAATTTGAAGAAAATTTCTGAAATTCCACAAAAAGTATTTAGAACAATGACTCTTAAGAAAACTCAGTTAGTTGCAAGAGAACACAGATAATTCTTTTTCTCTTTCATTCTTTTTTTTTTTTAAGATTTTTTAATTTTATTTTTATTTTTTCTTGTTTCAGAACTTTTGCTTGTTTGTTCATTTATCTATTTTCATGGCCAGCTCAGCCTGCCCTGAGGGCAGGGCTGGCGCAGCATGTGGTGCCGGGGATCGAACCGCGGTCCCTGCAGCCACCTAACCTTTCCTAAGCTGGCACTTTAGACCACTGAGCCATCCCGCTGGGCCCCTTCTCCTTCATTCTTAATCTCCTTTCTTCTCCAGTTTCCCAAAGCTTGTGTAACCATCCCTGGTCTTCAGACTTTCTTCTACCATGTTTCTCTTCACTTATCACACATAAATTCATTAGAGGAACAGATACACAAAAGACAAAAAGAAGAGAACAAAACTTTCACATGACAAAAAGCACCAACACAGATGAAATAAAGACTACTTGCAGAAGTAATAGAAAATAAATCTATACCCAAACACATAATAATCAAGCCTCAAGAAATTCGGCAAAAGAACAGAATATTAGGAGCTGTTAGTGAAAAGAACCAGATTACTTATAAAGGAAAGCCCATCAGAATCATATAAGACTACTGAACAGAAACTTTCTAGTCGAAAGAGCTTGAAGAGAAGTATGTCAAGTCCTGAAAAAAAAAAAAAAAAAAAAGAAATCTTCCAATTTATTAGTGTATCCTGAAAAACTATCTTTCAAAATTAGTGGAGAAATAAAATACTTTCACATCAAAGAACAATTTAAAAAATTCATGACCACTAAACCAGTGCTACAAAGAGTACTGAGAGATGTTCTGGTTACCACACACAAAATGTCAAAAATGCAAGACAGAGCTTGTGGAAGCTCTCAAGAGGTAACAATGACCCCAATCCAAGAACAAGAGAATAAAAACCACCAAATAGGGAAAACAATTAAACTCCAGGAAAACATAGGGAACCAAAAGCAATAAAATAACATGACAAAGATAAGCCAATACATATCAGATATGACCATTAACGTAAATGGTTTCATTTTATCAATTAAAAGAAAAAGACTGGTAAAGTGGATCAAAAAACACTAACCAACATTAATTAATTATATTCATTATAAATTGTAACAATAATTTATATTCATTATTCATTATTCATTATAATAATATGCTATATGCAAGAAATCTATCTAACTCAAAAAGAAATATGTATGAAAGTCAAAGGATGGAAAACAATACTCCATGCAACAAGAACTCAGAAAAAAGCAGGGTAGCTTTTCTACTTACTACTTTTTTTCTACTTTTCTATTTTGTGAGCTTCAAACAAAAAAAAATCAAAAGATATAAAGAAGGGCATGACACACTTGTTAAGGGAAACCTCAAGAGAAAAATATAAAAATGATAAGTATATATGCACCAAATACAGGAGCACCAACTATATAAGACAAATATCAATAGGCAGGAAAAATCGAATAATGCAATGATATAATAAATATTAAGATAATACAATAACACAATTATATTAGAAGACATTGATACTCTATTGTCACAAAGAGATAAATCAACTGGATAAAAAATCAGAGAATAATAGTACTGAACTAAACCTGGGAACAAATAAACTTAGCAGATATTTACAGAGTGTTCCATCCAGCATGACTGCACTTTCTTCTGAGCTGCACATGGCACATTTTCTATAGTAGACCACATACAAGCCCATAGGATATGCAAAGAACTGAAATTATCCCATGCATATAATCTTACCGTAGTGCAATAAAATTGGAAATTAACTGCAAAAACTTCACAAACACATGGAAATTAAATAACGCCCTCCTGAAAACCAATACATTACACATGAAATTAAATAATATGTACAATCCAACAAAAATGCTGGTGCAACATGTCAAAATCTATGGGACATAATGAAAGACAACCTAAGAAGGAAATTTATAGTAGTGAATACTCACATCAGGCAAACAGATCAAACACGAGTAACATAAAATGGTACCCCGAGCTTCTAAAAGAAACAAGGCAAGTCAAATCCAAAACCCATGCAAATTATAAAGATCAATGCAGAGATTAATATAATTGAAATGAAAAAAACAATACAAAGCAATAATGAATCAAAAAGCTCATTCTTTGAAAGAATAATAAAATTGATAAGCCCTTGGCCGGCCTTATCCAAAAAAGTAAAGAATCAAATTAATGCATTGACGAATGAAATGGGTAAAATACTATAGATACTGTGAAAATTCGGAAGATTTTCAATACCTACTTTGAAAATTTTTACCCTCATAGAAAGGAAAACACAGAGGAAATTGACAGATTCCTGTATAAATTACCAAAGCTGAATCAAGAAAACATAAATATTCTAAATAATAATAATAATATCAGTCAAAAAGGTTAAAAATATAAATTAAAACACAATAAAGAAAAGTCCAGGTCCTAATAAATTCATATTCATCTTGAAAAATTCTGAATTTTACAAGAAATTTAGAGAAAATGCAATGCCAACACTCCTCAAATTCTTTAATTCAATGGAAAGAGAAGAAATTCTTCATACCTCATTCCTGAAGGCAACTATTACTCTGATAACAAAACCAGAGAAAGATGAAATCCACAAAAAAAAAGATAACTGCAGATTGATCTCCCTAATGAAGATAGATAAAAATACTCCTCAGTAAGATATTGGCAAAGAGGTCTGAGGAAATAGCTTGGCAGTCTAGAAACCTACCCGTCAAGTACCCAGGTTCAATCACTGGTACCACGTTCCATGCCTGCCACTGAAATTGAGCATGGTGGAGCATACCTGTAATCCTAGCACTGGGAAGGCTGAGACAGGAGGATCACTATCAGTATGAGTTGTGTAGTGAGGCTCTGTGCCCAATATTAAATAAACAAAAAGACTGAAATTTTTAAAAAGTTGGCAAAGAGAATGCAGCAAATCATCCAAAAGATTATATACCATCACCAAGTGGAAATCATCCCAGGAATATAGGCATGGATCAATATATACAAATTAATAAACATAATGCACCATATCAGCAGAACCAAAGACAAAACTCACATAATCATCTCAACAGATGCAAAAAAGTTTTTGACTAAGTCCAACATTCATTCAAATAAAAATAAAACCTTATATAAAATTGTAATAGATGGTCTTTATCTCAATCTGATAAAGGTCATCTATTAAAAAACCAATAAACATTGTATTAAATGAACAAAAACTGAAAGCTTTCACTTAAAAACCAGGAACAAAACAAGGAAACCCACTGTCACCACTCTTACTCGGTATAGCTCTGGAAAGAGTGATCAAAGCAATTAGACAAGAGAAAGAAATAAAAAGAATAATGGGAAAGGAAGAAGTTAAATAGCTATTATTCACAGATATTCACAGACATGATATTCTAGATAGAAGACATCAAAAATGTGACCTAAGTACTTCTAGATTTAATAATCAAATTCAGTAACATAGATGGGTACAAAGTCAATACTCTGAAATGCTTAACATTCCTACGCAATAACAACTCATAGAAAAATTAAGAAATCCTAAAAATGAAACACTTAGAAATCAATCTAACAAAAAGAAATGAAAAACCTATATTTTAAGCCGGGTGTGGTGGCTCACGCCTGTAATCCCAGCACTTGGGAGGCTGAGGCAGGAGGATTGGTGCGAGTTCGAGACCAGCCTGGGCTACAAAAGTGAGCGCAGGACCAGCCTCAACTGCATAGCGAGACCCTGTCTCAAAAAGACAAAAAAAAAAAAAAACCTATATTTTAAAAATTTCAATCCTTGGAAAAAGATTGAAGGAGATACTAAAAAATGGAAATAAATCACTTTGTCATGTATAGGAAGAACCAATAGAGTGAAAATGGCCATTCTCTCAAAGTTGTTATACAGATTTAATGCAATCCCAATCAAAATGTCATTATCATACTTTATGGAACTAGAGAAAACATTCCTGAAATTCATTTACAACCAGAAGAGACTTTAATAACAAAAGCAAAAGCAATTCTAGGCAAAAAAGTCAAGCCATGAGGTATCACAATCCCTGATGTAAAATTATACTGCAAAGCTTCTGTGATAAAATCGGCATGGTTCTAGAAAAAAAAAAAAAAAAACCTAGAACCAGTGGAATAAATTAGAGGATGCAGACACAACTGCAAACACACTCAGCCATCTTATCTGTGACAACAGGGCCAAACATGTTCACTGGAAGAAAGCTTCACTATGGTGTTGGAAAAAATGGCTCTATCTATACCAAATGCTAAAACTAGAACCATGCCTATCACCAAGCATTGAAGGTAAATGGATCAAAGATCCAAATATTATCATAGATATACTATATCTACTGGAGGAGAAAGTAAGTACCAATTTTGAAGACACAGATGAGGCAGAATTTTTTTTTAGGCACAAATTTCTTAAACAAAACCCAGAATGCACAGGAAATACTTCAAAGAATCAACAACGGGGATCTAATCTTATTAAAATCTTTTAAATAGTACATAAATCACCAGCAGAGTGAAAGGATAATCCACAGTGTAGGAACAATTTTAGCTAATTGTCCTTCAGACAAAGGACTTTTATCTGGAACATGTAAAGAATTTTAGCAAATCAAACTCACCCCCAAATTTGAACACTAAATCCAAAAATGGGCCTCTGAGATGAATACACTTCTCAGAAGGAAAAAAAAAGATAAATAAATACATGAAAGATTGTCTAGTTTCATTGGTAATTCAAGAAATGCAAATTTTTTAGACACAGAAGGATTTATTCTTGGCTTTGAAATGTGTCTATAATTAGATTTGAAGATGTTATACATATACTTTAGATAGATTAAAACACCTGGTATAAGAGGTTCCTCATGCCATTATGTAGCTTTTAGTTAGAACTTTATTTCTTTATTATAAACATAAGAAAGTAAATGCTACTTGTTACTTTTGATTTGGTGGTGGATTTAGCGAGTAATACAGTCTAGCAAGTTTCTGAAGTTCCAGAATGGATGACCAGTTTGCAAGAAGTGCAAATTTAAAAAACTGATATTCCATCCCCCCCAGAAAGAACGACTATCACCAAGAAATTAATCAATAAGAAATGCTGATAGGACTGTGCCAAAAAGAAACCCTTTTCTGCCATTTGCTGCAGTGTAGATAATATCATCACTGTGCAAATGAGGGTGGAAATTCCTCAAAGAACTAGGTTCAGAAATCCCACTTGAGGCAGCCATTCCCTTTCTGAGTATTTTCCCATAAAAACTAAAAATATCATACCACCAGGTGTGGTGGCACACTCCTGTAATCCCAGCACTTGGGAGGCTGAGGCAGAAGAATCAGTGCGAGTTCAAGACCAGGCTGGCTACAAAAAAGGTCAGCCTGAACTGCGTAGTGAGACCTTGTCTCTAAAAGACAAAAATAAAATCATACCATAGTGATATATGTGCATCCATACAGCAGCATAATTTGTCATAGTTAAATATTAGAACCAACCTAGATGACCATAAACTGAGAAATGGATAAAATGAATGTAGTATTTTTATACACTGGGACACCATTCAGCCATAAAGAATAGCCTTGAAACTTTGGTAGATAAAAACATATAAAATGATAGCATACTCTTAAGTAAACATATTTTCTCCCTGATATAAGAAGCTGAAGAAATTTTTCAAAAGGAAACTGGGATAGTTAAGATATTTTTACTACCAGTTTCTATTACTCCAATGAAAAGCTTTTGCTTGTATTAGTTAACCACTTTTTCATGCCTATATTTTGTACTCTGAACAATTACTTTGAAGATAACAATACCCAATGCAGTAAACATTATTGTTAATGTCCTATTATCTTGTTTTTAATTTATATTGTTTTTATTATTTTTTCTCTTTAAAACAAAAAAGATCAATCTAAAATGGTTTGAAGTATAAAAACAAACCTGAAACAATGAAATTACAACAATAAAATCAAAGAGAAACACTTGAAGACATTAGTCTAGGCAATGTTTTCAGATAGAGCCCCAACAAAAACAAAAACAAAAGTAGAAATACTTCAATGGGATTACCCCATACTAGGAAGATCCCGCACAGCAAGGGAATTAGGAAACACAATTAAAAGTCAGTTTACAAAATGGAAAAATAAATTTGCATTGGCGTATGCAATAAGAGATTGAGATAAAAATATACCATGAACTCAAAAGCTAAGCACATACATACACACACATGTAGCTGAAAATGGACTAAGAAATTAATGTTTCTCAAAAGAAGACATAAAAATTGCTAGCAAATATGTAAAAGAATGCTCAATCTCACTAGTTACCAGGGAAAAGCAAATCAAAACCACAAAGTGCTACCATCTCACCCCAGTCAGAGTGACTGTCCTTAGGAGATAGCTCTATGTCCATAAGCAGCACAGCTTGGACAACTGTACTGTACATTACTGCTGACCTATGGAAAGGAACACATCATACTAAGTCTGTTTTATCTCCTTTTTTCAATTGTTTGTACTTCTCTAAATTTCTTATACACTTCTTTCTTTTTTCTTCCAATTTTATATGCATATATCTAGTAATAACTGGTTGGAAGACAACAGTATATATTACAACAAATGCTACGAAATTCATATGACTTTGGCAAAGGTAATTCTATATCACTTGTTATTTTTTCTATTTTAATACTAGTTTTTACTCTTCAAAAAATAAAATAAAACAAAAAGACAAAACTAACAAACGCTGCCTGAGGTTCAGAGAACAGGAAACTGTTACAGTATGCAGTTAGTGAGGACATAAACTAGTACAGCTGGTTGTAGAAAAGAAATATAGAGATTCTTCAAACAATTTAAAGTAGAACTACTGTATCATCCAGTAGTTCCATAACTGGGTACATAACCCAAAGAAGATAAAACCATTAGGTCAAAGAGTTATTTGCACTACCATACTTATGACAACACCATTCACAATAGCCAAAACACGCAAATCGCCCAGATACCTTCAGGAAATGAATGGATTTTATACATGTGTTTTGTTTACACAGTGGATTATCATTTCACCCTTTTAAAAATGAAATTCTATCATTTTCAGCAATGTGGATGAAACTGGAGTTCTTTATGTTAAGCGAAAAAAGCCTGACACAGAAAGATAAATACAC
The DNA here is from genome assembly GCA_004027025.1 of Myocastor coypus. Taxonomy (NCBI): domain Eukaryota; kingdom Metazoa; phylum Chordata; class Mammalia; order Rodentia; family Myocastoridae; genus Myocastor; species Myocastor coypus. Next base: position 120,577 of record PVJA010000116.1, on the reverse strand, counting down.
CACACGTTCTCACTCATTTGTGGAAGAGTTAGTCAACCATGCACAGCAGAATGAAACCCTGGCCACTGGAGCTTGGGAACAGTGGAGTGGTGAGGAAGGAGGTAGGAGTCATTTCTGAAAGAAATTCAATAAAGTACCCAAGAAGCACAAGGTAGAAAAATTATTTCTAGGATTCCTTTAGCACAGAAGAATAACTGTTGGGTAAAACAACCTAAACTATATTCCAAAATGACTAAAAAAATATGAAATTCTAAAAGCATAAAAATGATTCATAAAGAGATGCTTAGTACCCTGATTCAATTATTACACATTGAAATATATTCAAGGAGTACAATTGAACTGAGTTATCATTACGCATTCCATAAAGATGTACCGATTTTAAAATAAATAAAATTTTAAAATAACCAGAGATAAAAGTACTCTGTATGCTAATCCTATAATTGCTATTTAGCTATTACCTTAAAGGTGCTCACAAGAAACATTTTAATTGAGCACACTGATCAAATAAAACATTCAACGAAGCATGAATAACAAAACATGAATTCAGTGGGTAAGAAAGTCATGTGGACCAGTTAATCTGAACAGTTGGTTTGACGGGGTGATGGGATTCCAGGAGAGGCCTTTTGGTAGTGGAAGTGCTGCTCATTGCTCCTCAGAGCTGGATGTCCTTGTAGGAGGTGCAACTCAGGAGGAGAAGGAGGTAGGCCACTGTGGGGATGCATTTGGAAAGCTTCTCTCTCATTGACGCCCTTCTCCTGTCTCCCGTCTCCTGGCCACCATGATACAAGCAGCTGTGCTCCACAGTGGCCTTCTACCATGTTGTCCCTGCCCTGGATGAAACTTTTTAAGCCATGAGCCTATTGAACCCTTCTTCCTTTAAGCTGTGTGTAAGATATTTTGATCACAGCCACGAAAACATAATATACCATAGATATTAAAGAATGCAAGAGAAATCTATCCTAAATAAGAGCAGAGCAGCTACTGGAACAACTCCCTGAATTATTACTAGGAATTCTTTGGAGGAACAGCACTGTGTTGGGTTCAATTCTGCCCGATGCACAACTGAAACCCATTGTTTAAGGCCATTTCTCTCCTGATTCCAAATATTAAGGCCACACTGTGGCTGGACATCATTCAGTTTTGGGGAATATAAGTCAGTGTACTGCATGTGTGAGCAGAATTAACATTTCTGTGATTTCAGAATGCAGGCACAGTCAAAAGTATGTCCTTATGTTACTTATGTAGCAGCTAAACACAGATCTTGGAAACCAAAACCAAGAGCACCTCTGAACAGGGATCATCAAACCTTCCCTGACATAGGACTCTCACACAAGAAAAAAAAAAATCACTCATAGGGAAGAAGCAGTAGGACTGGAATCTAGGCACTTGTGCCAAAGTTACTCATCAAATAAGACATTTTCCAAATTCTGAAACTGTTTCCTTCTTGCCAAAGAGAAATTGTGTGCTGATAGTCTGTGCGGACCTGAGGAGAGAGAGAATCCTGTGGATGGCCTCTGGGACAAACAGTCCAGGCAACTGCTCAAGCTGCTGCACGGGTGACCCATGCCAGGCAGCAAAGGTGAGCTACAGACACAAGCTGCATGGAGACTCTTCTTATGCCTAATTCTCCAAATTGTCCCTTAACCAGGCTGGTTTTGCTTGTCATACACCATGCCAATCACTGAAACAAGGAACCGTTCAAGGAACCAGAGCTCATTCACAAAACCGAGAAGAGAACTCATTCATGAAAAAGCAAAGCCTAGGGAGATGGAGAACAAGTCTCAGATATAAGGTTTGAAGATACTTATAGACTGGAGCATAGAGATTATTGGAGGAGGATGGTAAAAAGAGATAAAGCAGATTAAGTCTAGTGTTATTCTGTTTTTCTTTTCTTTTCTTTTTTTTGGTTTTCAAATGGACTTCATCAATATCTAAAAATAATGACACCCTATTAGCAGTAGCGTTTATTCCACGAATGCAATGCAACAGCAATATACAAGTAAATTAGTCTACATATTAATGATCTAAAAGAAAACATGATAGTCATGCTAATGTGCGCAGAATAAGATATTATTTGGTAATTGGTTGTCATTGTAATTCTTTTTTTTTTGGTAGTATGGCTGGCTCAGCCTGCCGTAGGGGTGGAGCTGATGCAGCATGTGGTGCCAGGATCAAACTTCAGTCCCTGAGGTTGCCTAAGCTTTCCTAAGCAGGTGCTTTAGACCACCGAACCATCTTGCTGGCTCCTCATTATTTCTTTTTAATTAACACATAATAATCAGATATTTTATGGAATAATATGTAACATCTTCATATGCATATAGAATGTGTGTTAAATAAATAAAATAGGACAAAAATCTAAAAGAAGCAAGATAAAATGGTCATCATAAACTACTTGGGGATATGTCAAGTGCCAAATAGACTAACAAACGAGAAATGCTATCCACAGCAGGCCACTGGAATCCTTGGTTCTCAGATAAGGACCATGGAGCACCTAGGAGCTCATCCTCTCATAGGTGGCCTCACCCCCTGCCCCAAACAGAGCTGTCTTTTCATACACCCGTGACAACTGAGGCAAAGAACAGTCTCTGTCCAAAAAGTAGTGATCTCTGGTGTTATGGTTTATGCATAGTTGTCCCCCCAAAGCCTCATGCAATCATGGGGCATGGCTTCTACCGATTGAGACTTGATTGAAGATCCCTGGAATTGTGTTTTAGTACTGATGGGATTATCGGTCAGAGTAAGGCTGAGACTATGAGTGTGGTCGAGGGTAGATATCCTAAGGCAGAGAGCCTGAATGCAATATAAAGAGCGACAGAGAGATAGACTAGAGCTGTTGTTACTCTCTGCTGCCCTGTTTGGTTGGCTACTTTTACCACCATTTTGTTGCTGTTCTGCCACCATGAACTGGATGCTCTCTGCCCTGTTCCACTCAGCCTTGGGCCAGCCGAATATGGACTGAAACCTCCAGTAACTGTGAGCTAAATAAACGTTTCCTTCCTTCATTTTCAATGTTGGGTATTTGTCCCAGCATCGAGTAAAAAGAAACTAAGACACCTGGAAGCCTGGTCATGTCCTCTCTTGCTCTAATGAAAAATCATCACAAGTGCTTAGCCAGACTCTACTTGTATTGTCCCGGCACCCTTTCCCCTGCCTTTCCTCGACTTCCCGCTCCCCACTCTCATCATCCCCAGGGAAGTCACTTGCCTGGAGTTCTCTTCACAGGGAAGACTTTGCACACGCTCCTGCCTCTTCCTAAGGCACATTTCCACTCCTCTTCTGTTAGCCGTACATCAGTTGCTCTGTTAGAACTTCCTTGTCCCAAGCTGTCTCCTGCCCATTCCATTTGCCCTTCCTCTGCACCCCTGCTGCACTCCATCCTATGAATCACAACTCTTGCCAAACTTTGTTCTAAACCCAGAATGTCCTAAGCCCCAGGGCTAAAGGTACAAACACTATGGCAACAATTAGGCCTTTCCAGTTCATGCTGCTTCTTCCTTGGGCTTAGTTGTCTGTCCCCAATGGTCAGCCATGAACAATAAACACAGGTGATCCTTGGTACCACTGGAGCATTCTCAGTGTACTGAACTCTAGATCTCCTTGGAGCCTTGTTTCCTCCTCACTACAGATACAACATCATTTTATTTACATGTGCTTATCTATGAAATAAGGCTTATGGGTAAGATTACATAAAATAATGAACACATAACCCTCAGAGCAATTCCTTGCTCAGAGGCGTTCAGCTCCTAGTAATTATCTTAGTCCAGCCTCTGTTCCCTCACGCCTGGAAATTGACACCTGTCTCACCTAATTGCAACCAACCCCTGCCCATCGCTTCAACCTGTCCATGGAGAAAATCTGGGCACCTAGCACTAAAGAGCCTATTTCATCTATTTCTTCCTTATTCTTCTTGCTGAATATGTCACCTTCGCCAGGATTTTTGAAAATTGCTCCAATATTTAACCTATTTCTCAGTGCTATAAAATCCGGCCTCTTTTCTGATTAACCTCTTCGAGCTGCTGGCAATATCCTGCTAGATGGTCATTGTCCCATTGGAATACCCTCAGTGAATAACTCCTGCGATGCCCAGACCCACTCAGAAGGATTTTGTTGTTGAAAATTCACTTAAGACATACAGAAAATCTGGAATTTCTTTCACAGCCTGTCATGTGATAGATAGTAACTCGACAAGTACCCTAACATATCCCTACCTTAGCTCCCTTATCAGTAAAATGAGCAGGCTTAAATAGATCATCTTTTCCATTGCCACTAACGTGTTGTTTGATCCCATGATTCTTTGCCTAGAAGGTTCAGTCTTTAGCCTATCTGAAAATAGCATCACTCAAAGTGAGTTTTGTGAGAATCTGCTAAAGAAAAATTATTTACAAAGATGGGAATAAGATGTATGAAAACCAATGTGGGTTGTGTAGAACCTCAGGGTTAATAGCAGAAAGCCTTGCGTATCCATTGAAGTTTCTAGAACCCAGAAGGATAACCATGGAGATAGGAGCCCCCAACCATACCAGTGGCCTCTGAAGGGGGACAAGTAAGCCTAGGAGATGCCACAGGAAGAGACCCCCAGAAAACCACCCAGCTGGACTGGGTGATAAGATAAGAGAGCTCAGGGCTACAATTCTTACAGGTCATTCCCATGCAAGACAATATGGACAGGGAAGGACAGATAGTGGATGTAAAGGTGTAATAAGAAAACGACTTGGGCATAGGGACGTTGATGACAGCTTTGGATAGACTAAGTTCAGAGATCCTTTTCTACACGATGACTTGTAGAGGTTCAGACAAAAATATTTTTATTGTCTAACAGAGCTTTGTTAATCCCTTTATTTCTTCAAAGAAATGGCAGCTATATCAAATAAGCCACAGGTTATTAGAATAAAAAAAACTTATGATACTACAGAGTCTTTTTGAAAAATAACTTAGGACAACATAAAATATTTAATGTCATCTAATAACCTATGCACCTTATTTTAAAAATACAATTGATTAGATGATCTACTGAGTATCCTTTTGAGAGCAGTGTAAATTATTATTATCCAATTCTTATGTAGATTTATAATTAATCTAACAACTATGATTTGACCATGAATATGCCTTTGCCATCTGTTATCTTTACCCTGAATTTGACCATGAATAATGCATGACCATCTGACAGTTGAATCCAATCCATAATGTGGCCATATATGATGTGGAGCCATCCGTAGTGTGCTAATTTGCATTCTCCATCGTGTTCATCTAATTCCTACCCAGAGGTTTTTCATTGTGTTTCAGTCACCAGGGGAGCAATGCACCTACAGACTTGGCCATATGGGGTGCAGTGTATATTCTCCCTTGTCCTGGGTCTGATCCTAATTGTCATCAGGAGAGCCAAAAGATGTCACTCCAAACATGGGCAGGGGTGCTCTTGGGCATTCATAAGATGCTTAATGGGGCTTTCAGTACAGTGCTGCTGACAGTGTGTGTTTAATTAGACTTCTAAGTGCACATTTATTTTTCCCACTAGGCCAGCCCTACATGCAGGTAAAAGAGACAGCCAAGTGACTGTAGGTGTCAGGAAGTGGTTGACATCAAGGATATCTTTTAAAAAGTGTTAGCATCTAAACCTATAAGCCAACCCAATTTCTGCCCATCTGAACTTGACCTCCTCATACCATGCTCCTCCACAGTAACACTTGCCCTTTGTCTCCTCTTAGCTGGTCCCTCTCTGTGGCATCTTCTTCCATTAGTATCTTCTGGACTGGTAAGGATTACTGAAACCCTGATTTCATATGTGCTAGCTATGTTCTGTCTAATTCAGAGGTTACAAAATATAGTGCTTTCCAAAATGAAGAACATTCCTGGTTTCAATTTCCCTGGGAGGCCATCAGGTTATCAACATATTTCTATCCCTCGATCTTAGCCCTGGGGCATTCTAACAAGTAAGGCCTAGCATACTTGACAAACAAAACTATGATACATTTCCCTTAATAATTGGCTCTATACTTTCTATAAAAAAATCTCTTACTGTAGGTAAAAATAGAGAAACTTGAAGGATAATTTAATGCAGAGAGAAATCTGTGTTAAATTTTATAGGTGCCTGGATTTAAAGTAAGACCTTTGACCTTCACATTTGAATATAATACCCCCTAAATTTAAAATCAACCAAAATCCATGTGTAAAATTGACAGAGTCTAAATGATAGCAGCTTATTCCACAACGTGTGCTTATTAAAGTTGGTGTCCTAGTTATTTTTCTCACTGCTGAGTGCCTCTGACACCCAAAGTTAAAAGAGGAAAGGTTTATGTAGCTCACAGTTTGTACAGGTTTCAGTCCATAGTTAGCAGGCTCCAAGGCAGGGTGCCTTCTCGGAGGAGGACAGTTGATGGTGGCCACAGAAAGTAACGAAGTGACAGGGAACCTTCACAGCATCTTCAAGCCCCTTTTATACTCTATCTAGGCCACTGCAATTAGGGTGGTGCCAAAGGGACCAGCAGACCTATTTAGTAATCACATACCTTAAACAACATTTCACCACAAATCAGTCACACACACCAGATCCAGCCACCTCAGAAAAAGCTCCACATAGAATGACTTGAGGCTTTGGAAGGACTTGTAAACACAAGCCATAATAGTTGGCTTCAGATTTTCTTACCTATGACTGAAACGCAGATCTTGAAATTCTACTTCAGTTGAATTTTTTATTTCGGTCTGGCCAGAGTCATTGCTGAAAAGCTTGCTGGTGAGCTGTGATACGACCCAGTTTCCTTTGCACATGATCCTCCTTCCCTGTGCTTATGGCCATGCCATTCTGCCTGCAGCTCATTAATGAGAGAAAAGCTAACTCAGAGCTACAGAAAAAAAACAGCCAATGAGTCAGCCAGCAGCCCATGAGCTAAGCAGCCACTAGGACTTTGTACTTCTAGAGAAAGGAGTCCTTCTGCCCACCTGGACCGGTACACTGCCTCAGGCGCTTCAATTGCACAGTTTAAAGACTCCACAGTTGGAGGTGAGAAAGAAGCAGACACTCGCAGACATGGGAGCGAACAGCAAGCAACAACAGGAAAAACCTCTGTGTAAACATCAGTGGCAGAACCATGGAAGCTGTCACAGACTGACCCAGCTCAAGGCACAGGCCCAAAAGCAGGAGAATAGACAAGGGGCCATGAAACCCGAGGTGCTAAACCATCACAGACACCACTGACCTTGTAGCCTTGATTTCTGGCTCAATACCAATTTGCATATTCATGCTCTCTAATCCCTAATAATACTTAAGATTGCAATCATGTTTTTTAAAAAAGACCTACTTAATTTTATCATTTATGAAAGAAATGGCAAAAGTTAATAAATTTCAACATGTAGTAAAATCTACTTCTGTATCATCAAATCAAATTGTGTTAATGACTAAGAGTGATGTATATCTATAATTCTTATGATCACTTTGTTCTCACCATCTGGAATCTACTCTCTTTGTCCTCTGCTCATTGAATTAATGGTGCTGAGTTGGGGCATTGGCAGACATTGGAGAAGGATAATTTCTCATTGAGTAGCTCCTGCGAAATCTAAGGCATGTAGCATCCCTGACCCAGTGAAAGCCTAAAGTAAATCTTCCTACTCCCATTGTTTAAAAATAAATCTATGTATCTCCCAATGCCCACCAGGGGAAGTACTTGTCCCAGTGAAGAGCTACCGATTTAAGCTTTTTCTATTTCAAGAAGAGCTCGACTCCTTTTTCATCTTTGATTATCCCAGATGACACTGACTTCTGTAACTTCTTTGGTTCTAATGGCACTTAGGGGTTGCAATCCATCACTGATATCCTAGTGATATTCTAATTGTTTGATGTTTGGTGGTTTCCATTCTTAGCTTGCTCACAATTCCTTAAAGGCCAGCAACATCCTGTGAAGTCTGCCTCACACAAAGCGCCTAACCTTGTGGCTGAGGACTTAATCCATTCTGACCAATTCTTTGCAGTCTTCTCTCTGCTCGCTTCTTGAATGATGCTTCAGAGGCATCTTTACCTTCATTTCTGGATTTTGTTCTCCTAACAGCTAGGAAAAAATCTTTAGAGCTCCCTGAATATACTCTATCTGCTCACCATTTTTGCTTCACATGCACAGCCTATTTTGTGTATATTACATACCTCAATTAATTTGGTTTTTCTCAATGAATTTCTTATAGGTGAAATCCTATCTATTCTTCAATTCTGTCCTCTAGTGAAATATTCTCTTCTCTCTAGTCTCTATGAACTTCTAATGAAGTATGATCTCATTCTACCTGGTTACACCTTCTAAAGAGAGCATGAACTAAGTCTAATTTGTTTTCCTAATTGCTAGTATAATGCCTGTCAAAAAGTTGAGTAAATGCTAGTTAATTATACTGTACTTTTTACATGCATAAGCATAACCCACACCCAGGAAAAAGGAGATGAATGTTCATTGCACAAGGGCAATCATTTCCTTCTCTTTTGTGCTACCTTATTTCCCACTAAATAATTCTAGGAAATGCAATGTCCATGTCTGATGATGGCTCAGAGCTTAATTCCAGCATAGATAGATAGATAGATAGATGAGAGAGAGAAAGATGATAGATAGATAGATAGATAGATAGATAGATAGATAGATAGATAGATATAAATAGATTGACTTGGTTATTCCTTGTTTAATTTCTTCCCTTGACATTCCTTATACTTACACTGCCAGTGAAATGCTCAAGACACTGTACCGATTGTTACCATCAAGAAATTAACTCAAGATGAACACTCAACTGGTAGGCAGAAGAGAAACTAGTCTACAATTTATTAGTCTGCTTCATTTTTACTTAGCATTTGCCTGGGAGAGACTTTCTTATTACTTTTCTCTGGTAGAGAGCAGTGATAGCTGTATGAGTGTAAATACTAGGCAAAATAATAATAATGAAACAACCACATGAGGAAATATATATATAGTCAAGAACATGAACATTTGTTGCAAAGTAATAATAATGAAATAATAATATGAGGAACTATATGTACACATGGTCAAGAAGAGGAACATCTGTTGATTCACATAAATTAACAAGTATTCTAGGTTCAGAGCTCCTTTCAACAACTCAGGATTACGGAGGAGAATTTGAAGGTTAGATGTTGCCTCAGTTTGGCTCCTCTGATGACTGATGGAACTCTGATTCATGAGGAGATGGCAGAGACAACACTCGTGTCCAGCAAACTACAGCTGGGCCACAGCCCTTGCCCAGCTGAGTGTTGTGAGACAGAGATAGAGTAGAGGAAGAGATGCCATCGCAGCAGGGAAACAACTGTATCTGGGTGCAGGGGGGTAGCGGGGTGCACGGGTGTCTCTGGAGGAGGTTTGGCACACTTATTAAAGATTTCTCTTGTTGGTGGGAGTGGACATCATTCAGTGCACTAAGGACTCAGATAAAAGAAAGCAGACAAAAGGAAATTTGCTTCTTTTTCCAAGTGGAACATCCACTTTTCCAGCTTCTCTTGACATTGGACACAGGGCTTTGCACTCCGATCAAGACGTGTACCTCCGTACCCAGCACCTCAAGGCTGAGGCCAGGACTTGTACCGTGCTCTGTTGAATCTTGAGTTTTCAGCCTCCAAATGAATTGCACCATCAGCTTTCCTGGTGCTCCCACTGGCAAACACTAGATTAGGAACTTCTTTGCCTCAAAATCACATGGGCCAATTTTCACTGTAAGTAGACAACTATCATATCGGTTCTGTTTATCTGGAGGACCAATTTTTTCACTCCTATCATTTCTCTGGCCCAAGATCTAACCTGGGAGTGTATACGACCTCAATCAGCATATTTCCTTAAGCTCCTTGCATCTGTGATAGTTTCGGTCTTCGTCATTTACTACTTGAACTGTTTTGAGGAATACAGGTCAGGGTTTATAGACTGTCTCCTGGTTGGGATTTGTCTAGCATTTCTCATGATTTGACTAGTGTTGTGACTTTAGGGGAGGAATACTGCAGGCAGGGAACATTCCTTTCTGAGACAGGGTGTCACTAAGCAGTGCAGCCTGATCTTGAATTCACTATATAGCCTTGGATGGCCTAGAAGCAATCCTCTTGCCTCAGCCTCCTGAATACTAGAAGTACAGCCAGGTACCATGCCCTGCTCACTATGAAACAGCCTCTGGATTAAAAAGAAAAAAAAGGTAACATAGAATATTATTTAAGGCACAATTAGGTGTCCACAGGTAACAAATATGAGTGAAATTAATACATATTCACAGGAGGCTGTTATATTTTTTTTAAGTTTTCCTGCCTCATTCCTTACAAACCCATTATCGTTTGATGAAGCCATACAATTTGAGATGTGATTTCTAAAATTCTCTTCTGTGTTGTTTCCTGTTCTTTTTCCTCTTCCTGACTAGAATTAAGTTAGAATGAAGCCCTTGGAGATCTTATTGTAGGAAGAAAGCCCTAAAACCAGAGAGGTGGAACTTGTGTCCCTAAATGGCTACAGTGACTACAGCCCCTGCACACCCTTGCTGAGGTACAAAATGAACGGAAATGATTTTCTGTTGTGCTCACCCACTGAGCTGCAGGGATTGTTTCTTACAGCTACTGGAATCCTCCTACCAAAATAGAACGCAATCCCAGAGGGCAAGACGTTTTTTTTATACTGAGTTGTTTTTCTTAAACCTAACGTGGTCCCAAGGCACCTGAAGGCCTTTGAAGATGGGAAAGAGGAAGAAAAGGAATAAGAGGTGTTTTATTACAAAGAGGCATTCGATTTATAAGAACAAATGACAACTTTAGAGTTGTCACCTATAAAATCATTTGATTATCTACAAAAAAATTCAAGGAGAAGATGCAATTCTACTAAGAACTGGTAGATGAAGCAATAGGCATGAAAACAGCGCAGGTCAAATAAAAGTTCCCTGGAGATTTGGGTTCAGAAGGTTGAGCTGATATAAGAACAAGTATTTCAAGCATTCTTAGACCTAGACTACGGTGTACGTTAATGGTGCAAAATTCCTTTTATCTCAGCTCCAAACTACCAGTAGAAAATTAGAGGAAAAAAATTGTAATCAAACCTAGCGACAAATAAATAGAAGTACTTGACCAGGTTTCTACAGTTTTCTAAGAAATTTCTGGCCTGGTAATTGTAAAGGAACAGGTCTGTCATTTATCAAGAGCTACCTCCCCGCAGCAATATGGCTCATAAAAGCTTCCATCCTCCTAAATTAACACAGGGAATCCAATTTTTGTGATCAAACCCTGATAGTTTATATCTCACTGAGTTCACTGTTTCTTATAATTTCAGTGTGCAGTGGGACTTATTCATAGAAAATCTATTTTGGTGAACTTTCAGGTGTAGACAAGACAGCAGCCCATCCTAAATCCCCCCCCCTTTGTCTTGTCAAAGACATCCAGAGGACACTTCAAGCTTCCTGCGACAGCTTTAGGATATCCTGGCCAGTTTACTTAGGCAAGGGAATGAAAGCACCAAAAAAGCCTCTACTAACCACAATTCTTACACTTGGTATCTTTATATCTTACAAAGACAGCTACTGCCGTCACTAGGATACAGGAAGTCTGTGGCTTCCTGCTTCCTCTGGTCTAGCATGCAGGAAACTGGGTAAGAAGTTGAGGTTTATGCATTGTGACGTGGTTCCTTGATGTAGAAGGGGCCTCCAGGCCTTCTCTAATGTATTTGTAGCTGTTTAAGTATGAAAAAGCAAGGTCCAGGATGTATTTCAGGAAAAGCACAGAGGGCTGACAGAACTAAGAAGTACTTCCCCGACATGAGGTAACTTAATCATCAATTCATTAATTTAAGAGCTGCTCTGCACGCATTCATGTATGACTGAAGCCACATGTGAACTCTCTCTGACAGTTAACACACTGATTTTGGCAGAATGGAATTCAATGCACTCAACAAGCTATGCACAAACTCTAATAAATTAACTCTACTCTACATCATCCAACTCCTAATATTTAGGGCTGGGTTCTAACGCCTGGATGGATATTAAAACAAGCCAGACACGATTGGAATTCACCCCAAAGTTTCTCTGAGGAAATCAGTCTTTTATCTTAGCTGTGACTTTGGCAGAGTAGACTCAATGAAAATGCCCTCTTTGGAGTAGTTTTGCCTAAATCTAATCATGCTGCCAAGTTTGCAAAGCCTGCTATTTGTCCATTTGGTGTCTCTGTTTTGTTTTGTTGCTTTTCCTTGGTGTTAGGGATGCTAATTCCTTAGCGTCCCTCTTGCAGAGCAGATCCTCCTCAGCCCATCCATCACTAGTGTGTTGAAGAAGTCATTAGTGCAGCATGTCGAGGGCTTTCAAGAGGGTTTAAGCCTACCCAGGGATTAAGATTTGGCTGTCTGTGTGGAGTGACTACACACTTTATCTTCCAAATTGGGACACTTTTCAGACGGCTATTATTGATTACACCTTGACAGCAAACATAAACCAGGACGATCCTGGACAAACTAGGGCATATGATAACACCGCTGGGGATTCAAAACAAACCTACATGCTCATATGTCTCAGGTATTATAAAATCTTTGACTGGACAGTCATTTCTTTCAGGGGGCTTACAAAATAGGACCGTTTATGCTATAGCCGACGGATACAGTTGTGGCACAGTGGTGGAGGACACGGGCCCCAGCTTCTTTACTCCCTCTTGCCTTGCTCTTGCTTTGAGAGATGGCGTATATACTCCTGGCTGCAGAACAAGATTTCTTAGACCCAAAGTCTAGCAGCAACATTTCCAAGATACTCAAATTTCGAAAGCCATTTCATCTATGTAATGACGGTATTTGAAAGTGGCTCATAAGCTTGTCGAGAATAAATGAGTTGATAGCTACATACTAATTATGAGAGTCTGGAACATCATCAACAATCATGTATCAATATGTCGGATGTAGTAACAACCCCTTTTCTCCCTGGAAAGGCATCACCAAGATCTCTAGTCTTGTTTCCTCGTCAATCCTCAGTCATTAGGGCTGTTGTCACCTGCCTTTCTACCTAAAAGAATTCTACCCTGCTGCAACTAGTTATTCTGGGCTCTGTTTACTACCTAGGCATGTGTGTCATCCATTATTTTTCATACGTGCTCTTTATTTTTGGCACTTCCGTGAGTTGCCTCCAGCCAAACACACTGGGGGCTCATGCTATTCAGCAGCACTCCCGTACAATAAAGTGCTAAGCAGCACACCGACATGAATCTGCAGCTTCATTTTTAGTGGCACATGGCTCTGTCTCTCTATCTTCTTGGAAGTTTCTTGTCAGGCGTTGGTTTCTAGTCTATTACAGCCTGGAGGTTACAAAGGAAATTCATCTTAAGAAGCGCCATTAGTATATTCTGCTAGAATATGCATGAATCTCTTTGACAATTTAATAAATCTTGCCTGAAAGTCGGCAGGGAGCTGCTTCTTGTCAAGAAAATCAAACAGAAAGGTATTTTCCAGGTCTCATTTGGGGTATGACCTTCAATTTTCCTGTGTATGATATCCTTGGTTAAAGATCTCATCCCATGGAACAGCAGACCAAAGAAAATTTCTGTGCTCGCCACTGAGCAGTATGAAGTTGAAATCATTTATGTGAAGCATTATTAGAAAAAAGAAGCAAATAAGCTATACTGTACTCTCCTGTTTGGTTTATTCAATTACTATAATAAGATAAGTAGGCTTCATTTAATGACTTTTTCTTCACCCTTAGGAATAGGAGACAGGATGGATCAGAGATGTCTCCACAGCCATAGAACACATCCTGCCCCTTGTCATGACCATGAAAATCATTTTAACTGCATCACCATTTATAATAACTGAACAATCACACTGCTTCTATCATTTACACGTCTAATCTCACTTAATCCTCAAAATCACATTAGGAAATCAATTCTGTAAATGACATCAGAGTACAGGACACATTATGAGGAAACAGAGGTGCGTTCAATTATTCAATCAATCAGTGAACTGGGAGAAACAACTGCATGAGGCCACATTAATTATTAGTTTATACCTTGTGTCTTCAGCAGAAGAGATACAGACTGGCTGAGTCAAAAGTAACGCACATGTCAATTCTGGTCAACCAACACAAATGTCTTAATCATGAAGGAAAGGCAATATGTACATACCATGCATACACTGTATTCTTTCATCAAAATAAGCAATCACTGAAAATCAGGAATGATATTGTGTGTATATAAGGCAACATCTTAGGATTAGTAAATAATTACCAGAGGATAGCTATCTTCCACAGACCGATTTTACTCTTCACACTAACACAGTATAAGCCAAAGTTTAAGACCAAGAATGCATCTGCATGCAAGCAAATGTCACATTTGTTTCTCTGAGGGACAGCTTCTGTCACAGAGAGCACACTGGCTGGTGCTCCCAGAGGCCCACTGCTGTTGTCTCTCACGGACCTTAAGACTAGTTACTTCTGTACTATAATCATACCGAGATTTTTTAAAGGAGAAGATAGTATGTTCTAGAAGTTTGGGCATAAGACTAAGTATAAAAATCATTACAGTAATTAACGTTTAAAGCATTTGATAGGCCGGGCGTGGTGGCTCATGCCTGTAATCCCAGCACTCGGGAGGCTGAGGCAGGAGGATTGGTGTGAGTTCGAGACCAGCCTGGGCCACAAAAGTGAGCACAAGGCCAGCCTGAACTGCATAACGAGACCCTGTCTCAAAAAAACAACAAAAAAAAAAAAAAAAAAAAAAAAAAAAAAAAAAAAAAAAAAAAAAAAAAAAAAAAAAAAAAAAAAAAAAAAAAAAAAAAAAAAAAAAAAAAAAAAAAAATAAAGCATTTGATAGATCCTCAGTACACCGCATAGACTAATTTACTTAATTTTCACAATAATTTACTAAAGTAATGCCATGGCATAATTAAAGAAACTGAGAAGTACTTACTCTGTGTGTTGGAGCCAGAATGTTTTCAGAAAAATGTCCAGGCAGCTGAAAATAGGGCAGGGCTAGGTCAGTAATAGAAAAAGAAACCAGGCTGAACGGACCACTTTCATTGAGCATTGACCTATTTACTGGTATTGCGCCAAGCCCAATCTGAATAGTCTCTTAATTCAACTCTACTTAAATTCTTCGTGATGGAAATTGTCATTCCAGTGTTATGAATGTAAAACCAAGATTCAGGAAAGCTATGTGTTTACTGTCATGCAGTAAGTGGCACCTCACTATTTGGACCTCGGTATGTTTATCTTAGTCTGTTTTTTGTTTTTGTTTTTTTTTTTTTTTTTTGTCTTTTTGAGACAGGGTCTCGCTATGCAGTTGAGGCTGGTCCTGAGCTCACTTTTGTAGCCCAGGCTGGTCTCGAACTCGCACCAATCCTCCTGCCTCAGCCTCCCGAGTGCTGGGATTACAGGTGTGAGCCACCACGCCCGGCAATCTTGTCTGTTTTAATCTCCATGGCATCAGGCAGATCCTTGCTTAGATACAACTTCCTTCTCCATATAAATGCCACACATTTTTATTTTTTCCTAGAGATTCTTCTTCTTTTTTATGTATTTTGTACAGGGTCTCACTAATCAGAGTCCTAATGATCCTCCTGTTTTCAGCTTCCCCAGTGCTGGGATTTCAGGCACACACCACCACTCCCACCTGGTCTTGGTGGTGTCAGGTCACCATGCCACAAGGGGTGGAACAAGCACGGCATATGGAGCTGAGGATGGAGCCCTGGTCCCTGCCTTTGCCTAAGCAGATGCTTAAAACACTGACCTGTCTCATCATCACTGGAAATTATCCTTACTGTATTAAGTTATTGTCATAATCCATTTACCCTATGTTTGTTTACATTTATTGAATAGTTTCTTCTCCTATCTTTGCATTTGATATCATTTAGAGTGTTCATTCTTCAACAAATAAGTCTTTGTGTAAATCACTGCCTCTTCAGACTTTAACAGAGTTAGTCAACTTCTTTGTCAAAGCTTCTTTTCCAAAATTGATTGCTCCTTTTCCATTAATGACTTTGAGTTGGTTGTTTGCATCCTCCCCAAATCCATATGTCAAAAACCTAAGACCAGAATGAAGGTATTAAAAGATGGAGTCTTATGGAGATGAGGGTGGGGTCTGGAGGGTGAGATCCTCATGAATCAAATTAACAACATTATAAAGATGATGTTAAACATCATAATAAAGAACCTTAGAGAGCTGACCAAGTCTTCCTACCAAGCAACCCCCATGAGGGCCTTCACTGAAATGGTCATGCAGGTGCCCTCTTCTGGGACACACAGCCTCCATAACATAAGTGTGTAGCTGTTGTTTGTAAGTGTCCCAGTCTATAACTCTTGGTTATAAAAATTGGAGTACTTCTCCCAGAAACTTTTCAAAGTATATCACTGGGCAGAAAACTTTTTATAAATGTTGTAGGCCTGAGAGTTCCTTATTAAGATAATAGTGTATCTGGGTATAAAAATTCTAAGACCTAAGCATTTTTTTCTTCAAAACTTTGAAGATGTTATTTTCTGTTATTGTTGAGAAAACTGCTTAAAGCTGCAGTCTGCTTAAATTACATATCCTTTATTTCTCTTTGGAAGCCTTTAAAGATTTCCCTTTGCCTCTATGCCCTTAAATTTTACTATAATCTGTCAGAATATTTATCTTACCTGTCTTGTTGAGTATTACATCAGGCTGTTATTATGAGCTCTTATGTTTTTATTCCCTGGAAGTGTTTACAGTTTTCTTTCTGTTTGCTCCTTTTCCAGTTTTTAGGAGTTCAGCTTTATAGATTTTCACATTTATGACTGTTTCATGAGTCAACATTTTTCATTAGATGCAACATTTTCTGGTATTGTCTCTTCTTGATGTTTCCAGATAATTCTGTGATCCAATCTTTTACTTAATTCATACTTCAGCTGAGCCCATCCTACAAATCGAAACATCTTTCCAGTTTTTTGCCTTTTGCTACTCTCAAAGTTTATGTTTGTCTACCCAAATTTTTAATTTACTTTATCTTTTTCTGCTATAAAATTTCAAAAGCTTCCCTTATCTAAGAATATTCATTAGGATCATTTAACATGATCACTCCAGTTCCTCTACAAAGACTTAGTTTCTGCTCTCCTTCTTATTTTGAGTTTATTTTCCTCAAATATTTACATTTTTCTTAGGAGCCTATTTTTTATTCCTTTGACACTTTGGTCTTGGCCCTAGCTTAGGTCCCCTCAGAGAGTGGAAACGGTATGGAGATGCCAGGGGAAGAATACTTCTGTGCCCAAGAACAACCCACCCATCACAGGCGCATGCCCACTTTCCCTGTTGCTCCTAGTCTTATGGGACCTCTTCCCAAGTACTGCATCAGAGCTTCCCATTGCAAGATGGAAAAGGACTAGAGGGTGTCAGTCTGCCTGTTCTTGCCCTTGGCTCTCCACCTACTGAAAGCCACTTGATGAGCTCATGTTCCCTTGCACTATGTGAGAAGGAATGATAACCGACTATGACCCTCACACTGAACTTTAAGCAATGGCCCCCACCCACAAAAAGTACATCAAGGAGAGGAGGAATTTTTAATAACAGAAACTTTGTGAGTTCTTTCCCATCTATCCTTTCTGTTTCCTTTCCCTGGAAGAGCTCTCCCAACGAAAACAAGACCAATCCTCCCTTTCTCTTTAAGAAAGTTTCCATTTTCTGAAGCT
Organism: Myocastor coypus; assembly: GCA_004027025.1. Lineage (NCBI taxonomy): Eukaryota > Metazoa > Chordata > Mammalia > Rodentia > Myocastoridae > Myocastor > Myocastor coypus. Next base: position 102,973 of record PVJA010000116.1, on the reverse strand, counting down.
TCTGACATCTTTCATGACCATCTCCTCTGTTCAGCCTCCGAGGTACCAACCTGTGCAAGTGCCATTCGGAGGCCAGTCTCAGAATACCCTGTATATGCCCTTTGCAGTTGTCATCTTGAAAATCTAAGCGTTTCTCTTCTACTGACATAGTTTTACCTGATCACAGCTCTGGAGATCCAAGGGCATGCCTTCAGCATGAGCTCAGCTCTTGTAAGGGCTTTCTGGGTTCATTGCAGCATGGCAGCCGGCATCACGCTGGAAGCACCTTGGAGAGGAGAGATGACCTCTCAAACAGGAACATGAAACACCTTATAAATTATGGAGCCAATTCAATCCATGTCATCACTAAGTTCAATTTGAGCAACTGATGTTGGATCCCCAAGCTATCTAAAGCTCACAGAAGGGATATTTAGAGAGCACTCGCTCCACATTTTTCTCCATGAGGTCAAAGACTGATTGTGTCTAAAACTTTAACAAAGTTCTAATAAGTTATTTGGGAGGAAATACAAAGATATGCAGCACAACATCTCTTGGCTGCTGTGATAATTAAAAGAAGCAGTAGTTGTATACCAGCTACATCAAATGATCAGACAAGCTGGGGTGGGGGGCAGCCCCTGAGTTATGGTAGCTCATCATCTAGTACATATTCACCAATAGCACTGTCACCAGCTTTCATTTGGGGGAGTTGTTTTTTCGTTTTGTTTTGTTTTGTTTCATTTTGTTTTGTTTTGTTTTTATACCTTAGGGAAGGGTCTCCAGTGTGTTCAGGGTCTCACTACTAAATCGGACTCATCATGATCTGCCTGTTTACAGCCTCCCAACAGCTGGGATTCCAGGCACATGTCACCACACCCAGTCTCAATGGCCTTCTCAGTGTGCTCCAGGGGTGAGGATTGCACGGCTGTTTTTAATTTTTATATTTAGTATATTTCAACTTTTCAACTGTAAACTCTAATAAATGAAACTTCATGCTGCTTTAGCCCCAAATAATACACAGGTGTATGCAAAATATGTAAAAAGATTTTTCCCAAAAATAAGGCTTATAGTTTTGAGAATACTGCCAAAAACATATAAAGAAAAATCCAAAACTTGTCATATGGGTTTCACATGAGAGAAACTTATTTCTTTCTGGACACACAGGCAGAGCACAGATTATTCTCACTAGAAAATCTACTATCCCACAACAGAAATATAAATTAAAAGTAACCACTGATTGTTTAAAACATATTTGAGATTAGAATATGTTGAATGGCATTTGTTTTAATGTTAGTTTTTTAAAAGATCAGCAAACAAACCAATCTTGCTCCATATAGTCCCATTCTTATGAACTTTATAACCAGATTTCCTTTCTATTTGCAAAAATCTAAATTAAAAAAAAAAAAGCCAGGCGTGGTGGCGCACACCTGTAATCCCAGAACTTGGAAGGCTGAGGCAGGAGCATCTGTGTGAGTTCAAGACCAGCCTGGGCTACAAAAGTGATCTCAAGGCCAGCCTCAACTGCATAGTGAGACCCTGTCTCAAAAAGACAAAAATAAATAAATTTTTTTAATTAATTTGCCCAATAACATGGGACCAATGAGAAGCATAATTGATTTTACTGTTTCTCATTTATGCTAATTGTATTCCATTGGAGTTGTCTGTCATCAAATACTTCTTTAAAGTAAGCAAAACAGCTTACATTCATGGTCCTTGAATTTGCTGTGCACTTCGTGCGTTCCCTCTCCTACCAGGCCAATGTGAGCCCCGCCTCAGCAGCACAAACTCCCTGCCCTTGCAATTAGCTCACTCCTCTTAACAGGGAGGAGCAGTGCAACTCGTGGCTACAAATGCCCCTGGTTCACTTTGATAAATCATCAGAGAGGAAGACAGAAATGCACAGAAAGTGGCAACCTGACACATTCGCTCACATCAGACCTGAAGCCTAGCAAAAGCCATAGAAAAAAGGAGTGAAGAAATAAACGTACAGTAGTAACACTCCCTCACATTTATAGGGTGTTATTTTCCTGGTGACACAAATACTTTGCAGGTATTTTCACACAACTGCAGAACACTGGCTTCTTCAGTATTTGTTGCAAGCCTGTTTTCTGGTTTGAACCCATCTTCTCATATGGCAGGGTGAAAGAAGGCAAGCTCTCCAGTGTCTCTTGGCACCAATCTTACTGATGGAGCTCAACCCTTCTGCCCTAATGCTGTCCTAAATCCACTACCTCCTAATACCATCACATTGGGAGTAAGGGTTTCAACATAATAATTACTGTGGGGAAAAGATATTCAGTCCACAGTATCCAAATACTGCAAGTTCAATGCACAGCAAATCAGCTCATATGGCTGGCTATTACATGCAAACTTACCATGGGTGAATATAGAGTCTCCAATAGGATTTTTTTTATTTTATTACTTTTAATAAGAAATAACAGTAAGACAGTTTAAAAACACATTAGTAGGACAGCCATAATAATTAATACAATGCATACTGTTGTCTTCATAGTAGTTGCTCAGAGTACAAGATGCAGACATGATAACTTTTCTAAACACTATTGATACACATATTTCTTGTCATTGAACTAAAAGAAAGTAGTTGTATGACATGATTTCAAGGCATCCTGAGGGGATTTGACTGATCTCATTGGATACAAAAGTTACATGTTTTGTGACATAGGTCTTGCTTTAACTTGGCCTTAATCATCCAGCAGAAAATTTAACCAGGAGGCACAAAAGGTAAAGATAGATTAGTAGGCTTAGCTGTAAAAGACTCAAGTCAACAGCCTCTGACAGTGCCCGGTCCACTGATAACCCACTACTATTATGGAATATTGGACTATGCGTCCAGTAGGATATTTTTTTTAAAAATTAAAATATGCTAAGTACCCTCTGGACATCATGCCAGTTTGAGTATAAACAGACCTATTCCTTTCCAAATAAGGAAAAAGAATCTCAGTGCCTCTGAGACCCCATCTACTGTCCAACTTGTAGATGGGATTTAAAAATCATTTGCTCAACTAGACTAAAGGAAATGCAAATTTGCACTAGTCTCATGTCTAAAACTTAGTTTCTCTACCTGTAAAGTGAAGAGGTAGGTCTAAATAATAGTTTTCAATCCTGGCTGGACATGAAAGTCCTCCAGGGAGTTTGTACTGACATTTCAACACTGTCCCAATTGATGTTGGTGAAAGGTAGGTTTTGTTACTTTTACAGGCTTTGCTATTTTTTTTTTATTTTAAGCCTAATATTATTTACTAGGAAGCTTCTGTTGAAAACCATAGAACAATGAACTTCAAAAGTTTATGTGAGCATGAACAACTCAAGATCACACGAAAAATGGCTGCGTTCTATCTTGAGTAGAGGTACAGACAAGGATTGTGTTCCACAAAACAACAACCTGATTCATTAGCACATTTAATTTCTCACGAACATCAGATGTGTATGTCACAGAAGGTCCCAGTGGTAGAAACTCCCTCCCCATCTGATTTCCTGTACCACTTGCCAACCACCACAGTCAAGTCTCTGGGGAGAGGAAGCCTTTTAATATGCTTGAACTGAGGTACTCACATTAAAACTATTCTCCTTTGGCCCCTTTCATTTGCTGGAGGCAGTTCCAGCAGCATTGACACCTTTGTGTCTGAAGACTTATGCAACAGAAATTTAGGAAAGGGAGTTTTGAGCTGAACTAAATGGAGGAAAGGAAAGGAAATCTTCCTCTTATCTGATTATATTCTTATATGTGGAGATCTATAAATGCTTCCAGGTCTGCATGCTGCAAAGTACTTTTCACAGGCCATTTACACAACCCTAAGGATTCCATAAAGATAGTAGATCCAAGGCAAGGTGATTCTTGATACTCTCATTCCATTCCTGTATTAGCTTCTTTAGCATGTTCTGACAGAGAGTGGACATCTATATAAAAACTACATTTTTCTCTGTAGATTTGAGATTTTAATTCAAAGATTCTGCAACCACATTTTTTAGAAGCAATTTACTTGAAGGGCAAAGTCTTCTGTCTTAGGCTAAGTAGCTTCTTTTTCATTTTTTTTTACTATGAAAAAGAGGTAAAACCTCCTCATAACAAAAATGTGGTCAATTTCCATGTCAACCAATGTCCCTTACTAGTGATTGTGACACAGATAAGTATCTCGGTCTCATTTCTGAAAGTCCCTAAACAGTCCCCTCTGTTTCTGAGAACTAACAAGTCTCTCGTGGAATATTCACATAGATCACATCTTTTGTACTTTTGTGGAGAAAGAAACAATTACCACAAGGAAGAAAAAACTATCGCATGCCCATCAATATTTATACATACGGATATGAGTGCTTCTGCATGTGGTTATGTGTTGAAGAAACAGTGCTGCTTCACCGTACAAAGCAGAGTATCCTGGGCACAAGTCTTCTACCATGTATCAGACATTTGATCTTGGATAAAATATTTAGCCCACCACCCCACTGCTTCCCTATCTCTAAAAATGGTATGATAATAAGTTGATGGGCTACTGTCCATACTATCCATGTAAAGCCCTGTTGTTAGGGCCTTAACTTCTCAATCAAGTTTGTTAGGATGCTGGTGGCAGTGGCAGCGGTTGTTGTCTGTGGGTTTTCTGTGCACCGTCATGGTACAAGGTCTGACTGAATCTGAGAAATACTTTGATTACTTAGCCAAGTCATCTTGCAAGTCATCTTGACTACCTATGACCCAAGAGTGTGCTGGTAAATATTTAACCACTAGTTCTTGGTGAGAACAGAAGGGAAGAGCCTGGCTTTGTAGCACTCCTGTGATGTAAATCTGCCCTCCGGATACTTTCAAACCACCAACACAAGACAAAAGCTCAACAAACTGAGACACAGCACCCATGACTGGTTCTTAGAAACTGGGTCCACCTTGAATTCAGCAAAATAACTCAATATAGTCCAGAATTCTATCATATTAGTGAGTTATCAGCTCAACTGGCAATTGTCAACTGGCATGGACCCAAAATAGTCCAATAGTCTGCAGAGAGCAAATTGGTCAAGCAATGGCCATGACTCATCCAGATAGATGACACTGACAAAAGATCCACAAGGTGCTGTACATGGTTCCAGGGTACATCCTGAGGAGATTTGACTTGTATAACTACTATGAAGACAACAATATACAATGTATTAATTGTAACTATCTACTAACCCGTTTTTATTACTTTTAATAAGAAACAACACTGAGACAGTTTCAAAACATATTAGTAATATATCACCAACAATTACCACAATGCACATTATTGTCCTTGTAGTAGTTATTCAGAGTACAGGATGTAGACATGATAATTTTTATAATCATTATTGGTATAAAAATTTCTTCTCATTGAACTAAGAAAAAGTAGTTGTACATGTGTCCAATATTCCACAATCATAGTGGGTTATTGGAAGAACTGGAAATGTCAAAAGCTGTTGATTTAAGCCTTTTACAGCTCAGCATACTAATGTAGCTTTACTTTTTCATGCCTCATAGTTAAACATTTCTGTTGGGTGGTTAAGGGCAAATTAAAGCAAGATTTGTATAACAAAACATGTAACTTTTGTATCTCCCAAGGTCAGTCACTCAGCTTCTCTCCTGAAGAGTTAAGAACATAAGTTTACAGACCGAAAATTAGAGAAAACAAAGGGCTACTAGGACAGCCAATATTTTGGCCCTAGCCATTTAAAGTCAGTGAGGATTCAGGTCAAAAGAGAGCCTGTGTTATTATATCCTATAACTCAGTGGTGTCCCAAATCTTCTGTTCAAGGAGATTATGGGGCTATTGAGCAAAGGGTTGACGATGTATAGTGTGCCTAAGGAGAGTCACCTAGAGAGAAAACATTCTCACAGGCTTTCACAGAGAGCACGCTGGTCAAGAAATGGCTGTGACTCATCCAGACAGCTGACACCGACAACAGTTCTACAAAACACCGTGCATGGTCACCAACCTGTTTTGAAACTGTTTCACTGCTATTTTATCTTGTTTCTCATTAAAATGAACAAAAACATTTTTAAAAAGAAAAAAACTGAGTCCACCAACTCTGACTAGCAGGAGCTCAGGATTTCTTAATGTGGCTGCTGACTTTGATACCTCAGAACAAGCTAAATGCTTCACAGGACTTAAGGCAGTCTGTGTTGTATTATATTGGAAGCGGCTAAGTAAAACTCTGGTGACTATGGGTAGAGATTATTTTAGGGAGTCTCTGTTGACAGAAGATCTGTGTGATACTAAAACAGGAAGGAGCCAATGATATCATCAAGCACAGTCCTTATTCTGTAAAGGAAATGTGAGCAGCAAGAGTTAGGACATTAGGACTCCAAGCTCCTTCCCCTTGGTAATAAAACCCAGAAAAAAGAAAACAACCCTCACTTACCTGCTGCGCCTCATCTTTCTGTGCCTCTGGGAGGAACACAATGCAAAACATAGCTGCAGTCAATCAAAAGCATTACCAAATGTTCACATGTAAGCTTAGCTCCGCAGCTGACCTTGAGGCCTTCACTTTTTTTAAAAAAAGAGAAAGAAATGAAACAAGATTTCAAAGCAGGATAATAGGTGGGAAGCTAATAACAGTTAATGTGTTGCATACTGTTATCTTTATTTATTTATTTATTTATTTATTTATTTATTTATTTTTGTCTCTTTGACACAGGGTCTCACCATGCAGTTCAGGCTGGCCTTGAGCTCACTTTGGTAGCCCAGGCTGGTCTCGAACTCTCACCAATCCTCCTGCCTCAGCCTCCCGAGTTCTGGGATTACAGGCGTGCGCCACCACGCCCGGCTTCATACTGTTATCTTTAAATTTGTTACTCAGAGTGCAAGCTATAAGCATTTAGTTGTTCAAATAGTATTAGCAAAAACCTTTCTTTCAATTAACTATGAGAAATTAGCAGTACAACTCTCTTAACTACTATATGTATATAAGCCGGGTGTGATATGATGTTTTCCATTATTCTGGAAAGATACCCAGAAAAGGAATAGCTGGGTCCAATGGGACCTCTAATCCTAGATTTTGATGAATCTCCACACTGACTTCTACAGTGGTTACACCAGCTTACACTCCCATCAACAGTGGATAGCATTCCTTTTTCCCTACAACCCCACCAGCATTTGTTATTGGCTGACTTTTTAATGATAATATTCTTCCTGAAGTGAGATGGAATCTTAGCATTGTTTAAATTTGCATCTCTCACATGGAAGTCTTCACTTTAGATTATATGAGATGCTCTGAGCATTATGAGAAGAGGCTCCTCTTGAAAAATTAAGCACCCATGGAAGGGAGGCCAAACTGCTGACTGCAGTATATTAATATCTCCCTTAAAACTTCATTTGCTTAAGTGTTATATGCGCTAGAATGCCTTCAACGCCTGCCATCACCTCTTCCAGGTCCCACACACATGGTCAAGACAGATTTCTGCTTTTGTGGCATTCACTGATTGGAAGAAGTGTGGGTCTGTACAATGGCGAGAGCTCATGATGGTGAACCCTACCCTATAGTGGTACCAGCTATATGTCCATGTAGAGGAAAGAAATTAAGAGAGCGGTGGGAAAAGGTAGGGAGGTACTAGAGGTCAGACCGTAGGTCTTCCTGAAGAGGTGATTTTTTGCAGAGACATAAAAAATAAATAAATAAATAAATAAATAAATAAATAAATAAATAAATAAATAAATATATTCGGTGAGATGTCCTCCAAAGGGGGAGAAAATGTCCGAACTCTGAACATGTTTGGAAGGTTTAAAGAGCAACAAGAACTTAATAAGAGATGGGATGGGGTGATAAGCAAGTGTTTTGAATTCTATTGTAATTATAGAAAACTTTGATTTGGTGTAGACAAGATGAAGACTTGATAAACATTTTAGAAGAAACTTCTAGCTGTTGCATGGATACTGGACTCTCAAGGGCTAAGCGTGAACCAGGAAGTTAGTTTGGCTACAGCATTTATAGCTGAGAAATGATGGAGTCATAGATTATAGTCCTGTGGAGAGGCTAAAGAGTGGTTATTCAGGATAGAATTTTGAAATGTTGCTAAGAGGACTTTCTGGTAGACATATACCAGGTCTGAGAGTAAAGGCAGGTCAAGGATGACTCCAAGTTCCTCATGTACAGTGCTGCCATTCATTGGATGGAAAAAGAGAAGTTCTTTCTAAGACTTGCTAAAATTGAGATGACTATTGCTATCTAGAGATAAATACAGGTGTTAAACTAATAGAAAAAGTTGAGCCTGCACCTAGAAATTTGCGTGTCATGAGCCATTGACGTTCAAAGCCAAAGAACTAGTGGATGAAAGCTCCAAATAGAATATAAAAAAGAGGTCAAGACTAAGTGCTAGAATACACCTATACTTAGAGGTCTGGAGGAGAGGAAATAGATCTAGGAAAGAGTCTTACAAAACTGAATACAAGAAAGAAAAACAGCACACAGAGCATTGTGCAACCCAGAAACCAAGTAAAGAAAGTGCTTCCAAGAGAAGGTGCCAATCAGAGATGGTCGATGCTTATGCAATTTCAGTAAGAACTCAGAGTTGATTGATGGGTTTTAATAGATAAAGGCCACTGGTAACATTACCAAGGACAATTTCAGTGCAAGAGTAGGGAAGGTTTGATTGAAGTGAATCAGACACAGCAGGAAATTAGGAGGTAAAGATAGCACGGACCACTCCATTTAGGTAAGAGAAAAGTTTTTAAAGATGGGAAATACTTGGACAACTGCACTGTGGACTTCTGATGATCTAGGGAAAGGAGCAGTTAATACTTCACTTATTTTGTCTCATTTTTTTCAATTCTTTTTCTCTTCTTAATTTCTTACATATCTCTTCTTCCAATTTTCATGCATATATCGTAATATGAATGACTAATTTGAAGACAACAGTATGAATTACAATAAATACTGTGAAATGCATATTATTTTGTTTAGTGTCATTTTGTATCATTTGTAATTTTTCTGTCTTAGCACTATTCTGTACTCTTAAATAAATAAATAACAAAAAGAAGTTTGCGTGCTGTTGTGAATAATCCAGGAGGGGATAGATGTGTACGTCAATGAAAGTGTAATCACAGAAGCAATGACTTTGAGAAAAAAAAACATGGATCCAGCTTACCAGGTAAGGCTTGCGTACTGGTCTGTCCACTGTGATACTAGATAGAGTACATGGGCAAAACTGCAGAGAGCTTGGAAATGAGGTAGGGACTATGTTGAACTATTTATCAAAAGCTTTCACTTTATAATGGAAATGAAATTCTAGGTCATCAATTAAGAGTGAGGGTGAGTGGAGGTGGATGGAAGTTGGTAAGGAACATAAGCACGACAATGCCTGCCACGGGGTGCAAACAAGATCCTTGAAAGGCCATCTTTGGTAGGGGGTAGGATGTAGGATCAGTCTTTACAAGAGTACTGATGGTTAACAAGAACAGTGACTGAATATGTGAGGGAAACAGGTAAGATACCTGAGTGGTTTGAATCTTTAATGAATTAGGACAATTGTCTAAGAGGATGAGTTGGTCCCGTAACGGAGGCTAGTGGATGGTACAACCCGAGCAGGCATGTCAGAGAGAGCCTGTGTACACCAAAGGTCAGGAGGAGTGCAATTATTTGGATCAACTGAAATAACAAAATGACACATCGTACATGCACAAAACCACATGCATTAAGTATACAAATATTCACACATATACACAATTCTAAATGCATACTCCAGATCACAACACACCTACCCTCTGTTAAAGCATGCATTGATGATCTACAGCTCCCATAATGAGCTTAACAGAATTTAATCACCAAGCACCTGACATCAGATAGATAGATAGATAGATAGATAGATAGATAGATAGATGATAGACAGATGATAGATAGATAGATAGATAGTCAAAGTAAATTTCTTTGCACTCATTTCTTATCTGTTTATCTCTTACCTCCTCTCGCCTGTTTTATCATGTATGAATTGGAGCCATGCTCTATACATCTTGGGTGCTAAAGATTTAGCAGATTCATTTTCAGCCAAGGGCTGTTGACTCTACTGAGTCCAACTGCAGACAGGTGGAGAATGTGGGAGCAACAGGTCGAGAATACTGCTACCCGCAGCCCCAGCTGGGACTGCGAGCCTCCTTTTCCTGAGTAATGCAGAAGCAAGCCAGCAAGAAGGCACGGTGCTGTACCTACAGCAGAGGGTGACACTGCAGTTCATAACGACTGTGAAAGCAGTTAAACAGATGTTGACTAGCACTGATTGTAGTAAGAGAAGTTTTTTAATGAAATGTAAGATTATCAAAATGCATTAAGAGGCCAGGGATACAGCTCAGTGACATAGAACCTTCTTAGCAAGTGTGAGGTCCTAAATTCAGTTCTTGGTACCAAAAAGGCAGGGGATGAAGGACGGATTAAATATACAGAGACAAATTTTTAAGAGAAATATGTTTCTGTGCAATTTTATGGAAATGTGTGTATATCTTATTAAAATATTTATATTTCTATGCACATGCATACTGAATCATGATGTAAAATATGTCATTATTATGTCACCGTCAATAATTTTTGGAATCAATTGTTTATCTCCTGTGACAGCTGTTAAATTCTAACTTCTTTTAAAAAAGGATGGACTTCAGAGATGATGCCTCCTTTCCATTTCTAGCGTCTCGGTGGGCGTGCCCCTCTCCCTGCCGAATCCTGCCAGCTTTCATGTTCAGGTTGCTCAAAATGATGACCACCTTCATTCCAACACGGAGCCTCTCCTCAGCAGGACCACGTCTCTTACCTAAGTTACCCATCCATTCATATTCAGTCCTTCAGAATTAGTGAGCGTTAAAGATGATGAGACTCTCCTTGTCGACTCACTTACATGTTATGCTAACCCACCCCAGTACTGCTGGAAGACCTAGTGTCGGACATCCCAGCCTACGATCTTGCAAATTGCATGGGTCATAGCAGTAGCCAATTAAATCTTCAATGTCACCATCCTAAGAGATTCTCAGACCAAGGACATTCATTCATCAGCTCCCCAGGATTTATCAAGCAAACCCCAAACCTACCTTTACAGACTTGTGAGTTGCAGATAGCGGGGGCACACAGACCTTGTGGTAGCTCCCAGTACAACTCTCTGCATTTGCCTGAGTGGTTACACATAGTAGGCACGTAATAAATGTTTCAAGAATGAATAATGAGTGGAAATGGTATCGTTACACCATCAGTGTATAAAATGAAAATGCAGAAATGTTCCCTATGGGTTAATAATTATATTAATCAAATCAAAATTTCTTTATATAATACAAAACCTAAAAAATAGTAAAGACTATGAAAAGGTTAACTGACATTATATTCCTTGCTATCTAGATAAATACCATTCAGTAAAGACAATATGCGTAGAAACACAGTGTCAAAGCTGCATCACTGGATTCACTTATGTAAACAAAATGGTTCTTAGTCCAATTACATTAGCATTATACAGATTTTCACTACTCTTTCACTGAAATCATAGTCAGTTCTACAATGGGGCATGAAACCAGGGTTTTTATACACATAAATAAATGAGTCCCATCTCAAGCATCTTTGTCTTTATTTCTTACATGTATGTCCGTATTATGAGGAAATGACTGACAAGATGTCCAAAATTTCCTGCTACCCCCATAGAAAACCGCCTATTAAACAATAATGCGAAAATAATCTCAATGCACCAAATCAACAGGAGAACTATGCTGAAATCAAAACCGACAGCTGAATCCCAAAATGCACATTCAGTGTAACAGGAAGGAATGTCAACAGAAAATAATTACCCACCACTCTCACCCTGATTCAGTGAAATTAGCATGAAAATGTTTCAAGCTGTTGTTGGGGGAAATTTCAACACACAGGTTAATCTTATCTATAATTATAAAAGAGCAGTCTACATAGTTTTTAACAAGCAAATTCAATTGTGTGTTAGTGTGGAGAAGGTTTGCCATCCCAGAGAAAAATGTCTTTCTTTCAGAACAATAGTGCCAGGTGTAACAAATGAATGTATATTTTTAGTCGTAATTTAATTCTATTCACAAAGGAATGTGCAAGACACAAACAAGAAAATTATATCGAGTTTTTAGTTGTAACATGAAGTATATGGATAGACAAGAACGTACATATAAAAAGAGTTCTCATTTCAAAAACATATTACATCAGGATGCTTAATGTTTACCTGCCATTTTTAGTTTCTAAGGTATTTTGAAGATCTTGTCACACGGTCTCTTTGAACTTGCAAAATGTGGAGGGATCATTACACTGATGTAATGTAATAGCGTGTCATCAGAAATGATGTTGAAGAGCAGTATTTGTGACAGAGATTAAAAAGATATCAATCATTTGGAGTTTTAATATTAAATTGAGTGGGACCGACAGTGCACAGTGACAAGGAGCTCTCTCTGCTTTGCTCTTACATCTTCCTGCTATCAGTCTAATGCTAACACCTCAATCGATGACTCACTCAGTAGCAGACAGCAATTGCCGAAGAGCACTGCTGGTGTTGCTCCACATTAACTAACGCCCTTAGAATAAGGTCTGTGACTTCTCCCCAGTCTCTGGTGGGAAGCCTCCTGGAGGAAACAATGTAGCCCATTGGTCAAATATGAGGAGATCAAAGCAGCCAGATTCAAATTTTAGCTCTACTGCTAACGGCTTGTCTCTGGCAAGTGTCTTAGCCTCTCTCATACATGGAAGAAATGGGACAAGACTGTTTGCTGTTACAGAGGATGCCTCTCATGATTAAATAAAATGGTGCAGTGCCCGCCTGGCAAGCAGAAAGGTCTTGAGTTCGAGCCTGGGTTCCAAAAAAAATAAAAACTAAATAAACAAGACAATGCACAAAAAGCATTTAGTAGCAGGTAAGTAGTAAAATAGTCATTCGAGTTTTTGTTTTTTTTTTTTTTTTTTCTTTCAAAGAAGAATGTCAACCTACTGGTTGTATCATAGATGATGACTTGAAAAGGAAGATGACATCGTTTTGCAGAGGCAACTAGAATTTCTCATTAAGCCTTTCTTGTCCCAGCTGGGGGGGTCTCTTGAAATTAGATAGAGCCTCGCTATGAAATCCGCAGTAAGTTATTTTGGCATCACTTGACTGCAACCTTCATTCTATCTACAGTCTTATTTCCCAGTTCATATAAAGTAGCCCATTCTCAGATTCTGGCCATATGAAGACATTCTTGGTTCAGAGGAGGAAAGAGAAGAAGGAAGCACTATTCTGCTTAATGCACATGTGAGCTACTCTGTAATATATTTTTTAAAAATAAAAAGCTGTTTATAAATCACTCATTCATAAAAACTCTTAATTCCACTAGTAACTTTGTTTTGTTCCGAAAAAATTCCTTTTTAATGAAACTTTAGTTACATCTAATAAAATGTCATAATATGCCACAAATTCAGTTGGAGCAAGATGGTATTGAATACAAACCCATGATGTTTATTATATGGAATAAGTACATTAATCCCTAATGACAGCTGTACAAATGGCATCCTCCTGCATGAGGTACCCTCGGGCAGGGTACAAACTGCCCTGACATTTACAGTAGCCTAGAGGAGACTTGAGAGGATAACTATAGAACAGACCCATGCCAGACACTTCTCGAGTATTATCTGATTCAATGCTTTCAAGGCCTGCAGGCTGAGAATTAAAATTCTACTTAATTTAAATGAAACTTCCAGAAGGTTGCCCAATGCATAAACCTAGTAAGTCTCAGCATTTTAATTATTGCCAAAGATAAAAATAAAAATAAAAGGCAACAGGTGAATGGCAAGGATGTAAAGGAATATAGAGCTCTGGAGGGAACAGAAGATGGCACCGCTTCTGTGGAAAACAGCGTGGAGTTTATTCAAAACTCAACGTGGAACCAAATGATCTAGCAACCTCACTTCCTGAAACAGGGAGAGATAGGATATGGTGAATGTTCTACTTTTTAAAAAAAGAAACCTTCTTACAGTAAGAGATACATTTCCAAGAAGAAGGAGATGAGTTCAAATGTTGGGAATATTTTCAGAGAGATTAATGGCAGTGTGTGTTTTCCTGTAATAAATTTCACTCACCACATGTTTGGATCATACTTCATTGTTCAAATGTTTATGCAATTTCTATCAAAAAAAAAAAATCACCATGTGACCTCACCCACCTGACTCACAAGAGCTGGCACCGTGTGACTTCCTGCTCTTCGTCATAGCTAAAATAACCATGAAAGGAAAATGTTTTGAATGGATTTGAGATATGGACACAGCTATGAAAAAGCAAAGAAGACTTCCAGAACCAATTCAGAAAGTGACAAAAACAATAGAATGTGTACTCAAAGTGGCAGGGTACTTTGGGAAGATTAATAGACTATGTCTCTTACTATAAAAATGTTTTAATTGAAGTACTCACCACATTTTATGATCAAACCTCATATGTACGCAAAAGAATCCAGTCATGATCTTGATAAATTTGTACTCCTTCGTTCATAGCAAAATTAAATCACAATGGCCAAAAAATATAGAAATGACTGAAAGATCCATTAAATCTCCACATGATTAAATAAAGAAAATTTGGTACATGCACAAAAGAGGATCTTAACTTTATGAAAGGAAGCAATCCTGCCACTCGTAAAACATGTATGACCCTGTAGGACATTATCTTAACGGAATAATCCAGTCGAAGAAGGAAAAATTACTGTTTGATTTCACTTGTGTAAGGTGAACAAATACCAAACTCAGGAAAGCCAAGAATGGAACGGTGACTATCATCGCCTAAGCGAAGGAAGAAAGGAAAAGCTGTTACACAATTATTCTAAGGGTGCAGTTATGCAAGGTGAATTATTTCTAGAGCTCTGCCACATGTCCTAGCAGCACCGCAACCGACAGCGCTGCATTGTATACTGGAAAATGTCTACCCACCCACTCATGATAACTTAATGGTAGTGTTTTTGTGGTGATGTGTGATAGCACAATAGTGCACTACTACTAACAAAAGGATATGTCGATTATTTTTACTGTGTTAGTGGCTTCCTGAGTACATGCCTATGTCCAAACTCTTCAAACTATACATATTACATTTCATCTTTGGCTGTCACTTAGACCTTGTTAAAGCTGGGGGTTGTTAATGAAATTTCCCTAATACAGGCACTTTCTTATGGAGTGGCTGTCAATAGATACTGCCTTACATTCTTCAAATGCAGAGGAAGAAATTGAACCCCCAGGTCCCATTTCAAAATACTGGAATGCAGATTCACAATTGCTCTGTCTTTCCACCTAACAGGGAGCCACAGCAGCCCTCCTCCCACGCCAGCCACACTGCTGCCACCACAATCCTGAAGATTCATTATGAGAGTTTTCCTATTACACTAACAGTACAGGTGTATAGCAAATTGTCTCCTTGACGAATGGAAATAGGTAATGGAAAGCCAAGCTTTGCCAAATGATTACTAAATAAGCCTCAAAAAGATAAAATGTAATAAACAAGCACAAAAAATTCAATCTTATTAGTTCATATAAATATAAAGTAACATTTATGAAGCAGTTCAGGGGAAGGAAAAGACAAAGAATTCTACTCGCTCTCAATATTTGGAGACGATCCTGTGGAATTAGGGTGTTCACATAATCCTGATGGCACTAGAAATCAGTATAAGCTTTCTGGACAGTGATAGAAAATAGCCAGGTCCATGAAAGTTTTCATGAACTAATATCCAGAAAATTTTTCTTCTTGGAATTAAAACAAACTGATGACTTCATAGTATGAAAATTTTGCATTCACAAGATATTTATTGTCAGAAACCCAGAACCACCCAAAATATACAAGAGCAAGATGATTTGGCAAATTATAGAACTTTGATGGAAAATTATGTGATCATTAATTAAAATGATAACAGAAAATAAAAGTGAGGGAATAAAAAGTGCTTACGTTTCATAGTTTTAGTGAAAAAGAAATAGATACATATTCTAAAACTGTAACTAGAAATATATGTTTCTGGAAAAGTACAGTACACCTCATTTTCCCAATCCTAGAAAGTTTTTTTGGGCTTTGCCTTTTGTTTTTTGACTGGCTCAGGCTGCCTTAATGGTGGGGGTGGGGATCAAACCATGTCCCCTGTGCCTGACTGGGATTGCTTGCACAGGCGCTGTCTTAGTTACTTTTTGCTCGTTGCTGGGACAAATACCCGACACTCAAAATGAAGGAAGAAAAGGTTTATTTAGCTTACAGTTACTGGAGGTTTTGGTCCATATTTGGGAGCAGGGCAGAGAGCATCCAGTTCATGGCAGCGGAACAGCAACAAAATGGTGACAGAGGCAGCCAATCAATCAGGGCAGCACAGCAGCAGCAACAGCTCGAGTCTCTCTCTCTGTCTCTCTTTATATTACACTCAGGCTCTCCGCTTTAGCCCCTGCCTTAGGCTGCACCCATAATCCTAGAAGTACTTCGACCCATCATACCATAAGTACTAATTCCCATAATCCCAAGGATCATGGATCAAGTCTCAAACTCTAGAAGTCCCCTCCCAATGACTACATGAGGCTTTAGGGGACAACTAGACATAAACCATAACAGGCGTTTTAACCACTGAGCTATCCCAAAAGCCCCCTCCCAATTCTTTCTTTCTTTTATATTATGGCTGGCTCAGCCTGCCCTGGGGGTGGGGATGGTGCAGCATGTGGTGCCAG
This sequence comes from Myocastor coypus, assembly GCA_004027025.1. Lineage (NCBI taxonomy): Eukaryota > Metazoa > Chordata > Mammalia > Rodentia > Myocastoridae > Myocastor > Myocastor coypus. The sequence goes on along the minus strand of PVJA010000116.1, from coordinate 86,359 downwards.
GGATCATGGAACCATGGTCCCTGGGGTTTCCTAAGCTTGCCTAAGCAGATGCTTTAAACCCCTGAATCATCTTGCCAGCCCTAATTAATGGCTTGAGTGGAGGGGGGGGGTTGTTATTGTTTTGTTTTGTTTTTTGTAGTGCCAGGGATTGAACTCAAGACCTTGCGCTTGCCAGGCAAGTACTTATTCTTCTGAGCTATCTCCCAGTCCCGTCAATTCTAAAAGACACATTTTAACATGTTAGTAACTCTAAAGGAAGGACTCATTTTACCATCAATATAGTCCCAGTGGTTTAACTGGAAGCACTTTTTTCTTACTTGCAAATAAAACAATGATACATTTTAGACTAAGTAAAATATTATGCTAGATGGAGTAAGCAAATATAAAACTGTTGCACTAATGATGAAAGATCCTGAATGTTTCCTTTCACCTATATTCAAAATTAAACTTCCAGCTACAACACTAAAAAAAATCATAAATGGAGTTAAAAGCTTTTGATGAATTAGGAAAAGCCTAGTGGTCCGTGCTTCTGTAAAGAAGTGTGGTGTGCAGTAAGCCTTCTTCTAAATGAAGGAGGAGGAGGAGGAGGAGGAGGAGGAGGAGGAGGAGGAGG
>PVJA010000116.1:41514-85646 GCA_004027025.1 Myocastor coypus | reverse complement strand
ACACTAAAGAAACTATTCGATATTTGCATATGTAGGTCTGGTTTATTTCATTTATGAGTATACGTTCAAGATACGTCCATGTATATGTGAAGTCTTTTAGTTTATTATTCCTTATAGCTGAGTAATATTCCATTTTATGAAAATACCACATCTTTTTCTGCATTCTCAACCCCTATAATTTTTTTAGAAGAGCTACTTAAATAGAAAATGCATTTGGAAGAGTTAAAAGAGTAAAGATTATTGAAAGTGTTAATGTTTAATTGTTTGATCAGTCTTACATACCTATGCCTGTTGATCTAGACTGATTTGATGATGAAAATATGTAATGCAACCATTGTTAAATTTAAAAAAATAATAATTAATACCTTGCATATTGCTGTCTTTGTAGTCCATAATAGTAGTGGGTTATCAGCAGAACTGGCAATGTCTGAAGTTGTTGACTTGAGCCTTTGACAGCTCAGCATATTAAACCTCTCATAATTCTTGCTCCAAAACAAAGGAATTCAAAGGAAGCAACACACTTATAGTGAGAAGGGCGATGAAGGAAATGGGCTCCAAAATGTTTTCTAACCTGCCTTGTATTCGCAGACTGCAGTATTCTTCTATATCTCACCCTCCGAGGATCCAGAATCTGGTGCTGCGGCGCCAATTTTAGAAGTTGAAAAAGCCAAGCACCCGTCTTTCCCATCATCTTTCTTTACGAGCACTTCCAATTAAGGCACAGCTAATTGGCATGAGGGCCTTGAAGGCAAACATTTTAAATTTTGTTCAAAAATCATGTGCACCACTAGCCAGGCATGGTGGGGCACTCCTGTAATCCCAGCACTCTGGAGGCTGAGGCAGGAGGATCGGTGCAAGTTCAAGACCAGCCTGGGCTACAAAAGTGAGTTCAAGGCCAGCCTAAACTGCACGGCGAGACCCTATCTCAAAAAAGACACCAAAACCAAGAAAACAATAGTAAAATTCACACGGAGTCAGAAACAATCTTTACTTTCCAAAATACAAGTAACTAATGTAGACTATACATGTAGAAACACCAAATCTCCTGGAGCAAAATGTAGGTAGAAATCTTAAAGGCATAGGAGTAGTTAGAGAATTTATGAACAAAAAACAAACTTGGTAGGAAATGCTTCAAAGAATCAACAACTAGGATCTCATCTTCTTGAAAAGTTTCTGCATGTCAAAAAAAAAAAAAAATCACCAACAGAGTAAAAAGAAAACCCACAAACTGGGAATAAAAGTATAGCCAACTGACACTCTGATAAAGGACTTCTACCTAGAACATACAAAGAATTTTTAAAAATCAGGCCCTCAAAATTCAAAGACTCAATCCAAAAATGGGCATCTGAGATAAATACACATTTCTCAAGTGAATAAGTACAAATGGTAAATAAGTATATGAAAAATATTTCAACGGCACCATTGAAATGACATCATTGGTCATTTGAGAAATGCAAATTAAAACAACACTGAGATTTTAGCTCACCCCAGAAAGAATAGCTATCATCAAGAAGTCAACCAATAACAAATACTGACAAGGCTGTGGGGAAAAAGGATCCCTTCTCCCCTGCTGGTGGGAGTGCAGGCTGGTGCAAGGACTATGGAACTTCGTGTGGAGATTCCTCAAAAAGCTAGAATTACAAGTCTCATTCAAGCCAGCTATTCCCTTCTGGGTATTTTTCCAGAAGAACTGAAAACATTGTAACACAGTGACATATGTTCACCCATGTTTATAGCAGTGCAACTTGCCACAGCTAAATTTTGGGAGCAACCCAAATGCTCATCAACTGAGGAGTGGATAAAGAAGATGCATTTTTACACAGCGGAGTATCGTTCAACAACAAAAAAGATGAACTTGAGGCTTTTATCAGTAAATAGATGCAACTAGAGAGCACACCCTTAAGTAAAATAGATTAGACCTACATGTGCAAACATCATATTGTCTCCTTACTGTAAGGGCCTGAAAGATTAAATAAATTCTGCAAGGTAGAATAGATGCTGCAAAAAGGGAGTAAACCTCTTCGAAAGGAACTAATTACAGAGATGAGGAGAAGAACAAGAAAGGCAATGGGGAAAAAAGATACATCTGTGTATGTAAGCAGCATGGTTCGGATAATTATACTGTGGATTTCTGCTTGTCTATCGAAAGTAGTAGTTAATTCTCAATTTTTTGGTCTTCTTTTTTCTTTTTTCCTTTTTTCTCTTTGTAATTGCTTACAACTTTCTTTTCTTTCTTTTTCTCATTTTGCATGCATATGTCTGGTAATCTGAACAACTAATTGGAAGACAACACTGTGCAGCACAATAAATACTGTCGGATTCTTATTAGTTTGTTTAGTGAAACTGTATCATTTGTAGTTTCTCCTTTATTCCTATTTTGTATCTCTTTAATTTTAATATAAGAAAGAAGCAATAGTAGGAAGCAACAAATGTCAGCAGACTTAAAAGTTATTGCTAGCATTCTTAGTTTTTAATCAGTTAAAGTAAATAACAGAAACAAAAACCTCATTTCTTTCCCATCATGCATTTTTCTTATCTTATTTTCCTACCAGAGCAGAGAAAAGAAGCAAGAGTAGGTCCAATACAGGAGCAATATGCTAAATGAGAAAACAGCTTAATGTGGGGGAAAAAATACAGCCGCGTAAACCTGTACTCATCAGAAAGCAGAAATCCTAATTAAAATCACGTACTCCATATCTTTTGCAGCAGGGCTGCCCCTCAGTTAGCTATGCATCTTCCCTCGCTTACTCAGTGTCTCAGTTACTCTTCTTTCATTGCTGGGACAAATACCCAACACCCAAAATGAAGAAAAGAAAGGTTTATTTAGCTCACAGTTACTGGAGTTTCAGTCCATACTTGGATGGATCCAAGGCAGAGAGGCACGTGGCAGAGAGCAGCAGTTCATGGTGGTGGAACAATTGCAACAGAGGCAACTGACCAACGGGGGAAACAGAGAGAGAGAGCAACAGAGCAAGTGTGTCTCTTACGTTACATTCAGGCTCTCTGCTTCAGGCTCTCTGCCTCAGGCCACACCCATAATCCTAGCAGTGCTCAGACCCATAATCCCATCAGTATTAAAACACATCATCTCAGTGGATCATGAGTCAGTCTCAAACTGCAGACGTCCCCACCCCATGATTGCATGAGGCTTTGTGGGGGACAACTAGACACAAACCCTAATACTCAGGAGCTGAACACCTGCTTTTAAAACACACACTACCACCAGGAACACTTGATTCCTTAGCTTCCACTGAAGCCTGTGGGCTAAGCCAGAGCAATACGACCTGAGTCAAAGACTTTGGTGGTCCAAGAAGACCCTCCTTATATCACTCTTGAAAACAAAGCATGAATAGCTTTCACCTTCTCCTTCTTCCTCCTGATGCATGCGGTAACATGCATCTCAGCTCTGAAGTGGAGGCAGTGATCAATCGCCACTGCTTATCAATAAACCTCCCTGATGGCGCCATAGATCTACTCTGCTATCTCTGGTTGGCTCACCTCTATGTCTTCTGAGAGGGAATTAACTTCTATTCAGGTAAGCCACAACTATTTAAACTATTTGATAATTATAGCTGAACATTATTCCTACGTGCCGTATCATGTGTCATTACATGCCATACCAGCCCTACCCTCAGGGTGGGCTGAGCCAGCCAAAAGAGAGACAGTGAGAGAGACAGGGATAGAGACAGAAACGGAGATGCCACTCTCCAAGTTCTTCCAAATGTAATTATACTATAGCCTAGGGGAACAGATTCAGGATAAAGTTAAATAACCTTATGGAAATGTTCATTTGAATCATTTTGTGGACCTGTCTTTCTAAAACAAAAAGGATCAAAATGCTGTCCTTCTAAAAGCCCCCAAACACTGCCCTTTGTCTAGATAGTATGTTATGTGTCACCCTTTGTGCTATCATTCAACATCACCTGAAGCCCCGCTGCATCCGCACAATGCCTAGACCCCTCCCCTTCAGCTGGTGAGCTAGGCCATGCCAGTTCATTTGACTATGACCTGTCCCGTTTACTGTGAACACATCATCAGCGCTTACTTCATGGCCGGTTTCCAACCAGAAATAAACTTCTGAGGCTCCCTCTCAACTCTTTATTAAACTCATACTCACTAATCATCAACCATATGCACGTCACTAAAGGCTTAAGATACCTGTTTGCTGAGGATGGAGGTAAGGTTTGTGGAGGTGCCAAAGACAATGGCAACTCAGCATAGAACGCACCTCAATAACTGTGCACTCTCTGTGAATGTTGAAGAATCCTTCATGCACGTCCCTGAGTGTAAACCTCTGCAGTTCATATCCATGACTACTTGAAGAAGGAGTTACTAATGAAAAACATTTTGAGAAGAACGTTTCTATTTTTTCTTAGCCTTTGAGGGTTTGACCCTCAAATCAACCTCCTCTCTCAGAAAAGTACATGCTTGTCCTGCATTATATTGCCCCTTGAGACAGAACTTGTATACAATGGAGCCTCTGAAATTTACTGAGTAAAGTCAAAGTCACACAGCTGCATGGGGTGTTGCTGAGAACATCATAGCTGCCCTTGGGGGAATTTCCAATTTAGTTTAGATTTTAATCTAGTGAAGTATTTGTTTCTCACCAAAATTGGTATGATTATTCTCCCTGGACATTAAAGCTATGCCTCAGACCAATTTTTTCTTTTCATGTAGGCTGCCAGGAAATGTAGAATCCAATTTATTGTTCATCATTAATAACTACGAAGCACTGTACAGTGTGATGCTTGTGGTTTTCATCTGCCCCCTCCTTCTAGGTCCAATCCTAATTTTCTCTTGACTCAAACTTACATTTGTCCTAAGGTTAACTTTTTTCTCTCTAATTTATAGATCTGTACAGTGCATTTTGGAACATAAGCAAAATCTAGACGAGAAACTTAAGTCAGTAAGGAGCCTAATTCTGCGCATCCACAGGAAGAGTGAACGTGCTGAAGTACACTAAGCGCGTGGCTCCTAAGGCCTCTGCGCCAGGCATCATGCCCAGTGCACTGTTCAGATTCCTGACGCCCCTCCTACACCACAGCAAATCACGTCCCACACAATACTCTGCTGAAACTCCCCAAATCCAAGCAGTGAGAAACACTGGCCAGAAAGAAATATCTTTTTGTCTCCCCAAAATATTGATAAAATCTGATATTCCGAGAGCTCTGTGGCCTTACCAGTCCACTGAAGCAGTGTCCACAAAATGGAGGTGAAAATGACAGTACAGGTGTCCCTTAAGCCGGCTCCAGGAACGCCGCCTCCTAGAACACAAGTGACAGGTTGTAAAATCCTTGCATAGTCTTCATTCTATGAAAACAATTGAAAAATCAGCATTGAATTCAAGACTGTGAATGACTGGCTGATATCCACTCTTCCACAATAACTCATTGACATAACACTGAATTAATAAAGTACCGCTGATGTAAGCTACTGTCCAGTAGTCCAACACTTGAAAATCTTCTGATAGGGTAAAAACTAATATAGTAGCAGAACACTAATATAATACTTTAAATGCCTATATATCTTACACAAAATCCCGTAACTTTTTGAAAAATCTCATTTTTAAAATACTATGCAGGAAACAGTGAGCATTTCTTTAAGGTGAAGTTAAGGGAAGTTTTATAGAAACCATGAATTCTGAGATAATTTTTGTCATGTCTGGAGTATGTTGGCAGGAAAATGTGAACAGAAGTATGGCAGGTAAGGGGAAGGAGTGAGCAAAAGGTTAGCCACACTTTGCAAAGAGCCACCAGATAATCCACTTGGCTCAACGTGCCTTACCCAGTGGGAGGAACAGTGGCATATGATGATAATGTGTGCCTAATTCAGGAGAAAGTGAGATAGCCTTCAGTCAAAGCTTCTTTAAGGGTTAAATGACATCAGTGATTCCTTGAGAAATTTTATCTGGAACCGAAACAAGGGATGGATTAGAGCTAGACAGAAAGAGATACATGAAAACTGAGAAACTGGATAAGTTTTGTACATAGAAAGTATGTGTGTAAAGTCTGCATAGCAAATGTCGATTCTGCACCCTTTTTGTGCTCTACATGTAGATCGCACAGAAAATTAATGCTAATAACCTTACAAATAATTTACTAACAATATTTGGCCTTAATGAGCTTTGATGAGCTTTAACACTTAACAAAAACAAGTTGCCAAGGTTTAAAAAAAACAACTGAAGGAAATCAAAGGATTTCCAACAGCTTCTCTGGATTATTTTTATAGCAATCAGGTCAGCAAGGGATCTGGCTTTCTGAACATCACTGAGTGCAGCTATTTACTGCTGCAAATCTAACAATCATCTTAAAATTACAAGCGCAGTGGTTCCCCTAGAACTCACTGAGGGTTTTTGCTCCGTGGAGTTACATTTGGCTAGAAGCAAAACCTTCCGAAAGGCAATGTCTCTCACAATCTAGATCTCTGTTAACTTACATTCTTAACCCTCCAGCAGAAAAGCTTTCTGATACTATTACACTATAGCATAGATCTCTGAAACTCAAGCCTAGTGTAACAAATAATGTATTGCCTGATTTTTAACTTCTTTCTTTCTTTCTTTCTTTTTTTTTTTTTGTCTTTTTGAGACAGGGTCTTGCTATGCAGTTGAGGCTGGCCTTGAACTCACTTTTGTAGCCCAGGCTGGTCTCAAACTCACACCAATCCTCCTGCTTCAGCCTCCCAAGTGCTGGGATTACAGGTGTGCGCCACCACACCCGGCTTTTAACTTCTTTCTAGAATAGCAAAAGATAATTCTATTGAACATGGAACTAGCCACGATCATCATACAATTCCAACTCAGTAAGTTCTTGCCAAAGACCTAGTTTGGGTTCATCGTTCTAAAACATTTTTCAGCTCCTAATTTATTTGAACGTGTTTATAAGAGAACTATTTCTGGATGCCATTATCTGTCTATAGCTCCTCATGTGCCCTACATTCTGTTGAAACTAAATCTACCTAGCGTGGCCTATCCTTACCACATTACACACAGGAGGGTAGAGTCGCATACTTTTAAGTGATATTTTTGAGAGTTTTTTAAATTCTCAAAGAATAAAATTTTAAAAATCTGTTCGTGCCATTCTCTCACAAACATTTGTAAATTCCTGTCTTTAAATAAACATCATGCATCAAGTTAAAGTCCCCGATTCACCTACTTTCAATCAGCTTCCTCCCTCCTTTCAGGAGTAGCTCTGTGCTATTCCACTTTCTAGTCTATTTCAGTTCTCGCATATGTATATACTACACTGCGCTCTTTTAATTAAATTTATTGGCACATTTTAGACATACATAATGACCACATTCATCATAGGTATTCTGTTACTTTTCTTTCACTTTTCACATTTAAATAACTACACCATAAATTTATATTTTTCTCTTATCTATTCACTTGATATTACATTTTTGAGATCTATCCCTGTTTATGGAGAAAGGCAATAATCTTCTCTTTTACCACTAGACTGTGTCCCACTGCACAAAGAAACCCTATGATGTTTATTCGTTTAGACTATTTCATTATTTTTATTTAGATTTTCAAACATTTTACTTTCACAAACAAAAAGGAATGTGAAAGCAGTTTTCTGCATGTGTGTTTGTGCAATTTCACTGGCAATGGGAAAAATAACATGAATTTTTCAAAGAAGGGTTTAATTGAATCATAGAGTAAAAACTGTTCGATGTGCATTTTAGGTTTGGTGTTTTATTTTTTTGGGGGGGGGGGTTGTTTATGTTTATGTTTATGTTTTTGTTTTAAACCACCAAATTGCTCTCCAAAGGGGCTGCCTCACTTACCCCACTCTATGTCTGTCTTTTTCATTTTTTCCTGCTCTGCTGAATGAAAATTGTGACTGATTGTTACACCCATTTGCATCCCCAAGATTACTTGTGAAGAAGTTCGAGTGAGGTTCTCCTCTTTGTAATAAGCTGGGGAGCCAGCTTTGGCTCCACAGAAATGACAGTCTTGTCAGCATCTGGGCCTCAGCAGGGACTTCTGTCATGGTGGGCCAGCACCACAATGCTCACAGGCTCAACACGAAGCCAGGGGAAGTTCACCAGCCCCCAAGGTGTGCTCTTCAACATACTGCATCTAAGAAGCCTTCCAGTGTTGTTTCACAACAACACAAGGCAAATCTTTGCTCCCTTGTGAGGTGTGAAGAGCCATACAAGTACAGCTGTCTATCAAGAGCCACATTCAAGGAAGCAGCAGACACTTTCTCTTCAAAGCAGAAGGCCATCGTGCCGTACAAAACCAAGCTTTCATACAAGGCCATGCTTGCCGGGCGTGGTGGCACATGCCTGTAATCCCAGCACTCGGGAGGCTGAGGCAGGAGCATCAGTGGGAGTTTGAGACCAGCCTCAGCTACAAAAGTGAGCCGAAGGCCAGCCTAAACTGCATAGTGAGACCTTGTCTCAAAAAAGACAAAAAAATAAAAAATAAAAAACTAGGCCATGCTTATAATTAGGATTTTGTAAAGCTTGTTTAAGCATTCTTCCCTTTTCCTTCTTTCTCCAATCTTCCTTAGAACCTTTCTGCTCAACTTTTCTTCCCTCTCTGCCCAATAATCCACAGGGAAGAAAGAAAGCTAACCAGAAAATAGAAAATGTCAGTGCTGAGGCCAGCACTTCTAAACTAACACACCTTGGGCAACTCACGTCACTGATTTTTTCTTTCTGAAAGGATGATTGTTAAAAAGGCAAAGGCCTTACCTGTAACCTCACACCTCTTAAGTTCTTGCTTCCCCTTCTCATCCTGTAGCTCCCAGAACAGAGCGCTGTTTGACCTCCCTACCCTGCACACAGTAACACACACACACACACACACGCACGCACGCACTCATACAACTACCGTCCCCAGGTGCTTCTTTTATTTCATTAACACATCCTTTGGCGGTGGGTTGGCCCCTGAGCCAGGATATCCTCAGAGTCCGCTTCTGCCCTTTCCCACCCCAAACCTCTCTTCCCTTTACAGCCTGGAGGCACCTTGATTTTTCTTTGCTGTCAGTTTGTCCGAGTAGTTGCTGATTCCCTGTAGCACAAGTAGGATAAACTATAGAAAATCCCTACATGTCCTCCCATTCACTGTGTCACACACAGGAGCTGGTGCTCGGTTTGCCAGTCTTCCCACATGGAGCCAGGCTCAACTCAAAGATAACAACAACGCTGATGACAGGGACGCTGGCTCTAATGGGAAAGAGACTTGGAAAAAGAAAACCCAAGGAGACAGTGTGTGCAAATAACTGTTCGAAGTGTGTGAATGGCAACACATTCAGAGGACAAGTGCGAAAGCTTTCCTTCACAGTGCAAAAGGAGATCTAGCCACCGAGTCCCAGAAAGCACAAGGAAGGGATGGAAAGGCAGAGAAATGGGGCTGCAAACCACAGTGAGGTTCAAGAAACTGTATGACTGTAGGGATCCAAGTTGGCCTAGGTGGTTGCCAGCCTGCCTGATGGGCGAGACTGACTCAATGCACACACAAAGGACCTTTTATTTAGACCTGTATAAGGTTTGCATCCCATAATACAAGGTTACCCAGCAACCAATCAGCTGACCTCAACCTGACCGGATGTTTTTCCCACAGGGTGTTTTTCTCATACTGAGGTAGCTGTCTGCTCCAAGCAGGGAAGCCCAGTCCCACCTACACATATTTGATAGATTTCCTGGCTTCCTGCGGCTCCCAGCATCCGAGCTGTGCACTCCTGAAGCAAAGGGCACCCAAACAGAGGTGGTAAAGCTGTGGTACATCAACAACACTAAGAGAAGAGTTCCAGTTCACCATAGAAACAAGCAGTGACACATTAGCAGCCAGCAAAGCTGTTCCAAGAAAGCTCAGCATTTCCACTGAGGACCCCTCACTGAGGAGCACCTAGCGTAGCAGATACACAAACCACACCAGAAGGTTCAGCACCCGAGACAGAGCAGCGATAAGTCTACAAGTCTATAGAGAACATTCTACTTGAATTTCATCTGACTAGTAAAAAATTAGACCCTGAGAAACTACATTCTATTTCTTGGTCCAGTCACCTCTAGGAAAAGAGAGGGGAATGAATTCAACCTGAGTAACCCTACAGATTTCTTTCCCCAAGCAGCACATGTTGAAGGATCAAACAGCAATAGCTAGATTGATACTGGGAAAAGCAAGTGTCAACGTCATCTAGGCATTCTAGCCATCTGTCACTGCACCCCTCAAAACACTATTGTCTCACTAGGCCATGGTATCTTATATGTGGGGTATCACATTAGCTGACCTCCAAAAGATTACTTTGGTAGCAGTCGTTTTCCAACTATTTATCCAAGACAAACAAATTTCTACACGAAAACCTCTATGCAAACCTGCATACAGCATTATCAGTAATTGCTCTGAACTACAAGTTGCCCAAGTGCTTAATAGAAAAACAAAGGGTGATGCATTCATAAAATGAAATGCTACTTAACAACTAAAGACACAATATGGATATGTGCAAATAGACGGGAAAGGCCACAAGAGGGTTTTGCTGAGCGAGGGAGAAAGCTGGAGTCAAAAGGATTCCTACTGTGCAATTCCAGACGTGTGCAATCCTGGCAAAGGTCATTCAAACTGTCGCCTGATTTGAAGTTGATTTTCCCTGCTCGCCTGATCAAGGCAGACACACACGGAGGGCAGTATTGTAGTACCTACCCAGGAAAAGAAGACAGGAGCTTTTCTGATTGGCTAGGACAGGACAGGTGACCATTTAGCGACACAGTGAGCCGATGCAAGAGGAGGCAGTCACTGGCCTCAGCATAGCGATGACTCCGGGGATAAAGCTGCAGCTTTATCTACCACAAGGGCCGAGGTGTGCAACTCTGTGCAAGCACGGGGCTGCTCATGTGAGCGGTGAGAGCTGGAAAGGCTGAAAGTGGAGCGGAAGATACCGATCTGGGCAATGAATGGCACCAGAAGTTTCCACTTCTAATTGAGTTTTCACATTGCTCTGGGGTGGCAAGCAAGCTGTGTGTAGGCGTCTCTCTGGCTCATTGAGTCAGGAAGAGAACAAAAATCCCCCTGCCTCTGCACAGGCCTTCCTTGTGCACAGGTCTGTACAACTACGTATGAACAGGGTGGAAGCTGGACAGACAGGCTCCTCTGTCCCTGCACCTTGGTGCGCATGTCCTTGCATTACCCTCTCCCTACGTGTGCGGGTGGAATCTGCAACCCATGAAACGTGGCAGAGAAGCTAGGATGCCCCTCCGATGCTGTTCCAAGGACTCCATCTTTCCAGTCAGCTTGCTCTAGGGTTGTGCTCCTTTCCTGATTTTGAAGAAGCAGGCTGCTGTAAGTTTCACAGCCACAGAAAGTGAATTAGAGCACCTGTCTGCGTGAGCTTGGGGTGGGCCTTTCCCCAGTGGAACTCCAGAGGTGGGCATAGCCCTGGCCATACCTGGATAGGAGTCTTGCAGAGGACGCAACTGAGCCACACACAGACTCCTGATCCAGAAAAGCTGACAGATGATAAAAAATGTGTTGCCTCAAGTTGTTGAGTACATGGCGACTTGGTCTGCAGCTGAGAAAGCTAAAGCAGATGGGTGCACTCCACGTTGGACTTTCTATATCTCCAGTATGTGGAAGAAATATTTTCTCTTGTACACAGGAAAAGCAAAAGATCTGTACCGCAACTGTGTCTTCAGCATCGTGGCAGTTTGCAAGTGCATGACCTTCCCACAAGGCAGGGAGGACACAGGATTCCCAGACCCCTGAATTTGCAGCGTAGTAACCACTCTCACCAGTGGTGGGCAAAACCTTGGTGCTCACCTGCCTCTCTCAGCACTTAACCTTCACAGAAGAAATTAGGACCAAATATCGAAGGGTATTTAATGGAACAAGAGACTAAAGCATATCTCTCTCTTTTGGGCTAGTGATTCCAGCCATCCTTCGCTACATGCTGTTTCTGATTTCTCCGCAACCCAAGCAAGCTAGCTTGCTGCAAGAAGTCCTGGCCATGGCCAGAATACAGGATTTTTCAGCATGGGCTGCATGTGGGCCTGTGTGATCAAGCCATGGACTGTTTCATTGCAGAGTTCAGCATTCCTGCTATACCTTCTTGTCATTCTAGTATGTATTCTGCTTCCTCCCAGCACCAGCAGGGGCAGGTGCTGATCCCTCTCAGCTCAAGGACACTGCCCCCAACAAGTCTGTTCTTACCTCTGAAACACAACAAAATTCCCAGGGACAGGCTTCAAGGTATAAGAGATTTCACTGAAAAATAATTCTCAAGGCTTCACAGTCCTTGGTCACATATGATCAATACAACGTAAGCTTCTTGCAATAGCTTCTTTCTTTCTGATCTCTGTGTGTGGGAACTAGTACAGGGTTTTGACTTCTTATTGACTTCCAGTTACCTTGCTGGCTCTGGGCTGTGAGCATGGCTCATGACATGGACCTGTACATACGCATTCAGTGAACAAGTGAGTACGGTGTTGGTCTAAAATAGCTGAAGAGCTGATGATCCCAGGGCCTGACCCTCAGGACAACTTGCACACACCAGCTGTCCACTCAGCTCCACCATTACACAGGGCATGCCTCACTGACCTCTGCGCCTCAATTGCTCTAACACCCTAAGAATCTCTTATTAAAAAACAATATTGATTATTATTACCATTATTATTTCAATTTGACATAAATATGGTTCTTGTGATAATCTGATACATGTAATATGTAATGATTCAATATTTCTACCTGCTGAAACATATTTTTCTAATTTTTGGTTAACAGGCGATGAAGACCTTTCAGTACTTAGGTCCAATGTGCACTGCTCAAATCAGAATAACATTTTTGTCTCCCCACCAATGCTTTCAGATTTAGAGCTTTCTGGCTCCTCTCTTTCAGTCATTCATAAAATCTACAAAGGTTTGCTGTGTGCTGTAGTTGCTGCACTGTGCTGTAAAACACTGGAGCTTGCCGCTTCTCGCCTTGTGAGTCCATAGGTCTCCGATTTGCTGATGGCATCTTTAGCACTATTAGCTCCCGTTACAGAGGTGGTCACCACGGTCCTTGTCTTCACTTTGCTTCTTTCTGAGAGCAGGGAAGAGAAGACTTTTGAAATTCTGCTTCATTTCCTCAGAGCTCCACAGTTTTTCAACAAAAGCTTCTCAAAAGGACGTTAGGCTATGTGCAAGTCACTTTAGGGCCCCGTAGGGCCTAAAGTTAAAAGGTCATATTGTGTAGAATGGCCCTCATAGTCAGCCGGGAACAATAACTAAAACATATAAATTACAAGTCAATGATGGCCGGCTGCTGTATCCATGGAAACAGATGCTGGCTTGGCCAAAGTGCTTTATAATGATTATGATTAATCATCCTTGAAATCACTGTTATTTATTGGTGTATAACTGATAGAATGATGTTAGAAAGGCTATATTGTGCAGTTTCACAAATTTCAGTTGTTAAACCTAGTACCCTGGCTATAAAATAGCAAAAATGTTCTTTAAAATATACTCATTAAATATCAGTCAAAGAGAACAGAAAAATATAAAAGCCATAGCTTGGGATAATAGTCAATAAAAAACATTGTGCCAACACAGCCACTATGTTCAAAATAAATTTTCTTGCATGCTTCATAAAAACTCAGTACTAAAAGAATACTTAAGGAAGTGGGAACTTTTCTATGTGGGTTATTTCTAAACCTTTTCAATAATTCTGCCTTATCAGTATTTAACTGAGAGCCAAAGATCTGGAAAAAGTTGTGAGTTTGTTCACTATTGTCCTTCCTTTGGGCAACCTGCCTGTTACTCGTGTGTTTCCACCTTAGTTACATCATGTTCTAAACTTGTGTCCTTTGCACCTCAGCTCTTAGGTGGGATTTATTTTCACTTGGGTCACATAACACCTCAAGTATGATCAGAGTTTGGGAAGAATTTTTTTTGTTTTGAATGGAGCAAGAGAGGCCACTGCATGGAGACAGGAAGATCTTGTTCTTTTTGAGTTTTCTCTCTCTCTCTCTCTCTCTCTCTCTCTCTCTCTCTCTCTCTCTCTCTCTCTCTCTGTTATTTGGTACAGGGTCTCACCATCCAGCTCAGACTTGTAGTGATCCTCCTGTTCTCAGCCTCCTAGCACTGAGACTACAGGCATGCACCACCACACCTACTCTAGTGACCTGCTGCGCATGCCTGGGGGGGTGGCTGGTGTGGCCTGCAGTGTCAAGGATTGAACTCTGGTCCCTGCACTTGCCTAAGCAGGTGCTTAGTCTGCTGAGCTACCTTGCCAGCCCTTCTTGAGTTCTGCTTAATACTTTCTCATACTCTCCCCTACTATCCATCCCCACCCAGACCCAGAAAACTGATAAGTACCTAACAAAGCATGCACACCTTGATGTTCTCCCTGCACAGGCAGTGACATATCCCTAAAAGCAGAGTACTAAAGTATGCACCAACAGGCCCAGCGGCTGCTGTGAACCTGGGCACAATCTTGTACATGTTTTCCCAGAACATGTCCACACTCTTCAAATACATATCGCATTGTTTGCAATGACAGTAGAAGGCTGTAAGAAAGGGCCAGGGCCTCAGGGGCTGTTGGTACAAGTTTTTCCTAAGCACATCCACAGAGCTACTTCCACAACATTCTTGATCTAGTGCCACAAAGAAGTAGCTACCCCTGGGCCCGAGGCGAGGCTCTTTGAACAGCTCTGGGGTTGTTCTGCACAATGCTCCAGTTGTGTGCTGGGAAAGCTGGCGAGGGCTGCAGTGGGCGCTGAGATTGCAGTGCAGCAGCCACGCATGCCAAAATTCATTCCAAGCACCAAGTGTAATAGCCACTGGTGATATGCAGAAGGCTTGGGAGATGAGCTTCTGGCCTCTTGGAAATGTCCTGTCCTGCTGTAGGCCATCGACCCACAGAAGGACTCTGGCTGCTCTATGCAGCTGGGGTGGGTGAGGAGAGCTGGACAAATTGGAAACTGATAAATACAGCAAGAATAGTTTCAAAGAGGCAAGACTGATGGTATTCCCCAGTAGTTTTGAGTAACAGGTTCTTACCTAATGCATGATGGAAGAGTGAGGCATGGCTCGTATGCTAAGTGTTTATCTATGAAGGCAAAGAGGACACTGCCCCAACAAGGCAGGAGGGACTCTTATGACTGCAAACACAGAGAACCAAGAGCTAGCTCAAAAGGTAATTTGACCCAACTCTCTGAACCTTGTAGAACTGGGAAATTACCTTTGTCTGATTTTAAATTGCCTCAGAAAGAAGATTCCATGATCTCATTTCAATGCCTGTTCTAGAGATTTGTTATAAAATGTAACAAAGGAAAGTAACTGATATAACATACCCCAGTGGTTCTCAAGTGGCCGTAATTTCTGCTCTCGGGGCAAACAAATAGCAATGTTCAGAGATTATTTTTTTTCCACAGCCAGGAGGGAAGGCAGGTGCTACTATTCTAGTGATGGAAGTCAAAGATGCTGCTAAGCCTCCTCAACAATGCACAGGACAGCCTGACAAGGCAAAGAATTACCCAGCCGGAAGTGTCCATAGTGTCAAGGGTGAATAACACTGATATAGACAACTAGCATGACTGAATTATTCCTCTGTGAAGCAATTAAGCAAGGGCAAAAGATTCACAGTTTGAGTAATTGAATAAGTCATTAAAGACATCTGCATGTATGATGTCTTGCTCCCAGAATGCTACATTAATTTCATTGAAGGATATTATTGATAATTATTTAAATACAAATGAACAGATATTAAGTGCCCACCATGCAGGTGAACTCTGCCTTTTTTTTTTTTTTTTTTTTTTTTACAAGAGTTGCGATTTAAGAGTTAGAAAGTGATGTGAACGCACACACTCTATCGGTGTTCAGAGAAGGAAGCAACCCATTCTGTTTGGGTGTCAAGGAAATGTTTACATGGGGCGATGACTTTGAACTCACATTTTATTTATGCTTTATTTTCTAGTAATTCAACTTGCCACAGTTTGAATAGTTCTATTTAAACAGTCACAAACACTATTCTAAATATTTTGCATTTCATCGCATTCTTCAAATGCCTCTAGGACATAGGAATGGCGATCCTCAACATGAATTCTCCCAGGAAATGTTTGTCTCCAGAGTTTATGCAACTAACTACCAGGCCACACTGACTTTCTGGAACTATGTCAAGTACTCCCTGACAATAGATGTCTTCTCCTGAGGATCATTCTTTCCCATCTATGAGGAGAAGCAGAGTCTTAAGGCCTTCCCAGTACTAGAACCTACTGGTCCAACACAACAAAGTAACTTTTTTTTTCTTTTCTTAATAGATGAGTTGGGTTAAGGAAGGTTCCACACTGTGGAAGGAAAAAAGATTTTCAAATTTTCTGTAGAAATGATCACATCACATTAAATAGCTTTCTGGGATATTAACTCTAAAAGGCATTTCACCTTCACCTCCATTCTTCAAGTGGGGCATCAGTAAAGTCCCTGTCATTGACTTTCCAAGGTCTAATCATTTTCACCTTCCTTGCGCAAATATAGCTCATGCTTCACATTAATTAATTAATTTACTTATTCAACAAATACATACTGATTATGCACCATATAATGGACAATGGGGTTAACACTCGGGATGTAGCATTGACCTACTGGTCCTTAACTTCAAGCTATAAATTCATCAAAATGGAGCCTTGAGTTTTATGGATTCTTAGTTAAATAACACAGGAGTAATGTTTCTTGAGTTACATGAATTATTGTCATAATTTCCATTTTATACCTAATATTGCAATAAAATGTTTGGTGTTTTCTCTCATTTGTTCCTAAAACAATCATGTGCAAGATCTCTGTAAAGCATGAATAAAACTGAAAAATGACTTTTATAATCTAACTTTTGGGGTATTTAAATAGCATACAAAAATGTATTAAGCTAAAAGATGCTAATGTGGCTTTCTTATCTCAGTGAACTTATTTATTTTCATTTATGCTCTAGGTTTCATTCCAATGTGTAGTAAAAAAAAGTATTTTCACAAATTTCTATGTAAAATAGAATATATCAAGTTGAAAAACACTGAAAGTAATTTCATTCTTTATGCAATGCATCTTTTTCATGTTCTAGTTTAAAGATCTCATTTGGACAGCTTTTTCTATATGATGGCGTGGGCTTTTTGGATTTTATCAGAACCTCCAGTAAGACCAGCTTCCCCACCTTTGGATGTTTGCTTGTGTTCCTGCTTGCATCTGGAAGATTTCTTTTGCTGATGTCCATAGCATGCCTTCCAAACCTTTATAGGATTTATTTTTTATTTTTATACTTCAATCTATTGTTACAAGATTTGAAATGCCTTATAATAAGACACAGAGAAGATGACCCAAGAATATCAGTTAAAAGTGAGGCAAGAGAAGTAGAACAGGTGTGAAGACAGAGTACATCTAAGACTGAGTAAAAATGATCAGGAGAATCTAAACTGATCTGATGATGAAAATATGTAATATAACCCATGTTAAATTTAAACAATTAAAAAAATAAAACTTTAAAAAAAAATGATCAGGAGAGCACACATATATGAGTGAGTGGGCCGTCAATCTGACTCTGAATGTTCCGTCAGCCAGCATGAAACATGGATTTGTATCACCTGTATGATTTCAGCGTCCATGAGACACTAACAACCCACATTTCTAGGGAAATTTAATTGTTCTTAGTGCTTAGACCAGACAGGAATATTTCTCAGGATCCTCATAAGCAAGGACTATATTGAAAAACTGCCACAACTTGTCTGCAACTCATGCATCAAACATCATGGCACTACTTACTAAGACAACTACTGAAGTAGAATAGTGGTCCATGCCTAGTCACCAGGTGGGAGAAGTCTTCTGAAAACAGAAAGAGACAGCCAACACAACAAAAGCGATGCTCCAAGCACCGCTGTTTAGGCTTAACTCAGATATTTAATGTAGACTATCGATACAGATTCAGCAGTTCTCTCCAAATATTATTCCTCCTAGCTTTTGGTCAGTATTACAGAGTGACAAGATTGTGATTAAATGTGGTAAATGTGTTGAGAATGGCTAAACCCTGTTCTACTGAATTCCTCTCCCAGTGCCTGAGAAAACCACAGAACTGAATAAGATGTCATGAATTCACAGAACTGAATAAGCTGGGTACCTAGCACTTATATGATAGGCAAGCCACATCCTCACAGGCAATTAGAAAGAATAGTGCCCCCCTAAAAAAAAATGAAAGTAATCCTAGAAAATTATTTGGAACCCACCGCAGACCCAAGTATACGTAGTTAAGGCCCTAAAATTACTAGCCTTCATTAGCTAGGGACAAAATGATGCCTAATGTCATACATCAAACATTCACATAACACATCTTCACCTTTGAAGCTGAAGACTTCCGAGTGTGCCTCCAAAGATAAGCCATTGTGACATGCATGTCAAAGCAATAGGAGTAAGTCCCATGAGAATGTTAGTCGTTTATAAGCCAGCTACAAGGTTAGGACATCTAGGAAAGACAATAACTTGTTTGGTTAAAAAAAAAAAAAAAAAGAAAAAAGACAAAGAGGAAAAAGAAAAGGCTAGAAGGCCGAGCAGGGCCTTTTCTTTTGGACAGTAATTGGGCAGTGGGGTCAGAGGCCTGGCAAACCCACTCCTTATTTGAAAACATAGAGCCATGATATTTGTGTTGGAAAGGATATTTGTGCTGCTCATTTCAATACCAGAAGGAGTGGTTGAAGCCAACTCGGCCAGATCATTAAAAATGAAGTTTTGAAGGAAAGAAACCTAGACACAGTCCTTTGTAAGCCCGAAGGCAATAGTCTACTGAGTCAAAAGAGGGCTTTGACTGCCTCTAATCTGAGCAGAATTACAATAGGGTCAGTTTTGTACAAACATTTACACCTTGAGCTCGGTCTGGTTTGAGCACACTCTTTAAGCAAGCAAATCACATATGCAAGGCTCAAGACCAAAGAATTGTCAATAAATACCGAGCAACTTTACATTTCTATTTAACTTCGCTAGAATCGTATAGCAGTAATCTTCTAAGGAATCTTCGCTTTGTGCTCCTTCTGCTCATATAAAATGTTGCCCTACAAAAACTAAAATTGCAGTATGTTAGTCTAGGAGCCACTGTTAAAAGTAGAAGATTATAATTTAGGATAGAAAGGATTGGCATTTTGGAATATGGAATAAATTATGTTGTTCATCTGATCCAGTGCAATAGTGACTCTAATATAAAATAATGATAGGGGAATCCGTGAGATTGTGCTTGAACAGAGAGGGAGGAAAAGAATCTGTGGGCTTAATCACACTGCGTAAGTCAATGGCCCAATTCAGATTTCAACACAAATGATGTTTTATAATTTTTGAGGTAGGAATAAATTTTGAGTAAGTTTTTTATTATACAAGGTTCCAAGTAGTCATGGGAGATTTTTGGTCCATGCAGTACCTCACCAAGCCTACTACAGAGGTTTTCAGTTGTTCCACTCTCCACCAATGCATGAGAATGGGATACCCTCGGAGGACTGTAAACACGCATCAGCAAAGAGGCCACTTCACATTTTAAGCTTTAAAAAAATAATGTGCTTGGTACAGGATCTCACTACACAGCTCAGACTTGTAGTGATCCTCCTGTTAGTCTCCCCAGCACTGGGATTACAGGTGTGTGCCACCATGCCCAGATTCAGTGGGAAGCTCAGCTCATCTGGGGGCAGGCCTCACGCAACATGTGGTGTTAGGGATTGAACCCTGGTCCCTGTGTTTGCCTAAGCAGGCATTTATTTCACTGAGCTATCTCACAAGCCCTCACCTTGCACTCTTGAAAACTACTTTGAACCTCCATTAGCTCCCTAAGGCTGCCTTAACCAAGTAACTTGATTTTATCTACAGAGATTAAGTAAATAAAGAAAGGGCATGTGCTAATAAGATACGAGGAGTTAAGACTTCAGTGTATCTGTTTTGAGTACATCTATTCAATCAGTAACACAACATTAACTGACTTCTGCAGAGTGGAAGGAGAATCCTTCAAACTAGCTGTGTTCTGGGATGATAAAGGCCTTTCACCTGTCCAGTGGCAAATGAACCTGATGCTAAAAGAACAGGAATAATGGCCCCTGAGCTTGCCACCACAGCAAAGACATCTGCCAATCTGTTCATCTCAGAAGAGGGGCAGCCCTTTGGTCTGTGATTGATTCTACAGACCCTGGGGGCTAGAGACACATCCCGGCACCACCAGCTATTACCTATAGAACTTCGAGCAAGTCTCCTCACCTCCAGTCTGATGTTTACTTTCCAGCAAAATGGAGGCAAAAATAGAATTTACTTCACAAGGATGAAGTAAAGATATAAGTGACTCAAAAATATATAAAGCACCAGGGACTGGCATGCAGTAGCACTATGTTAAGGTTACATATAGTAGTCCAGTTCCTCAAATAAAAATATTTCAATTATCAAAAATAATACTGTCTCAACAGGAGACTAATTATCAATAAAGCTATACTACTCCTCCTTGATGACCTTTATTTCAAATTCCCTCTATCCTACTATGATTCCTTTCTTTCTATTGCCCTTCCATGATGAAGAGTCATAATAAACCAGCCTCTCAGGCTACTTCCTGCTCAATCTGATTATCATGGCATTTTGCTCCATTTTATCAATATATCAATATTAGAAGGCAAGCAATTGCTTTTGGACTAGTACTTTCATCTCTGAATATCTTGCTGCCTATGGGTTTCCATAAACAAGTTCTTCAAAATACAAGCTAGGCTTTCTAGTTCTACAAAATTCACAGAAGTATAAAACTGACAAACTTCACATAAACGACTTATGTGAATATGGATATGTTTCAACTAATTGAAAGGTAAGTACAAAGTAAACTTTAAGCACTAAGACGAGAATCTTTTATCGCAAACAAATTTGCATATACAAGGATCATTTTTCTGAACCATTGTTGTTCACAAATGTTCCAGCTAGGGCATAGAATATAAAATCTACGGAAAGATTACGGCTGCAGATTGGCTTTGAGCCTAACATTGCTTTATCATGGTTCTGGCAAGCAATCAATAGGAATCTCTGCTGCATAGACATAAATCATAATTGGGTTTTCATCAAGGCTGTGCCAAATCTGTGCCTGTATGAAATCCAGGATTCCAGTGCCAAGGTATCTTATCAATCCACATGCCAATAAGCCTTTTGATGAAATCAAAGAATGGTGGAATTCAGATGTGATTGCAGCCTGCACTGGCAGACCAGGTAGACGCTTAATTCTTCCCTAGCCAACGACTAAAGCATGGCCTCAAAGAGAGGCATTTCTCCCACAGTGTTTCTCGTTAGATGCTTACGGCATTCAGAAACTGTATCAACCATAATGGTCCACCCTTCTAACAGCCTCTGCACAGGCCAGTTTCCAAAGTTCTTGAAACATTATCTAAACTGCATCAAGAGTGCGTTAATCAACACTAAAGAGAAGCTAGATCTTCATAGCAGTCTCAAGGTAAAACATGAAGAAATGGTAATACAGGCAATCTCTAACTGTTAAGGGAGAGGAGGAAAATTTCAGACTTCTATTATTTCCTCCAAAGTAATACCGATGACATTCTAATCCAAACCCAATTGAATGCATCGAATCATGTGCTTATTTATTTTGAAGGCAGGTGATGATATGGAAATATGTAATTTTGCTAATGGGCTTATAGGATCTGTGTTTTTTAAATGTTTCTTAAAATATTCCTGTTTTTGTACTTTTAAGGGGAGGGTTTACAGGGTATTCAGGATCTCACTATGAGATCAGACTTGTAGTGATCCGCCTGTTTACAGCCTCCCAAGAGCTGGGATTACACCCACGCACCACCACGCCCAGTCTCAATTCCTGTCTCAGTGCACCCCGGAAGTAGGGCCAGCATAGCAGGTCTAGGGAGTGAATCCCCCACCTCTGCACCTGTTTGCAGGCACTTTAATCTGCTGAGCTATTTGGCTGGCCCTCTAATTTGAATCTTAAAATCCCTCAAAGGTCCAGGGTTTGAGGCTGGATCTCTAGAAAGGCATTACTGTAGGCTAAGGAAATTTTAAGAGGTAGAGCCCAGCAGGAGATCTTGAGGTGCCTGGGAGTGTGTCCCCCAAAAGGGGATTGTGGGGCCCTGATCCCATTCTCATTCTCTCTTTTGCTTTCTAGCCATGAGATGAGCAGTTTGCACCTCCTTGTGCGACCACCAGCCTATAACCAACAGGGCTGACCTTGACCTAGAGCCTGTGACATTGTGAGCCAAAATACATCTCTTCTCTTCAAGTTATTTGCCATGCTAACATAAAGCTAACATAGCACTACAAAAATGGCTACAAAGTCCAACTCACTAAACATAATTAAAATAAGAAGTCTAGCTTCTCCCTCCTTCTAACTACATTTTGAATGTTTAACACCACAACCAGTTAGTGGGTGTCACCAGCTACACCACAGTCTTCAAAATATCATCCCTTTCATATGCAGAAAGATCGGATCTTTGCAGCACCACAAAGGGAAGATATTTTTCGCCATGTTCTCCAGAGAACCTCGATCCCACAGTAGCCTCACCTCAAGCAAACAGAGGCCACAAAAAAGGTCCTAGTTTTCTACTGTGAACCCAGGTGCATGAGGAAATAACTAACAAGATTTTCATCATAGCAGCAATTCTCAGCTAGATTGGGGATGGAAACGCATATCACATTTGCTCTGAGTAGTTTTACCTCTTGAGCCACTGTTCAGAGCTGTGACTCCTCTTGGCGGGACATAGCAAACAATTTCTTAAACAGCATCAATACTTTTATGCTGGCTACAACTAAGATGCGGTACAAAAACCACTGAGGAAAAGTTGCTTCTCACATGAACAACCTTGCTGTGTCTTTCTTTTCCATCAAGGTCATTATGTTTTCCTTGTTTGAAACAGAGTATTTTTTTTTAATAAAAAATTAAGACACTATTGGCAGAAAGAGATGTTTTAGGCCGGGCATGGTGGCACATGCCTGTAATCCCAACACTTGGGAGGCTGAGGCAGGAGGATTGGTGCGAGTTCGAGACCAGCCTGGGCCAAAAAAAGTGAGCTCAAGGCCAGCCTGAACTGCATAGTGAGACCCTGTCTCAAAAAGACAAAAAAAAAAAAAAAAGAGAGAGAGAGATGTAAATGTTTAAATTTTACTTCTTTCAAAAATATCTTATTCAATAATGTTTTCAAATTTATAGAATTATAACCAAAGTCCATAGAGTGCTTACTGATATAATTTCTTTGAAAAGTTAACCCAAATAAAAAGAAGAATTAAGGACCAGCGAGATGGCTCAGTGGTCTAAAGCATTTGCTTAGGCAACTGCAGAGACCAAGGTTCGATCCTGCACCACATGCTACACCAGCCCCGCACCCAAGGCAGGCTGAACCAGCCATAAGATAAAAAATAAGAGTTGAATGATAAGGAAGTAAAATAAAATAATCCTTATCCTTTATTTCCAAAATTATTTTCTCCAACTTAAAACATAATTTTAAAACTATATATGTTTAAAACTATATATAAAACTGTATATATGTGTGTGTGTGTGTGTGTGTGTTGATCCTATTTCACTAGTTAACATATAGAAAGCTGAAAAGATTAGAAAAGCAAATGTAAAACAATACAAAAATGATGAAAACAGTGACACTAGCAAGTGTCTTGTGATTGCTACATGTGACAAGAGAAAGCACTCACTAAATATTACTGATCTATCTTTCATTAAATGCAAGGAAATAAAAAGCTCTTGAAAAGCTTGCAGAAGCTGTGGGATTTGAAACAAAGTGTAGCACCACTTGTTCGGTAGGCAAAAGAGACTATGAAAAAGGTCAGGTTCTTATAGTTAACTCCAAGATTTTTCATTATGAGGAATGACAAAATAAAATGCCTACAGGGACGAGGCAGAAAATATAGCTGAAGAATGCTGATAACACGAAGCATAACAATGCCCTTGCAATGGCTGGCAGAAAGGCTCGTGTAGGAGGGCGCCGTGTATGACTTGCTAGGTTTGGCCAAGTTCTGTTTGGCACCCCACCACTGTTAGATTTGGGATTGTGAGTCAGGATTGTGTTGTTTTTTAAAGCTGGTTGCATGGATCACCTCCAAAATTCTACTCCAGGCTTCCATCTCGCAGGGCCAGAGAAGATTATCAATTTTTCTTGAAGTTAAGGCCAACCTAGGGGAATAATCATCTGGAATGGTGACATGGGGAGATTCATGACCCTTTCTCCAATGAAACAACCACCACTACTGAAAACTAATCAATTTTTTTTTTTAAATCTCTGCAAGTAGTGCTAAGGTATTATAGTAAATGGAGAGCCAGGTGTCAAAAAAAAAAAAAAAAAAATCTAGTAAATCACAGTAAGAAGAAAGAGTCTGTGACATTTGGGCCACAGCATGTTCCTTCAAATTCCAGGTCAGTGTCACAAAACCTCTACTCCAGGTAACAGAAACCAGAAACTCAGAGCTGTCTCTACGACCCTCCAAAGCAATGGTGTCTCCCCAGGAGGGAAAAGCCACCAGCCTTTTTATATGTCCCAGCTCTGTGTCACAGAAACTCTACTTCAGGCAAAAGTAGCTGAGACACTGGGGACTCGCTCCTGCCACCAGGGTCCTGTTCATACAGAAGCTCTCAGGTAGTCAAAACCCTGTTAAAAATATCAAGGCCTGATCACTCTCACCTGAACTCATTTCAAAAAGAAAATTTCTACACCAAGAACACCAGAGGCCACCACTCCAGGCCAGTGTTCCTTAAAAAGCACGGATACTTCACTTCAGACCATAGGAAGCCACAGTTCCAACAATGTGTTTATAAAGCAGTGATGCAAATATTCCTCCCAGGAGGAGAGCAAGGCCTAAGAAGACAGGTCCTACCTATCTATATTCCTAAGATACTGGCTCTATTTGGAAGAGAAAATGAGGGCGTTCAAAACGAAGGGCAAAATCAGACACAATACTTAATAAGCAATTAAGAAAAGGCTGAATAGTTTATAGTAACAATAAGCTCCATCCTGGATCAGCTAAAACCTTAATAGAAAGAATCAAGTAAATAGGAGATTTCCTGGGGAATAAACAAGACTGACTTCTAAGATTGCTTCCAAATTAAACTGAAATAGAGTCTGGGGTCATGTATGGTTCTGTGCATTGTTAAAAACAATAGGGCAGCTGGGCATGATGGCGCATACCTGTAATCCCAGCACTTGGGAAGCTGAGGCAGGAGGATCGGTGCGAGTTCGAGACCAGCCTGGGCTACAAAAGTGAGCTCAAGGCCAGCCTGAACTGCATAGCAAGACCCTGTCTCAAAAAGGCAAAAAAAAAAAAATAGGGCAATCAGTTGACAATTTCTGCAGCTTAATAGTGGTGTTCCGTGGCAACAGACACAGAGCAGAAGGAAATGACTGCAATCACAGAGAGAGACAAAGACAGTAATGCTAAGACTTCTGCCTGACCAAAACCAAAGCAGTGAGTTCAGTTATATACTGAAAGTTAAATAGACTTTGTGACATGGTCCAAAAATACCACTAAACAAATAAAACCATAGTAAAAATTAGAACTGAGAGGGCCAGCGAGATAGCTCAGCCGTCTAAAGTGCCTGCTTAGGCAAGCTTAGGCAACCACAGGGACCGCGATTCAATCCCTGGTACCACAAGCTATGCCAGCCCCCACCCCCAGGGCAGGCTAAGCTGGCCACAATATTGAAAAATAATTAGGCCTGAGGAGGAGATATATTTAGTACCCAAAGTTGTGAAGTTGCCACAATATATTATCTAAAATATCTAGTTTAAAAAAAAAAAAAAAAAAAAACTCAAGGAGAACTGCAAGTGTGACCCTTAGACAAAACGGGTAGACAACATGTATGGTCTTTCAAAAGGTAACAATGCCCAGCAGGATGCAATGACTTCAAAACAGCTTCTTTAAATATGGTCAAAGAACTAGAGAAAGCCATCTTTAAGGAGTAAAAGAAAGTATGGTGACATTGTCTCATCAATTGAGTGTTAGCATATATAATACCCTTTTAATAAAGGAGTAAAATAGAAATCAAATCCTGAGGATTAAAACCACCATAACCACAATGAAAAATTTACCGAACACAACCATCAGTGGTCTCAAATGTAGACCAACAGAGAGAGGCCAGGCAGCCTGAGAAGCCAAGAAAAAGTTAAGAAAAGCAAATAGAGTTTGAGAGTGTTTCAGGGCTCTGCCAGACCCATCAATATATGAATAATAGGATTATCAGGGGGAAGAGGCAGAGAAAAAAAAGAACACCAACATTATTTTATTAATTAGAAACCTCCCAAATTTGATGGAAGACATTAATTCATACTTCCAAAAAGCTTAATAAATTCCAAGTAACATAAATCCAAAAGAATTCATATGAAGATGTATCATAGTCAAAATATGGAGCCAAAGACAACAGATAGAGAAAAGGTACAGAAAGCTGCAAGATACAAAGTACTGAATGTGTACAAAGGAAGTCCAACAAGATGAGTTGATCTCTTATCAGAAACTATGTAAGCGATGGTACTGAATGATATGATCAATGTGAACAACAGTTAGGAACCCTGCCTATGTAAAAAGACATACTTAACTGCAAAAGATGTCAAGCTTTCCCTGGAGACCAGAGGCATAACAAGAATGCCTACTTGCTATTTCTACTCAACACTGCATTAGATTTTCTAATCAGAGAAATAAAGCAAGAAAAAGAAATAATCATTAGAAAGAAGTAGAACTATGTATAGCCACAAGGAACATGTTTTTCTGTATAGAAAATATCCACTAAAAACTATTAGCACTATTAAACAAATTCAGCACCGTTGCAGTATACAAAATTAATATATAAAAGCTAGTGTATTATGTGCTAGCAATGATGAATTTCAAAATAACACTAAGAAAATAATTTCACTGAATATTCCAGAATGGATTCAACAAAAAAGTACAAACATGTATTCTGAAAATTACTAAATATTATTAAAAGAATTTTTATTTATTTATTTATTTATTTATTTATTTATTTATTTTTGTCTTTTTGAGACAGGGTCTTGCTATGCAGTTCAGGCTGGCCTTGAGCTCAGTTTTGTAGCCCAGGCTGGTCTCGAACTCGCACTGATCCTCCTGCCTCAGCCTTCCGAGTGCTGGGATTGCAGGCGTGCACCACCACGCCTAGCATTAAAAGAAATTTTAAAAGATCTATGTTAATGAAATATTTTGTGATCATAGATTAGAATGTTGAATATAATTGAAAAAGAAAAACTCCCCAACTCTTTCGGGCCCTCTTTTCCAAGACAACGAAAAAAAGAAGGAACAACAGTCGTACCAAAAAGGGCTGTGGTCATGTGCAACCTATTTGCTGCACTAACTGCACCTGGTGCGTACCCAAGGATAAGGCCATTAAGAAGTTTGTCATTCAGAACATAGTGGAGGCCGCCGCCGTCAGGGACATTTCCGAAGCGAGTGTCTTCAATGGTTATGTGCTTCCCAAGCTGTATGTGAAGCTGCATTACTGTGTCAGTTGCGCCATTCACAGCAAAGTGGTCAGAAATCGATCTCGTGAAGCCCGCAAGGACCGAACACCTCCACGCCGATTTAGACCTGCTGGTGCTGCCCCACGACCTCCAGCAAAGCCTATGTAAGGAGCTGGGTCCAAATGGACTGAAGAAAACTCTGAGAAAAATAATAAATTGAATGTTATACTTTAAAAAAAAAAAGCTCCCCAAATTGATCTATAGCACAATCGCTATAAGTCCTATTATAAGTGCTACTGTCTATTTTATAGAAAGTAGTGATCTGACATTAAAATTCATATGGAATTACAAAAGACTTAGAATAGTCTACCAATCTTTAAAATGGAATGCTTTGGGGAAATACACATTATCTGATTTCAAAGCTTGATAAAAAGCTATAGCAACCATGAAGACAACATGGGATTTGCATTCGAATAGACACACAGAGCAATGTCATAAATATTGAGAGTCCAAAAGTTAATACTTACATTCATGCGGAATGATTTTTTATTAATTCTTACATTGTTCAACAAGCCTTTTCATAACACAGACAATCAAAATTGGGACTGGATCATCCAGATATTCACATACAAAGAAAGGTATTGGACCACACCTTTAGATCATATGCAGAAATTAATTTAAAGTAGATCATAGACCCAAATGTAAGTATTAAAACTATAAAAATCTTAATAGATTAAACTTAGACTAAAAACATTTTCTTACCATGACACTAACATCACAAGCAAGGAAAGAAAAACCAATAGATAAACTGGACTTTATCAAAGAACATTTTTAAGAAAGTAAAAGTTAATTCAAAGAAGGAGAAAATATTTCTGGCAGATCATATATCTGATAAAGAATAAATACTAAGATTATAAAAAGAACTTTTGCAACTCAATAGTAAAAAAGACTTATTTAAAAGTAGGTAAGAGGGCCGGCCACATAGCCCAGCAGACTAAACCACCTGCTTCAGCAAAGTGCAGCAGTCAAGTTTGATCCCTTGGGTGTCCCACTGGCCCCTCCCCTGAGGCATGCTGAGACAGTGACTGAGACTGGCCTTGGTGGCATGTGCCTGTAATCCCAGTGCTTAGGAGGCTGAAAACAAGAGAATCACTGAGTCCAATCTACATAGTGAGATCCTGTACACCCTGAAGGCCCTATCCTAAATTAATAAATAAACAAACATAAATAAATGTGGGTAAAATATCTGGACAAATATTTCTCCAAAGAAAATGTACAAATATCCAGTAACATACAAAGTTATGCTCAGCATCTGCCACAAGGCAATCCACACCGTGACCAGTGCCTACTCACTGGTATGGCTACACTCAAAGAGAAAGATAATAACCAGTATTGATGCAGATATATTTAAAAAAAAAAAAAAAACCTTCACATACTGCTGGTGGAATGAATAATGGTGTACCTGCTTCTTATAAAAATAGTTTGGCAGCTACTCAGACTGGTAAAGATGGATGCACATTATGCTTTATCTAATTCTAGATACCCACGCAGAGGAAATAAAAATGTATTCCTTCTGAAAACTTATAAACAACCTTAAACATTCATGGAAAGTAAAATTTGGTTTATCTGTACAGTAGAATATCATTGAGCAATAAAAAGTAAGTATTGGTACATGCTTAAACTTGGATGAGGCCAGGATTGCTGAGGCAAGAGGATTGCTGTGAGTTCGAGGCCAGCCAGTGAGTTCAAGATCTAAGGGATAAGAAAGAATGAACCTTGAAAATGTTATGTTAAGTGAAATAAGCTAACTGGAAAAAAACTACTTATCATCTGATTTCATTTATATAAAATTACCAGAATAGTCTCTCTGTGTATGGAAAGAAAGAAATTAGTGGATAGGGCAAAAGAAATACATAGCAGCTGGCAGTGTGTATGACACTTCCTTTGAAGTGATAAAAATGTTTGAAATTGTGATAAGGGTTACACAATTTTTTGTTGCTATATGAATAACTTCTGAAGTTATATTTTAGGCAGTTCATGGTATGTGAACAATATCACAGTAAAACTAGATTGTTTTTTTTAAAACATCACCAGCCCAGGATTCTAAAATAAGATACTATTAACCTGAGAATGTAAATACTTTCTTAAACCACTTAAAAGTACTTTCCTACAGAAAAATGGGTGAAATTTGCAGTAATTTTGCAAACCAAAGAAACAAACATATACTATATTTAGTTCAATCTCATAAACTAACAAAGGTAAAATTTGGCTTATATTTCTTATATATTAAATTCATTTAAAATTTGTATGTTACATATTTAAAATGCATTTAAAATTTGTGCATATGCATATTAAAGAAAATTTATTCCATAATGGCAATAGGTTATCAATGTTTAATTGATTTCAAATATTTGTATCCTCCTTAGGTTTCTTTTATAAGCAATGAGTCCACTGGCACCAGATAGAACAATTTACAAAGCATACCGGGCCCCAATTTATGTACAAAATTAGTATTTTAATATTTGCTCCATGTATGTTTACAGCACATTCATAGAGGTCTGCAGACAACCTGTTAGGATTAACTGTTTACTATGTACCCTGGATGGTTAATTTGACATATCAGCCTAGCTGAGACACAGGATGTCCTGACATCTGACTAACTATTATTCTCACTGTGCCTGTAAGAGTGTTTTGGGAGTACATTAACATCTGAATTAGTAGAATAAGGAAAGCAGGACATTGACAGTTGATAGACTCCAAGTATTCTCATGGAAGGAGCCTTTAGCCAATCAATGGAAAGACTAAATAAAGCAAAAAAGCTAAGAGAGAAATCCTCATGCCTGAATTCTTCTTTGTATGTGCAAAGATTAAAAAAATAATAATAATTAGTACATGTTTCTCATACATACATATTAATAAATACAGTAGTGGTGCACTTCAATGTCTTAGAAAAGCAAGAATAGTGAAACCAAAACCTAGTACAAGGAAGGAAAACATGAAGATGAGCGAAAAAAATTAATGACAAATATTGAGACTATATATATAATCAATAGTCAAACAGTTGATTCTTAGGCTGGAGAGATAGCTCAGTAGAATAAGTGCTTGCCTGGCAAGCACAAGGGCCTGACTTCAATCCTTGGTTCCACAAACAGCTGATTCTTTCAAAAAATAAACATGCTCCAAGCCTTGAGATAGGACATTGGTCATTTTCAACCTTCACACACAGACTAAAGCTCCAGCCCACTTGTGCTTTCAGGACTGCCTGCTTCCAGACTGGCGTTTATACCACCAGACCTGCTGGTTCTTGGGCTTGAGATCACCATTGCATCTCGGCTCTTCTTCTCCAAATTACTGACTACAGCTCTTGGGACATCTACATTTCCACAGCTGAAAACTACAATTAGTTCTGTCTCTCTGAAGAACATTGAGCAATAAAAATTTTTAATTTTGTGATTTTCTGCCAAATGACAGTCCCTGTAATATCTATAATTAAGTATTGCTGTTTTGCTCTTTTGATTATATTAAGAGTTTATAGGAGCTACAGAGATAGCTCCGGAGCACAAGTACCACCTGCCTGGCAAGTGCAAGACCCTGAGTTCAATCCCTGGTTCCAGGAAAAAAAAAAAAAAGAGTTTATATCATATTACATTGATAGGTGTTTAAAACATTTTGCATAGGGCCTGCCAAATAGCTCAGCTGATTAAGGCACCAGCCTAAGTAGATGCAGCTGCCAGGGTTCAATCCCCCGCATGCTGTGCCAGCCCTGCCCCCCCCCAGGATGTGCTGAGATGGTGATTGAGACTGGGTGTGGTGCTGTACACCTGTAATTCCATCACTTGGGAGGCTGAACACAGCCAGATCACTATGAGTCGGATCTACATAGTAAGGTCCTGTAGACCCTGTCCTAAAAAATACAAAAGCAAAAAATTTTCATTAAAATACATGTATAATACCCCTACAGTGTCACTTCTTATTTTGGATTCCTTAGAAGTTTTAATCTCTAAGGGTCTTATAATCAATAGTAACATTTCAACTTTCAGCTTTGAAAAACTGAAAAAAATCCAAACTACAAATCAGAATGCTTAGCTGCCCACTAACTTACATTGACTTAGTTGATCTTAAACTCTTATTTGTGCCTTGGAATAATTAAATGAATGCTGACGGCCATCTTTTCTACCTTTACTTTCTAATGAGATCTAGATGAGGATCAAATCAAATAAAGTATATAGAAATGCTTTTTTAAAAAAGTAGTATATAATGATGAACTTTTACAATGTCTTTAGAGTTCTATATTATTAATATTTTAGTCATAACTGAAATCTTCACAATGATAATAGACAAAATGTGATGCTCAGATGGGCAAGAAGACAATCAACAAAATAGAATAAAATTGATCCTATGGAAAGTATGTAATATCAAAAAAAATTCTAGATCATTTGCTGCTTCTCTGTACTTTGCAGTGTACAATGCAGGGGGATGAGCAACAAACTTGCTACATTCATGGAGCAGAGCATTTAATTAATTTAATGTAGCCAACCCTGATAAGGAGTAACATTGCTTATCGACATAGAAAACCACTCAACTCTTACTCCTCTCTGACATAAATAGACTACAGGACAGATGCTTATATTTTTAAGCAATACTACCAAACGAAAGTCTATCTCACAGAGAGGAATAATGTCACTTGAAATTGCCAAAAAAAAAAAAAACCCTCAAAATTACATGCTAGGTTAATATTTGCAGGCTGATTAGGAGAAAAGGTGCTTATAAATAAGAATATTGAAAGTAGGAACATGACAATAATTCTTTGACTCAGAATTTTAATGCCATGTTGTTTGGAGACTGGAGGATAGTGCGTGGAGAACTTGGAGAAGTTCCAGAGCAAAGCAACGACAATGATTAGAGTTGGAAAATAGGATCTATACATCGTTACTACAGGTGTTGGAAG
This sequence comes from Myocastor coypus, assembly GCA_004027025.1. Classification (NCBI taxonomy): domain Eukaryota; kingdom Metazoa; phylum Chordata; class Mammalia; order Rodentia; family Myocastoridae; genus Myocastor; species Myocastor coypus. The sequence goes on along the minus strand of PVJA010000116.1, from coordinate 53,321 downwards.
GTATTTAATCTGAAAGGAAAAGCTACACGAATACGTCAGATTCATATATCTGAAATTCAAGAGATGGTGAGAGCTGATGTGTCCCAGCCAGACCACTGCACAAGCAGAAGAAAATCCAGAACGAGAAAGAATATTATTTCTGCAAATATCTAACTGTCTCTGTGTTTTCCAAACAGCCACTGGCAGCTCTGGGAGAAGCCAGGTACTTTGTTAAGTAAGCACTGTGGAGAAAAAAGAGCAGAGAAGGATCTGTAACCCCAAAAATTGTGGGGGTTGGGCAACACAGACAGAGGGCCCCAGGCTGTGTGAAAATCTAGAAGGACAGAATGTGTAAAGCCCCTCAGTGACTCTAAGGGCAGGTGACACGACCAAGTTTACCTGTGAGCCTGAGGGTAGAGACTTAGTGGTTCTTGAATATCTTAACCCTTTTTTATTATTTTGTACATCTTTTATTCATTTTAATGAGGAAAAAGACAAAACAGCAATGAAACAGTTTCAAAACAAGTTAGTAGGATGGTTACAATAATTAATACCCTACATATAGTTATCTTCATAGAAGTTATTCAGAGGACAAGATCCAGACCTGATATCTTGTCTAAATACATTAGTACAAGCTTTTTTTTTTTTTTTTTTGTGTGTGTGTGTGTGTGTGTGTGGTACCAGGGATTGAACTCAGGACTTTGAGCTTGCCAGGCAGACACTTATTCCACTGAGCTATATCCCTGGTCCCAGTACAAGCTTTTATTCTCAAAGAACTAAGACAAAGTAACTGTATATCTAACTTAACTTTTTTTTTAATCTTTTGTTTTATTATTATTATTATCTTAACCCTATTAAGGAGCTTGCTGGGTACAGGTGGATCCGGGAAGTCACCACGGGGTGGAGGTGGGGGAAGCTGCAGAAAAACCAGGCAAGACACCATGAGACCTAGTAACCATTTGGCAATCATAACAAGCCATGGCTAAGTGGAGAAATGGATCTTCCTGGTACCCCTACACTATTATCCATAGAAAATGTGTATCACTTAATTGGTATGACTACATGGTCGCATGATAACACTTAATCATTTAATAACGACTCCTATCTTTATTTGGTCTGCTGTGTTTCATATCTGATGAGACACACAAGCTGAAAGAAATTGGTTTGCCTTAAGCTAAGATGAAATGCTCTAGCTAGCACCCTACTGCTGCCAGGAAGCACTGCTCGTTGTCACTCCTGCTGCAAGTTTGTGTCATTTCCTTTCCTCATGTTTTAACTGCACCTGCATCTCAAACCTTGAGATGATCTAATAGTAATCATCAAAGCAGTTATTTTGGATCAATACCCACAGAATCTGGGAAGAGAAGCACCTTGGTCAGACAATCAGGATAAAACAGGAGTCACTGTTTGAGGTTTTTATTTTTAGCGGGAAGGGATATAACTTGCAACTATTAACTTACTATAAATAAATTAATGTAACTTATTTCAATATCTTACTTTGTAGCTAGAAGATCAGAGTTGGCTGCACAAAATTATCTCTGAATTTCTATGTCTTAAGAATCTAGAATTGCTTAACTCTTACTTTTCTGTCTCAATATCACTGAAATGAAGGAAAATATATTTCTTTTTAATCTATTTTGAAGGCCCAGTGAGAAAACTTAGGAGGAAAATAGAATGATATTCAAGATTTCTTGATGCCTCTGAGAAGGTTCGCAGACAATTTCCCAAAGAAGTTGCTCTATAATAGCTTGAATTTCTGGCCAGGGAGATGGCTCAGGGGTTTAAGCACCTGTATGGCAAGAACAGAGACCCAGGTTCAATCCCTGGTACCACATGCCTTACCCCCCGCACCCTGGGCGCACCCTGCCAACCACCAAATCTGGGCATGGTGGTGCACGCCTATAATTCTAGTTCTGGAGGGAGTTCTGAACAAGAGAATCACTATGTGTCCTTGCCGCATAGCAAGATCCAGTGTGTAATGAAAATATAAATAAATAAAACTCAAATTCCTATCTGGCCACCTTTCCAAAGTTCACATTTTATCCTGTCTTGGGACTGGAAATCACCTTGAAACTCAGCATCAGGAGATGAATTCTTTTGCTTCCCTTTCCCATGGGTCCCAATCGTAATTATATCCAATTCATTAGTAATGGCACAAGGACACACAAGCTGCCCTTTACCCCGGCTCTCTCTTCCTCCTCTCAGCGCACAGAGCTCTATAATAGATGAGCATACATTTGTGCCTGGGGGTTCCCATCTGCTTGCGATTACTTCTGCACTTGCCTATAGGAATATACCGGAAAGTCACTGAAAAACGGGGCAATTGCTCAGCCATTAGTTAAGAAGAACCTCGGCTTTCGCACTATGATTTACACTGTGAGCATCCCCACCTAAGAGAAGGTATTGAGCTCACTGCTATGGCCCCATTCAGGAAACCGTATTGTTAAAGGAGGGGATGCATTTAAAACCAAATCATTCAGAGCATAAGCTTTATCACGGGCCTGAACTACTGACTGCATCCCACGGTAAAGTAAAATCATGAGAAATTCGATCTCATCACATCAGTGAGTGCCAGTCAGTTCTGACCCCTCTGAGGAGAGTGAGTTCAGAGACTGGCTCAAGCATCTGTACCTTAGCCGGGAGAGCCCACAGTCTAGTCTCTATAAGAGATGGGCACCAAGAAAGAATAAAGGTTGGAAGCAGATTCCCCCTCTCTTAAGCAAAGGGTACAATCACTGAGCGAAGTGTGAGCTTAGGCCCCTCTCCCACGAATGACTAAGACTGAAGCAGCCACATGCATGGGAACAGGCCATCTAGCTAAAGAGATGCTTAGGTATAAAACAAGCCCCAGGGAGAAAAGGGGCATGGTTAGCAGGAGAGTGCTCCAAGAAACCACACAATGGGTTTACGCAAATGTGTGCCCTCTGCGATATTTTGTGTGTACGTGGCTGCATTAGAGACTGATGAATGGAACTGATCTCGTCCCGTGATAAATCCAGCGCTCGCAAGACTGGGCCTGATTTGTCTAGGTTGGAACACGCCATAACTGCTGTACGAGGCAGATTCTTCCTGGGTGACATGTGAATAAAAAGACAAGGAATTCTTTCCACCGTAGGTAGGCAACAATCACTGGAGTTTGTTGCGGCTGGAATTTCAGCAGGAAGCCAGGCACTGGTGAACGACAGTAGAGAAACACATGAGGAAGACCAGTGGCTCTAACTGCCACCAGCACATCCCAGGCAAGTGTCATCCACCCACCCAGAGGAAGGGAGCACAGAGGTGATCTACGACTGTCAGAGGAGTGCTAGGTCCAGGAAGTGCAGAAAAAGCAGGTAGAATCGTCTGAGGAGAAAGCCCAGCGGCGTAGTCTGAGGAGAAAGCCTGCCGTGTGGCGCACGCCTGTAATCCCAGCACTTGGGAGGCTGAGGCAGGAGGATCGGTGTGAGTTTGAGACCAGCCTGGGCTACAAAAGTGAGCTCAAGGCCAGCCTGAACTGCATAGCGAGTTTGTCTCAAAAAGCCAAAAAAAAAAGAATAGTCTGAGGAGAGGAGAACAGGGGTGTCTTGTACATTAAACCCACCATGAATACTGAGTGGAATCGTTGGGAAGACTACAAACAATTCAACTGCAAATGTGTTCCTCTTAGTCTTAAAACTGTGGGAGAGTGAATAGAAACTCAAGAGGCTAGCACACTCTGAAAGACTGCAGAAGACTTCCTAGGTGCACAGAGCACTAGGGAGTAGCGCCTGGTGGGAAAGACCAGGACAGGGAGAAGCCAGATTTTATTTGTTACTGACAATGTGTGTGCACCACTGTGGGCTAAATTCTGCTATTTCAATATGTGGGTGGATTAAAAGAACAAAGGCTCGCTTCTCATGCAAGTTGTATAACCTTTAGGGATCAGCTGGGGTCAGACGCACTCTACTAATTTTCACTCTGAGGCCTAAATCAAGGGAGATTGCATCTAGGTATTGTCATAGTTGATCTGGCAGGAATAGAAGAATTCATAAGTCATGCCCCACTGGCCCTTATATGCTCATCCCTCAAGTGACATTTGTCACTCTGCTCACATTCATGGGTCATAGCAAGTCACGTAGCCATGTTTAACCCTAAGGGGACAGTGAAGTAGCATTCTTTCTTATGCCTAAAAGTATTTCATGGACAGCACAAATGTCAGCCCAAACCCGGACTTTACTAGGGTATCATGGCTGTTGGTGGGGGCTGGTCTACACTGATGATGTATCTGAACCCCTTAGCATCTGAGCAGACATGCTGTGAATGGTGACACTTCCACACACCCCAACCTCAGTCTTCCTCTTGTCCTGAGAATAGATTTCAGGTACCATCTTCTGTGGTAGCAGGATAATACCTCCATGAAAGATGTCAGCATCCTGGGGCCGGTGAGATAGCTCAGCGGTCTAAAGCACCTACTTAGGCAAGCATGCTGGGACTGCAGTTTACTAAGTCAAGGATCTTAAACAGGGAAGATCATCCTTGGTTCCAAAAATGGATCTAGTGTGGTTACGAGGGCTCTTCCAAGGGTGATATGAATGACACAGAAGATGTGTCAGCGGACTCAGAGTGTAAAATATAAATATGCCACATTAAGCTTTCCACCAGTGGCATTTATAGCTGAGATGAACAGTCCCTACCTGCTGGGAGAGTTCTTCATCTTCTGCAAACCTGTATGCTTCGTCAGTCAGTCATCGGGGACAATCGTTCCTTCTGATTAGCCTATCTTATCACCCCCATGTGGCCTGTTTGAAAGAAGAAAAAAAAAAAAAAAAAAAAAAAAAGCCAGGTCCTCTATCTGCCCTGTTAACTTTGCTCTATGCTAATTCGAAAGTGGAGAAAAGGGATCACAAGGCAAAAACTGCAGGTGGACTCCAGAAGCTGGAAAAAAGGAGCAACTGTATTTTCTCCTAGAGCCCTCAAAAAACCACAACCTTACCACAGCTCTGCCTCAACATCTCTTAAATTCAGTTGACTCCAGCAACAGAGGCCAGAACTGAGCAAGGCGCTGCTAGTGATAAAACAACTTCAACTGGAGAGCATTATATACCCTTAGCACCGGGATCAATCCTCGAAGGATACTATGGCCAACCACACAGTCAACACTCAATCTGTTGTTCAGTTTCCTTCTACACTTGCTGGTCAGATCCTTGCTGGTCACTGAGGAGGAAGGCGCTCACTGTCTCTTGAGGCAGGCTTTTCTGTTTTTGAATAACTTAGACCAATAAAAGCAGAAAATAATGTATTCACTTCATGTCTACTTCTCGTTGGTCCATTTCCATCCATAGGGAAGACTAGGGTCTAATCCCTAGTCTCATTTATTTTTAATTGTTTCTTTATTTATTCACTTGGTACTGGGTCTCCCTATGCAGCTCAGAATCATAGTAATCCTCCTGTCTCAGCCTCCCCAGTGCTGGGATTATAGGCATATGCCACCACACCTGGTTTCAGGGTCAGTTCGGCACAGGGCCAACACGGCATGTGCTGGACTTCTAACCCGGGTCCTTGAGCTTGTCAGACAGGTACTTACACTGCTATATCTCCAGGCCCTAATCCCTAGGCTAACCTAGGTCGAGTCCCTCTTTTAAATAATGAACTGTGAACAACTTAAAAGCATTTGTGCAATTTAAGGACACAACCATTTCCCTGGGAAACAGTAGCTGAAACACAGGAGTCACTTCCTTGGGTCTCTCATTTTAACTTTACAGGAGTGAAATGTTTCTGATAAAGTGGATGGAAGAAGATTAAGGCTTGTACAACTCCAGGATAGTACACATCGCAACAAAAAGGTTACCAGAGCCCCGACTGCATAGTGGTAAAGTGAGAAAAGGAAAGCCCAGGAAGCTGAGACATATGGCCCCAGCCCAGCAGTGAAATGAGGCAGAGTAGTTCCGGACTTGCTATCCCATTCTTTCTCTTCACAACCACATGGGGTCACAGCAATCATCCTTCAAAACTTCTAGAACAAGTCAGCCCTTTGTTATGTCAAGTGCAACAGCTAATCAGCCAAAGGATTTTGAAGCAGTTACCTTGTTGTAATTAGAATTAATTGGCCCAAGTCTGTATTTGCCAGGTACTTCCCACTCAAATCCATTCAAGCCTTCTCCGTGCCCTCTGGCCCATGTCTCAGGAGATGCCAATATCCAGAGTTGGCATCACTCATAGTCACTTGCTCTGTTTCTAGTTAAGATTGGCCAATGAGAAACACAGAAGACAATGACATAGGCAGATAAGAATACGTTACTGATTTTCTCCCATATGCCTTCAGTCAAACACTGGTTCCAGGAATACAGATTCCTCTCACTACCGTTTAGAGGCAGGAGGGTAAAGATTTCCTGTTGCTACTCTTCTCTGGACATTTAAATATTCCTATTTGCTCCTCAAAACCTATCTGCATCTCTGTAAATAGCTCCTTCAATGAGTTCTCTTTAAAATTTCAGTTGAATAACCCTTCTGCTGTTTGCCAAGGTCCTGGCTAAAAGACTGTTCTTACCATTTGCCCATCTATTTTCTGTGTCACCACTACCCCCAAATGGTCATTTTACCTCAGGAGTCAAAATATACCATTCCTGGGCTGGGGAGCTAGCTCAGTAAGATAAGTGTTTGCCTGGCAAGCTCAAGGGCCTGAGTTCAATCCCCATGTCCACACACACACATTAAAAAAAACAAAACATACCATTCCTTGGCTCAAAACTCAGCAGTGACACTCTAGTTCACCACGACTCTTACAACAACTGTAAGGCCTCTGTCTCAAACCTAGCCAACCCAACACAGCTTTATACAGCAAACATTCTAACTGTCATAAAGAGAATGCACATATAATATAACCTACCTAGGCACATAATTTCAAAATCAATATAATGAAAAGATGGGAATAAAAGGAAATTATTTATTACATAATCATATAAATCTGAGGCTCAAAAAACTCAGATGTGACTACAACATAAGACCTAATGAACTAACAAGAAAGTTGCACCTCTGTATAGAATCACCAAGAACATAAGTATAATAAATCACCAAGAATGTCAGGCAGGGAAGATGGTTCAGTGGTCTAAAACACCTGCTTAGGAAAGCTTAGGCAACCACAGGGACCATGGTTTGATCCCACGGTCCCACATGTTGCACCATCCCCACCCCCAAGGCAGGCTGAACCAGCAGTAATAACAATAATAATAAGAAGAAAAATAAAGAAATCAGTTGGCAACTGAAGTAAGATAGACTATCATCTATGTGAGTTTTCCAAACTGTGTCAGATCCAAACCTACCCTTCACTGCCTGCTCTGTAAAAATTGAGCTGAACCTTCAAACAGTCTTTCTTTGAGCAATGTTAACTTTTGTCCGTACGGAGTGCAGGACATAGGGGATCTGCTTCTGGGCTCCAGTGTGTTACTCTCTGACCTTTCCTTCAGTGTGGTTGGTTTTCACAGTGCACTGCTCTTGCGGCGGCGTGAGCGTCTTCTTCAGGGTCAGGCTCCTGCAGCTTGGCTGCTTGCTTCCTTGGAGTCTAGATCCTGCAGTTTACACATCTCCTTCGCTACCTCACCCCTACAGTACCTACCACCTCTCCAGTACCATAGTCCTGTGGCCCGAGTGCTTCTCCGCAACCCTTGCTGCAAGAAAGCACAGCCAGCAGCACCCAGTGACTGGCGACTCCTTCCACACACCATTCAGTCACGTAACAGAGTGCCTCTGAAAAACACGTCACTAATCACTGGAATTTTTCCACATCTAATTATCTGACAAGTTCTTTTGGAGGAATTTCCCACAAGTTCTACCAGGACAGAACAACAGCAACTTTCTTTACCATCCTATGAATGATGTCCATGCCCTCTCTAACAAGTACAGGCTCAGTGTGTCTCTGCCCATCCCCCAGCAACCCCCGCGCTGGTGGCTGTCCTGCGTATGTACTTTCTCAGCTCTATTTGCCATTCTTACTTTCTTTATAATTGTCTTCTTACTACCCTACATTTTACACTAATTTAATATTATAGTTAATAATGTTTTCTATTAAAGTTTCCTGTTTCAATAGTTGTTTGGTTTTTTTTCATCCTGAGAAGGATGTGACTAACACAATTGTCAACAAGTTTTAATGAATTTTCTCAGAAAATGCAATCACTCCTTTCCACCCACACTAGTAGTTATATTTCTAAGAAATTCAATGTTTATAAAATGATGCTTCCAAAAAAACCGTGTGTGTTTTTATGTAAAGTGGAATTGGGCTCTGGACTCAAAAACAGTGGTTTTCTCCAATATGCAGGGATGCTGGTAGAGCTGTAGAGCTGCACACGTCATGAACAGCAATTCTTGGGCCACTGTGCTCAGCAGATCCATCTCAGGGGTGCTTCCAGTGACTCTGTGGTCCACATGCTGCACAGTTATGTGTAGCTTCACAGATACCCATCCATATGTTTGAAATATATATAAGTCCTAACACAGTTCTTCACAATGCATGACTGTCCCACTTACTGTAGTATATCTAGCACTTCTGATCTCTGCCCATTTCATGACAGTAATACGCCACAATGAATCCCACAACCACAAACACCTCACACATGTATACATGCCCCTTTGGGAATAATAGTCACACACACACACACATACACACACACACACACACACACACACATCTCTGACCTCACATGAACAATAAAAGTAATTATAACAATAATGAAGTAAAAAGGGGACAATTAATATGACACCTACTTTCTCAACAAATTTTCAAGGACACAATACGGTATCATTAACCAGGAACAAGTTGCACAAAGATCTCCATAACTGATTCATCCCACCATAATCTCTCACATTCTCATGCTTACTCAAATAGCTCTAATATTCTTGGGAGCAGTCTGGATTCTCTTCCTCCTCAAAAGATTTTTAAACCTATTGTTTCTGTGCAGAAAATGCCTTTATTCTTAGTATCTCCAAACCCTTCTTCGGTCCCATCAGACAACCACTCAAATGTCAACACATGAAAGAGTCTTTCTCCGACCACCCTATGTTAAAAAAAAAAAAAAATCCTGCTCCTACTCATCATTTCTTGTTCTCCCTGTGTTGTCCTCTTCTCAAACATCACTATCATTGTAAATAGGAGTACATATTTTACCAATTTATTTTATGTACCATCTCAATAGTACTATGTTCTACAAAGCAAAAGAACTCAACCTGTTCTGTTCACTCTCTTATCCTTAGCATCTAAAGCAGAACAATATTTGTACTAGGGACCCAGTCATTGTCTGTACAGTTAAAATTTATAGCCAAAACTTCACTCACAGTAACACAAACTCAGTAACGGTCCCTTCTCCATTTGTACAACCCCATGAATTAATCTCCTAACTTCCCTGACACTGCATCTTATCCAAAACTTCAACAGTGCTGTCCAAAAGAAAAAGCTAGTGTCGTCAGGTCTCTTCTAGAATAATAGAGCACTTAATATTTCTTGTATGAAGAGATAAATGTGGAATAACTTTCAGATAAGAATGTGTGCATTCTCATTAAGTTCATTTAATATGTGTTCCCTCCATAAAGGCACAGAAGTCAAAAATTAAGACAGAATCTGGCTCTGACATGACATAAGACATGTGACATGCACTCCTGCACTTAATCTAGGTTATCTCCGTGGAAAGTACTCAAGTACAAATCTACCTCACCGAAGAGTAGCCCAATGCTCACCATATCATGTAAGCAGAATAAAATTCAAAATTACATCTAATTCCCAAAACTATGGCCCTGTAACCATTTTGCTATCAGAAGGCAGTGAAATACACTGACTACAAATGTGAGTTGCAAGAATTTCAACGTCAATTTTTAGCATTATTTTAAAAGTTTCATTTTGGCTGAAGAGATAGCTCAGCTCACTAAGTACCTGATTAGGCAAGAGCAGGGACCAAGGTTCAGTTCCCATTACCATATACCATGCAGGCCCCACCTCCAGGCACTCTGAGCTGGCCACTGAGACAAGGTGTGGTGGCACACACCTGTAACCCCTGCAATGGGGAGGCTGAAAGCAGGAGAATTACCATGAGTCCGAGTTGCATAGCGAGACCCTCTACATTTTTAAAAGAAAATTCCCATCTCCAAAATAACATACTGATTCATTTCCAAGATAATTATGAGTAATATTCAGAAACCCTGGGAGAGTAAAATCAATTCTCCCTCATCTTTGAGTATCTTAAACAAGATATTGCCTTACCCATGGCAAATTCTTGTTTAAAATCAGCTTATTAACCAAGAGCACCTACTCTGGCTTAATGAATTGCTTTGTTGATATTATTGACATTTTGTACTCTGCCTACTTAATTACTGTGTTCTAAAACAATCAATCTCTTTTTTTAACCAAGGGCAAGGCAAAATTATAAGACACGGTGGGGATGCTTCCATGTTTCTCCCAATCCACCCTGATTAGAACTTGGCAAAAGGAGAACAGAAAATCCAAGATATATGGTCAAGAGAGGTGCATACTCAATAGTGGGTCTGACCCCTAGCCATCAAAAAGCAGAACCCAATTAATCTCATTTCTATTCCAGCAACCAGTGTTGTGCAAACTTTGAATGAGTGTTTCCTCCCTTGTGAGTCGAAAATGTCTTATTCTCTTCTATGTATAGCATCTTGTCTGCTTGTTTACATTATTGTTTAATCTTTATAATATAAGATTTGTTGTTAGCTTCACTTTATGAATAAGAGGTTGAGAATAGTCACCAAACATAAACATAAAGAGCTGGACTCTAACACATGTTTCCAGGGCCCACAGCCCAGCCACTGAATCAATGCACAGGATAATGATCTTATGTCACAGAGGACAGGAGCATCACAATTCCCAATGGCCAGTTTGTGGAAACAGAACCCTTACCTGGCCCAGGTAAAAAGTCAGACTGCACTCTTACTGAGCAGCAACACATAACCAAGTATGCTATAGCTCGGGGTACACTCCACAGTCCAGCCAGGAGTAGGAATGCTGAACCAAGAAACCAAGACTGCCATCAAGACCTAAATGTAAATACTCACATGAGCATGATGAAATGCATGTCAGATGTCTGAGCCCACAGCATTCTAGAAACTTCTAGATGGAGGCACATGCAAAGGACCAACTACAGATAAAAATTACAAAAGAAAGCCTTCTAGACCAAGAAAAATTATCAAGACCCTTTAAGATACACATGACTGACTTTATTCACAATCAATATTTTTCTAGTAGTACTATGTAAAAGGCATGTCTTTAAATTTAGGTTTTTTGAGAGTCCAAATTTTAATAGACACCCATTTTTTTATTTCTCCACATTTGCACCTACTTATAACTAACTACCCATCTTCCTAAGATATGTTTTCCGAAATTTGATTAGAGTTTTTCAAGTCAAGGTGAAGAATGGAATTCTAGCCCAAGAAATAAGTGGCACAGTCTGGGAGTGGTGACACAGACCTCTAACCCTAGGACTAGGGAGGCAGAAATCAGGAGGATCACTATGAATCTGAGCTGTGTAGTGAGACCCTGCACCAAAAAAAGAAGCAACATAGGCAAGTGTCCCAAAATAGGAAAGACCTGACTGGAAAAGGGGGAGTGGGAAGTTCCAGGTGAGCAAAGCATAACGTGAGGCGGAGGGTGGGTAGGGACAAGAAGGTCACCATTTTTTTTTTTTTTTTTACTGTTTACATAATTGCAGATCAAGTAGCTTCGTGCAGGTAGGACAGTGTATTCTACTTCATATCACACTCTTTTTATCTATGTCACTTTAGTTCTGGAGTCCATCTCAGGCCCAGAAGAAATATGCTTTGAAATTCGACCATTTGTATTTTTTTTTTTTTTTTTTTTTTTTTTTTTTTTT
>PVJA010000116.1:0-41414 GCA_004027025.1 Myocastor coypus | reverse complement strand
AAGTCCTGGACAGGTTCCCAGCTTCCCCTCAGTGCAGCCTTAATTCACAGCACGCTTTTCTCATTCTCTTTGATGTGAAATTGCAGAACATGCTGTGTAACCAATATTCAAACACAAGTAAAATAAACCCTTCCAAAGCCAAGTTCAAATGTTTTCACAATATTCCTCATTTAGATTGGCCATATCTTGAATGTACCCACTCACAAGAGCTGAAGGTCATCTCTTTCACTGTGAGAGGTGCACTGAAGTTTGTGAATTGGACCTACATAAAAGTACCTGACTGAGTGGACAATGAGACCTAAGTCCAAAGCAGCCTTGCTCAAGAAATTGTGGACCCTGGCAAGATACTCACCTCCCAAGACAAAGTATCTGCCTTTTCCACACAAAAAAAATTACTTAGACTATTAGAGGTCTTTGGGCCCACATACAGGTCTATGAAACACGTTACCCCTGAACAAAAACAGGGACAAACACAGCTTGCTTCTAGGACAGTAGCCATGTAATTTTTTAAAAAGCAAAACAATGTAATACATACAAATGAGTGTGTCATATAATAACCAAATCAGTATAATTGTTTAATATTACTATTAAGGGGCTAGGGAGATAGCCCTGTGGCACAAATGCCTGCCTGGCAAGTGCAATGTCTTGAGTTTGAACCCTGGTCCAGAAAAAAAAAGAAGATTACTGCTAATATTATTTGTATTGTTATCCTTAGAGTTTTGGGAATATTTTTACATAGCTGATGCTTGAAGAATTACAAGTGAATCAATGTTTAAATACTATTATTTCACAGAGAATAGAACACAATGGATCTACATTATTTAATAGCATTTAAATCCACTATGAGTTTTAGATCTGATATAAATATGTCAACACTTTAGGTTTTAAAAAACTGATTGGAAATAATCCCTGAGTTATAATATTCTTGATTTTCAGAGTGCCTTAAATATTTCATAATTTTAAATAGTATATAAATACTTCAGTTGCCCAGGTAGAAGTGGCAGCCTTGGTCCTGGGACTGAGGGGTGTCTAGCACTAAACACAGGGAATGAGGTCTGGGCTGCAACCTTGGGATGGACAATTTACTACCTCTCCAACCAAGAGTTTTCTCACCTGTAAAATACAAGAATTGAAGTAGATGATCTCTCCGAGTCTTTACTCTGAAATTTTATGACCAAGTCATCTCTTGACAGCTAAAAAAGATGGGGCTAATTTTAATGCACACTGCCTGTCTACATATTTTGCACGTAACTGATTGCAAATGCCTAGAAGCTAAAATGAAGGGTCAAAGAAATACCATCTGCTTCTATTAACAATTGCATGGTGAAGCTGCCTCTATTTTTTTAAACATTTAGTGAAAAACAGAAGTTGGCAGAAAATGTGTTGTAAATAATATCAACCTCCACTTATTGAATAATTCATGACCAGTATGTGATAGAAACATAATTTTTGAAACAGTATTTTTTTTCTGAAATACCTGAATGTTTCTCTATCAATAACAAATGCTTTATCTGGCATTACTTTGATAATTACAGTACTTAAAGATTGATGTCTCAGATTCAAAACTATGTTATTCTTATCAATTTCCTTTGAATCAGTTTGGCTATATCATATGAGATAAAATATGTGTTATACTTTACTAGCCCCACCATTCCTTTCACATATCTATTTTTTCAGCTTTAGAGAAGAATAACTGATAAATAAAAATTACATAAATTTAAGTTCTGTAACATTGTATTATCATACATGTAGGCTAATGACTGCCACTATGGGCCTAATTAACATATCCATTTCCTCACATACTTGGCATTTTGAGGGGAGAGACTAAAATCTGCCCATAAACAAATTCCGTATGCAATACAGTATTAACTACATAGCTCCAGAATTTATTCCTCCTAACTGAAACTTTATACATTTTATATACCTCTATTTCTCCCAACTCTGTTAGTCCCTGATAGCTCCCATTCTACTCTGCTTTCATGATTCAATATAAAATCTTTTTAAGATTTCAATATAAATGAGATCATGCAATATTTATCTCTCATGTTCAACCTTTTTTACAACCAAGTATAATATGCTGAATTTTTTAAACTTGTTAATTTTATTCATTCAACAAGTAGTTATAGAAAGCCTAGCTGTGTGTCAGGTATTATTTTAGGTATTTTGTGAGCACTTGAGATTGACTTTATAATGATAATACGTCTGATTCAGTAATTTTTCCATGCATTTTTATTGCTTGCCTAAAGTATGATAATATATATTTTTAATGTATTTGGTATAGGCTCTCTCTACACAGCTCAGACTCATTGTGATCCTCCTGTCTTAGCCTCACCAATGCTGGAATTGTATGGAGTGCCTGAACCCATGCGTTTCTCCCCTGCCACATCTTCTGTCATATTCCTGCAGTTTCTATTCATTTATATTTCCTACTCCATGCCTACTGACCAGAATTTTCCATCAATACAGAGGTGACTGGCACACCAGCCACTAAATCAATCATCCATCTGTAGTAAATTATTGTATTCATTTTTATGTCACTTAGTTCTTCTGGAATATCAATACCAAAATGAAATTAGGATCAAAAGACATGTATTGCCATTGATAAGATGAGAGAGGAGTAATGCTTATGAAAGATAAGGAGAAAAAGAAAGCAGGAAGGACAAGGGAAAGACTGGCACACGTGCTGATCCAACAAAGTCTCTGTCAGCCTTTGGGAAGATGTGAACTAATATTTTATTGGGCCGAAATGTCCTAGTATTTCCATACATGGCCCCTAGCTGGTGAATGCCCCGGCAGAAAGATGATCTCAGCTGTACAACTGAAGAAAAGCCTGAAAACATTAACTAATAGCTATAGACTATTAGCTAATTTCACTCCCCATAACTGAACAGGGAGTTCTTCATTTCAGGGAAATCCAAGACAAGGACTTCCAAAGGCACCATAGTTGTGTTCTCAAGGACAGAGCCTCTCTTGCTCCAGAAAGAGTGGCCAGCATCAAGAGTATCCATCAGCAAAGGAATGGATAGGAAAATGTTGTATTTGTGCATAACAGTACTACTCTGCCACAATTAAGGGTAAACTTGCATCATGTGCAGAAAAATGGATGCACTTTAAGACAATGTTAAGTGTAATAAATCAGATATGTAAGCTTAGCTATCATATAGTTTCTCTTATATAAGAAACACAAAATAAAACTAAAGAGCAAAATAAAGATATAAAATAGGAAATGGGGAGAGAGCTCTTTTGCAAAAAGGGGGGACCCAAGAGATAATGGGGAAATACAGGAGGTGTACAAAAGAAGAATTAAGGCTGAGGAGATAGCTCTAGTCTTTGTGCCTGCCTAGCAAGCTTAAGGACCTAGGTTCAATCCCTGGCACCATATGCAGTGCCAGCCCCTGAGCCCCAGGCGTGCAGTTCTAGCCACTGAAATAGGGCATCGTGACATGTGTCTGTAACCCCAGCGCTGGGAAGGCTGAGACAGGAAGATCGCTATGAGCCCAAACTGCATTGTGACACTCTGTACCAAATAGATGACAGATAGATAGATAGATAGATAGATAGATAGATAGATAGACAGACATAAAAAACGGAAAAGTTTCAAGATGTGCTATATGCATGTACTAATTCACCATAAAGAAGGTAATTGGTACATGCTACAAGCATACACTAACAAAGAATAAAAATGAAAAAATATACAAGTTTTTAAAACAGAGTTTTAGGGAAGGGGAATTAGAAACTCCTGAAAGTCAATATATGAATGAAGCCATGACGAGTTGCTTACAAGACATGTGGAGAACTGAGAAGAGTGACTGAATGAAATTTAGGACAGCTCTTGGATACCTAGGGCACAGCACATTCCAAAAGATTGGTGAGGTGGACCAAGGAGTGGAGGCAGGGAATCTAAAGGGAGTGAGTCTAAGCCCCCTCCTTTGTCCACCACATAAGAGACTGTGGTGTTTGTAACTGTTTTATCTTTCTGCTTTGCAGCTGCCTCATCTGCACAACATATATAGAATAATATAGAAGTTTTTGAAGATAAAAGTACATTCTGAAGCACTGGAAGATTCACTATTTATAAATTGTCACTATTGTTGCTGCCAAGTATTGTGTTATTGAAAAGCTGTTAACCTACTTCACCTTTGCCCAAATCCCCAGGAAAGAGCTGTTGCGAGGGAGACCATCTAGCCGAGTTGATTAAGGCAAGTTATAACTTCAAATCCCTACCCTGCCACTTAGGAATAATGACATCTTTGGCAAATAATTAAATATCTATGTGCCTTAACTTTGTAATATACAAAGCAAGACACTAACAGTATCTATTTTACTAGACTTTTGTGAGGATTCAGAGATTTTTCTATAGAAAAAGTATTTAGTAGAATATCATCATAGCCACCCTATAAGTACTCAGGGCAGTTGTTAGCACTTATAATTATTTTTCTTTGTTAGAAAATAAATACAAGTTGTTTCTAATTTTTAAATATAGAGCTTTTGTAACTCCAATAATGGAAAATGTTCTTTTTGTTTTACATGAAAAGACAAACATTTCTCAGCTTGCTTGGTATTCAATAAATGATCTCTACTGCAGATTCAGCCAAAATTGCATATTGCTTTCTGCTAGTGCTTCTTATATTCCTGACACACCACCTACTCTCTAGTCATTCCTTAATGCTTGTCTGACAGATCACTGCAAGGCAAACACTTCTGCACTCTCCACAGACTCGGAACTCTCTGCATATTCCTGATCCAGAAACAATAGTATAGGCAATGAACTAAAAAATGAAAGCGCTGATGCAATTTGTCCTTGGCCCACATTTGTAGTTTTAATTATAGACCCCTCTACAGAATGTATAAGGTCTGGTTTGTAACTGTTCCAGAAATCTAGGTCTCTAGCTAACACATTAATAATATCCCACAATTATTGTGGAATGATCAGGCCCCGTAATCTCCCAAAAGAGTACACGGCAAAGGCTTAAATAAATGAGTCCAGTGGAATGGTTTTAGGTCTCCAGGAGAATCAAAACCCTCTAACACAATTTGAGATTCTCTGGGGGCTAAGTCAAACATTTCCTCTAGGTGGCCATATTTATTTAGTTATAAAAACAGGGTAGAGAGTACTGAAAAAAGTTTGAAATCTTTCAAGGACTTCTCTAAGTAAGATTTTGGGCTAACTTAGGAGAACTATGTTGTCTCCAGGCAGGTCTTAGCCCAGAAGTGAGATGCCTGCAGTTATAGTTTTTACCTAGCTAATGGAGGCTTGAGCCAGACGTCCTTAGCTGTGGCCTTATCTTGTCCTTTCCCACTGCATCCCTCAGTCAGTGGGTACCCAGTGACTCACAGGTGTTCCCTTACTGAGTCCACTTCCCATCTCCGGACAAGGGGCCTAGGCTTTGGACAAACCCCCCAGGAAGCATGAAAAGCCAATGGGTTAAAATGAAATCCTGCTCAGCGCCACTTCATGGTGGTCTCCATCATTTGGTATCAAGTGGACAAAAATGAATAATTAATTGATCTTAATATTTTTTAACCCAGATGTTTGGTTTTCCTGGAAGCCCAGCCCAAGTGTTGATTTGTTCTTAAAAATAGATTACAGTATGAGCATCTTAAATTTCAAAGCCCTATACTAAAATTTGATAAACCTAATCAGCAAGGCGTCCTATATATTTAATGTCATAATTACTTCTTCACTGTTACTCAATCACACTGATAACTGAAAAGGCATTGAAAAATTCTAGAGATGAAGGAATATATTAACAACTGGACAAAAAAATGATGAAACAGCCATTAAATATTACTAATGAACTTTAGGCATTAACTACAGATTTCTATAGACTTGCTTCATGACCTGATAGGGAAGTCATAATTTATCCTAGAGGTGGATGGTTTGAAAATGAGTTTAGCCATTAACAAAATGCTATATAAAATGGCAAAATATTCAGGCAAGTCCACAAAAATGTTTACCAAGTAATGAAGCCACACTATATTAATTGGCTCCCAAAGCTCTGCTTTGAGGCCTCTAGTTCCTTCACATTCCAGGACTCGTTAGAACCTTGGCATCCTAACCCATTTCAGAAAGTTAGAAAGCTAACTTCTAGGAAGTAGGAAGTTTTTCTCTAAGCCAGGGCCTTTCTGCATAGAGAACTCTGATATCCACAACTCCAGCCGAAGCAGCTCTGGGGAGGTAGGGCCTGGAGAGAGTCTATTCCTAGACAACTTCCACTGCAGGAAAGCCAGATTTAACACATGTGTGCACACCAGTAACATTTACTGCCTTAATTTTCTCTCTGGTTTATAACCTCAGACTCACCTGATTTTTAATGTCTTGCTAGAATCATAATCTTCTTAGGCTTTTAGTGGCCAGTCTTTTAGAGGTCAATCTGGGGAATTTTGATATGCAATTATAAACACACCAAGGTCCATAGATGTGGTTTCTCTTAGCTGCCAACAAATGGAGTATAAGAACCAGGAATAATCAACCAAGAATTGGAAAGTAATGACAATTCAATGTGAATTAAAGAAAAAATAAGATTAAAAAATCCCCACACATTTCAAGCATCACATTGCCTATATTTAGTCTTCCCTTTTCAACCCACTCCACTGAAGTGTAATCTATCCCTAAACTTTTGTGGACACCACCTCAACTTCCTGACTTTGTACTGTTTCTCCTCTGTGTTTCTGTGCTTCTCAATGTGTTCTCTGAAAATGCTCTTACCCAACTGCATTACAAACGTCTACCTGTATACCTGTCTCCTCTGTTCCAGTGCAGCCCTCCTGAAGCCACTAACTGACTTACTTGACACTGTATCCCTGTCTCAGTTACTTTTCACTCGTTGCTGAGACAAATACCCAACACTCAAAATGAAGGAAGAAAGGATTATTTAGCTCATAGTTACTGGAGATTTCAGTCCATATTCGGCTGGCCCAAGGCTGAGTGGAACAGGGCAGAGAGCATCCAGTTCAAGGTGGTGGAACAGCAACAAAATGGTGGCAGAGGCAGTCAATCATTCAGAGCAACAGAGCAGCAGCAACAGCTCAAGTCTATCTCTCTGTCACTCTTTATATTACATTAAGGCTCTCCACCTTAGGATATCCGCCCTAGACCACACTCATAGTCTCAGCTTTACTCAGATTGATAATCCCATCAGTACTAAAACACATAATCCCAGGGATCATGGATCAAGTCTCAAACTCTAGAAGTCCCCGCCCCCTGACTCAGGAAGCTTTGGGGGAAAAACTAGACATAAACCATAACAATCCCTAACACATCACATCATGGTGGTATAGGGGACATGCTGAAGAAGTTTACATGAATAAGTGATCTTCGGTGTGGCATTCAACATGATGCTGCATATTTCATAAGTACTTGGATTTATGATATAATATTATCAATGTAAAAATTTTACATTATAGTTCCATTAAAAACCCAAAGAGATGAGTATTCTTATTACTAGTTAAAAGGGTTAAGCCACATATTTGGAAAAGGTCAGAACTAGAACTGTAGGGCCCGGCCGGATGGCTCAGTGGTCTAAAGTGCCTGCTTGGGCGGCTTCAGGGACCACGGTTTGATCCCCAGCACCACATGCTGCGCCAGCCCTGCCCTCGGGGTGGGCTGAGCTGGCCATTAAAAATGAGTGGATAAACAAACAAAGGTTCTGAAACAAGAAAAATAAATAAATAAAAATTACATATAAAAAAAAGAACTAGCACTGTAATCCTGGGGAGAGTTAGTCCAAAATCCAATCCAATGCCTATAGCTATTTCTCCACTATTTTATGTGGGCTGCTGACATGAAAAGATGCATCATTCATTTTTTACTGGAAATCAGACAACTTATTGTTCTCTTCCATTAATAGGTACTGGGATCAAAAATCAGAAGTGTTTTCTTACAATTATCTTCTGGTAGACATTATGTTTCAGAATCTGGTCAAGCACACCACTCTGTATAGGATTATAGCTAGGTTGGACAGAAGTTAATGCACAGTCAAAGAGAGACTGGGTCCTCATGGAAGTCTGCACAAAACACAACAACATCAGAATTGTGACTGGAGGCAAATCTGAGGAAGGGCAGACTCTGAGATGTAGGTCTATAAGCCTCCCTAAGAGATAAACAATGACTTGAGATTATCCTAGAATTAGCATCACCTGGTCCACTAAGTTCAGCTAGGCTTTGGATGCCTGGGTAGGTTTCCAGAACATCTGGATCCATCCCTTCCAAAAAATGCTTCTGTTGGGTTTGGGATATAACTCAGCAGCACAACACCTGCCTGGCAAGAAGAGGTCCTAAGTTCAATTTCTAGTATCAAACAAAGAAACAATGTCTCGGTTCTTTCCATATATCTTTGCAATGTGACTTGTTTCCCTAGTGCATCAACAAGTGACCACATCTGCAATTCTATGAGGTAGTTATACTTTGACCCACATCGTACCCTCATTGTGACTTTGCTATTATAAATTACCCTTAATGAAGTACTTTAGTGGCCACCCTACCTGAGAATCTTCCTGGAAATCCAGGATCTACTCTTCTCTTTATTTCAAAAAAAAAAAAAAAAACTCTCCTGACTTCCTCATTTGCTTCACAACATCATTCCTTGGTGTTGTGAGACCATGAACTCAGTACCTTTGCCATCTAACAGGTCAGGTGTTACATTTCACCATAGCCACTGAGTTGACTGTGTAGCTTCAATATAACTCCTGAAAGAACTCTTCCCAGAAATTTCCCAGGTCCTTCTGTATGAGTAGCATGAAGCCCTAACTTCCTTGCTACTTATAAAATCTAAAATCTAGCTTTTGTCAGCTTGTCATTAAGAGGACCTAGAGATGATGTGAAGGTCACTCTATCCCTTTGTGGACACCATCATCAATAATTAGCAGATAAGATAAAGTCTGCATGCACACACAACACCACCATGTGTTTTCTGGGATTTTCTGTTTGTGTGTGTGTGTGTGTTTGTTTGTGTGTTTGTTTTTAATGTATTTGTTACAGGGTCTCACTACACAGCTCAGATTCATAGTGATCCTCCTGTTTTCAGTCTCCCTAGTGCTGGAATTGCAGCCACCATGCCCAGTCTCGGTGCACCTGGGGATGAGGCCAGCATGCATGTAGTGCCCGGGATCAAACCCCTTGTCTAAGCAGGCCCTTAGTCCACTGAGCTATGTCACCAGCCCACAATGTGCATTCTTATAGACTTTTATTTTCATTCACAGGTTTCTAGATCAGAGAGAAAAATAATGACCATTAAAAATGACGGAAGAGAAGGACAGAAAAACAAAGCTCACTCATCTGCAAACAGCAAAATAATAATCAGAAACCAAATCCCAGAACCCTAGTAAACCATTCCAGGTTAACAAAAGACAAAGCTTTGCTGCCAAGAAAAACGATGTCAGAGAATTTAGATGGTGACTCCAAGACATATGGTCAAAGCATGGAGTTCCAGTCAATACCCTGGTCCAGCTGCAAGGCTCCAAGCTGGCATACAGCTAGAAGACACCTGGATGCAGAAAGCAAAATCAAAGCATGCCTGCTAGCTAAGAGGAAATCAAGCATTATGGTGGCCAGGGAAGGAAGGACAGCCTGGATTGCTGCCTAGAACAGAAGTTGTTCTCATGGTATTTGAGGTCAGACTAAACCTTTTCAAGGTAACATGTATATTTGTGCCACTAGATCATCACCTTTAGAAGGAACTCACCATGTCTACCAACTTTAAGCCTTTGAATTTTTACCTCCAGATTTCTCCTCAGAATTATATGGTCCATTTGGGTAATACACAGCTAACCCTGTATTTCCACATGGTCTATGGACATCCTCCCAATAAAAGATCCCACCCTCCTCGTCTACAATTCAGACTCTGGTGGTGGATCTCTGCTGGCTGGTCTGCGGATTTGTAGCTCAGTCAAGGAAGCTGTTTCTATCGACTTTTCTGGGCCCAAAGCAAACATAAAACCTCATTCCACCAAAGAGTACCTGGTATTTGAATTTTTAGATGTATAAAAGTCCAATTCTTCAGTGGAGATAAAAATGTCTCCATTAGTCCAAATGCGAAGCTTGAGCAGGTATCATACACACATCTCCCCTCACCTGTCCCCGGAGCTACTTTCTCTTATATTTTGTAAGAGACAACAGGTTAAAGGAGACTGCGCTTAGTATTATGATATATCTGCTAATTAAAACTGCACCAGCTTGAACAATAACAGTAGTACTGTGGCCACTGAAAAGATACAGTAAAACAACTCACCTAAAAGATTCACCAGGATGGGTATTCGATTAACAGTTTCTGAATACCCCTCTGTATGATGCAAACTATTCGAGGGGCTGCGAATGTGAAAACTTTCAGAGTTGCGAATGAAAGCAGTTCTGTTTATAGTAAAATATAACACTATAATAATGTAATAAATAATAATGTAGTAATAATATGAACAAGAGAACCCACTGGAAGACTTCTTAAAAGTTACCCAAAAGCCAGAGTGAAGGACTAGAGCTCTTTTCCAAGGATATCAACAAGTCATCTCTCTGTCTCTCGCAATCACTTGTTTGTCTTTCTCTCTGCTTGGTCCTAACAACAGGGCTTCCTCTGCTCATAAATTCACAGAGAAGACCTTGGCCACCGATCACCCAGTTTTATATCCGACAGTGCAAATACCCAGAAAGCAATCGTTTCTCATCTGTTTCTCACAGTGCCTACCCTAGTTTCTATTGACCCTTAAACCAATCACTAAATCAAGTAATCCCAAAATGGGCTTAGAGAGATAGAAAGTGTCAATAATGCAAGTATAATAACTGATTTCAGGAAAATATATCACAAAAGTTTGGGAAATCATGATATGATATGACTGAACAAATAATATTATTTTGAAACTGAAACACAGTAGTTGAAATGGAGTTTTAAAAACTAGGATTCTAAAAGCTAAACTACTTACCCAGCTTTCACATGCTTAGAGCACCAAAGAGCCACCCCCACCAAACATAACACCTGGGAAGTTTCAACAGGACATGTCAACATTTTTCTGCTGGGCCATGATGACAAAGCCGACTGAAGCTACGTATGCATATTTCGTGGCTTCTCTTCTACCCCTTGGGTAAGTTAAAGGGATTCTGTGATTTTTAGAAAGGTGCATTAACTATGCCCCCAATCTGGCCACATTGGGAATGCACTGCCTCATACTTTGGATGGCAGGAAGTCAATGAACCCAGATATCTGGCCTGTGGCTAGGTCCTCAGGAACAAAATCTTAAATTTGCAAACCCATGACAGAAAAAGCAAAGACGTGTGAAAGTATAAAGGAAGGGAAATGAAGAAAAATATTAAATGTGTAGGGGTATAGTGGGCATCATCACCTTCTGTGGTGATGCAGCCACAGAAGTAAGCACCTAAGAAGCTTTAGGGAGCAACACTTGTAAAAGATTTTTTAAAAGAAACTATATGCCTTCTCAGCTTTTGTTTTTACTATTTTTATTCTCTTTTTTAAAAAATAAAGTGATTAGGTGGGAAAAAAAAGAAGGCAACCCAGGACCCCTGGGATTCCTCCTACCTCTCAGGAGCTATTTATAGTCCCCATTCCTATTCCCTAGTAAATTTCCTAGTCTTAATCACTGTCATTCCTTAGAATTCATTCTTCTACTTCAGGGAGTGTGATCTTGGTGTATATGTTGTCTAGCAATTCCCCTGAAGGAAAAAAAAAAAAAGGAGGAAAGAAACAGGACTGGAGCACATGAAGCAGAATCATCATGACAAAATCTCAACCAAACCAAAAGGAAGCTCTTAAACAAGGACTCCCAACTAAAGCCATTATTAGAGATGTCCCCATTCTCCTTGGGCATCCCACTGGCTTGAATGCTGAAGTAGATTCTGAAGGAATCAGCAGCAGAAAATGGCTTACCTTTTTCTATATAGAGATTTTTTATTACATTTAATAAGAAATAACAATATGACAGTTTCAAAGCACATTAGTAGTACATTTCCAGTATTTGATATAATGCATATTTTTGACCTCTTAGTAGTTATATAGAGCACAGGGTGTAGACATGATAATTTTTCTAATCATTATTGGTACAAAAAATGTCTTCTCATTGAACTAAGAGAAAATAGTTGTATACATAATCTAATGTTTCGTAATCGCAGTGGGTGATTGGCAAAACTGGTAATGTTGGATGCTGTTGATTTAAGCCTTTTATAGCTCAGCATACTAGTCTAGCTTTATGTTTTATGCCTCATGATTAAACTTTTCTGCTGGGTGGTTAAGGCAAGTTAAAGCAAGACCTGTATGACAAGACATAGAACTTTTGTATCTCCCAAGTTCAGTCAAATGCCCTCAGGGTTTACTTTGAAACCATATACAGTGCTTTGTAAAATGGCTGTCAGTATCAGCCATCTGGATCAGTCACGGCCACTGCTTGATTAGTTTGCTTTCTGTGAAAGCCTAAGAGAATGTTTTCTCTGTAGGTGATTCTCCTTAGGTGTACTATATGTCTTCAATCCCTAAAAACCATTAGGGTCCCAAAATTTAAAGACCCAATCCAGAAATGGGCATGTGAGAAGAACACACACTTCTCAGAGAAAGAAATTCAGTAAGTCTATAAATACATGAAGAAATGCTCCACATAGATAGCCATTCGTGAAACGCAAAGTAAAACAACACTTAGATACCATCTCACTCCAGAAAGAATGGCTATCATAAAGAAATCAATGAACAGAAAATGTTGGAGAGGCTATGCAGAAAAAAGAACCCTTGTCCACTGCTGGTGGAAATGCAGACAGGTGCAACCATTATGGAGAGCAGTGTGGGGAAATGGCTTAATAATTGTAAGCCATTTTTGAAACTGAACCTCCAGTTCTTCCTGGAGAAGTTGGCTTAACTGCATTTTAACAATACCGCAAGCAGGAGGATGGAAAAGTGAATACCAGTTTGCATTCACACCCACAGAGAAAGTAACTTTTAGCGACATTGGCTATGATGATATATAAGTGAGCATTTTGTGTTAGATATTTAATACTGTAGAAATACTTTATTGTCTTATTTAAATTTTTCAAAATTCCTACAACATTAGTTAAAAAAAAGAGTAGACTATAGAATGAAATGTGTCATTTTTTTTTTTTATCTGTCCCAGATCATTTCTTTTTCACAAGAGTGTTTCAGTTTTTAAGCTGGAAGAACTACCTCTTCAAACCTTTGTACTGTCCATGGAAAAGAAAAGTGAGTGTTAGGCCCTGAATTTTGTACCCCTCAAAAGTCACATATTGCAGTTATATGACATTCACTGCCTCAGGATTCACTGCCTTCAAAGAGAGGGTTGGATGAAAATTATGTCCTAAAGCTAAACTCTGATCTGATACAACTGATATGCTTACAACAGGATATCTGCAATGAGACACAGTCACAGAGAAGACCTGCAAGGAAGAAGCAGAAGGTGACATCCACAAGCCAAGGACAGGCTTAGAACACCACCCTCAACAGGAACCAGCCCTGCTGACAATATACTTAAGCAGCTTTTAACTAATAATACTGATCAATGGTGCAATGCTACGTAGATGTAAGCCTCAAACAATGGAACTTCTGATAGCTTGAGTTAACCACTATTTTTCCAGTGACTTAAGCAAAGATGTAGGAAGCATGATTTTCAAACTGAAGAACTGCAAGCTGAAGGAGACAGCTAATATCCTGTACATATAAGTGAGACGTGCAATAACAACAACATGAAAGTAGAAAAGATCAAATTTTTCAGTGTTTTGAATACAGTATCAAAATCTTGAAATTGGTAGCAAAATTTCAATGGCAAGATGTGTGATTCTAAGATGCTCAAAGAAAATAATCCACCTGCAGAACAAGTTGACACATACAGGACCTACAAAACAGTACTGTACTGACTTCTCTCAGACAGAGATGTGTGTATACATATACGCATGCGTGTGTGCATGGACACTTCAAACAGAGACCAGAATGATTAGTATCTGACTGTTGAGTGTTTAGTAAGGAGTGGTTAGGAGCATGAGCGAGGATGAAGGTCCCTGGTTTTAATGAACTACTCAAACCTTTCAGTAAGATTCTATTTATTACTCAGAAGAATGTTTAGGTTGTGTGGGACACTATTCAGTTCTGTGTATGTTTAAATTGTCATGCATTCTGAAGTGTTTCACTCAGAAGGAGTTTATATTGCATTGGTTGCCCAGTTCTGGACCCATAATTCTGAGAATAAATTGGAACAATCACATGGATTGGAAACGGAAGAGAAGCTGGAAGTACTATATGCCAGGGATGCAGAAAAACTTGATATCTGAAGAAATAAGTGTGAACAAGTATGCTTTAGATTTTTCTGAAGCAAAGTGCAAAACAAGAGGTGCTCTATAAAATTGGCATAATTTTCTGTGCTCTGGAGGCTCTGATGCTATTGAACTGCTCCTGTGCTTGATGTATCTCTCTGGATGGATGGATGTTAACATCACTTCACTTTCTTTGTAATCGAAGATAATGCTGCCACAAAAAAAAAAAAAAAATCCTATTAGTGCTTGTAGCTGCAGACTTTTGGTCATCTCTCTGTGAACAGCCATTTCCTAGCGTCTCACTTCGGGGAATTATTAAGAGTTGGACTGATTCCCAGGAAATTATATTAGAATTTACTCTATTTCTCTCATTAAAGTCAGGCGATTGCAATGTATAGTATAAATTATACTGCCATTTAAATTGCAAGCTACCCTTCAACCAAGGAAGAATTCATTTCTGTTGTAATCTTTGTAAGTCTTTCTATAAATCCATAAATTAAGGGCAAGTTTTTCATAATTCCCAAATAAATAACAGTATAAGATTTTTGCAATAGTCTAGCATTACCCTTAATCATGTTTCATTTCAATGTAAATACATTTTCCATGCAATCGTTAGCAACTCTTAAACTCCTTAATATCCTATTTCAAATTTTAACAACCTTTATAAGAGAAAACTTAAATGCATTAAATTTGTGTACATTCATCATGAATAGAGCATGCATTATATTTTATTGCTCTTTTCATGTTTTCAGTTAAAAGTTACAAATGTGCAGTCTTCCAAAATCCACATAGTAGAGCCTCCACTCTCAGAGCCTCAGAATGTGATGCACTTGGACATAAGGTCTTTAAAGAGTTGAGTAAATTTTATTTGGACTATCAGAGTGGACCTTAACCCAACCCAACTGCTACACTTGTAAAAAGAAGAAATTTTGATATGAAATGGGATTCTAGGAATGGAGACCCAGAGGAAAGACCATGTGAAGGTACGGGAAAAAGGTGGCCACCAAAAAGCCAATGAGGCCTTGGACTGGTTCTGCATCCTTGATTCTTCTTGCTTGGCAACTTCCAACATCTTTGGCTGAGCAACTGCTGGATCCTCCAGCTCTCCAGCACATGGATGACCATTGTGGAGGCTTCTACTTTGGGTCCTATGGGTCTGTCATATACATTATGCAGCTATTTTCTATTTATCCTGTTCCTCTAGAGGATACTAACAAATACATAAGAACACCAATCAGAATGTATGAGGATTTACAGTAACAGCTTCATTTTTAAATTCACAAAGATCCTAATTCCTACTATAATCACATTCCTAAATCCAGGATTTTAAGACATCTACTTATGAATTTTAGGGAGACACATTTGCCCCATAATGGAGAAGAGGTAGAGATGAGGCCTTGTAGTTTTGCAAGATGAAAAAGTTCTGGAGACTGGTTGCACAAAAATTTAAACATACTTTACTAATAAACGGCACACTTAAAATGATTAAGCTTTTACATTTTATGACATATTTATTTTGTCACAACTCAAAACAGAAAAGGTTTTCTAATGATTAAAAAAAATAGATTGGAGACAACCAAGCAAAAATCTGAAACATAAAGACAGAAGGAAGAAGACATGTTTTTAAGCAAGCAAAGGGTTGCTCATCCAGATTTCTACATCTAATAAGAATGCCTCAGAAATGACAGAAAGTGAAAATGTTTTCAGGTGGAATAACAAGAGAATTGGTGACCTGATGGCTTAGCTTCAAGACCCAATGAGGTTTTCTGAGAAAAAAAGGAAATAGTCACCAAGAGAGTTCATGGTGGGAGGATTAACTGGATAAAAATAGGGATAGAATGTACTTGTATTTTAAAGAGACAAAAATAAAAATAATGAAAAAATAGAGTTTTAAAACAGGTTAGCATGGGGCCAGCCCAATAGCTCAGCAGATTAAAGTGCCTGCAAGCCAGAACAGGGGCTGGGTTTTGATCCTCAGGCCTGAGGATCGTTCCTGGGGCACACTGCAGTGGCGATTGAGACTTGGCATGGTGGCGTACGCCTGTAATCTCAGCTCTTGGGAGGCTGCAGACAGGCGGATCACTATGAGTCTGACCTAGCAGTGAGGCCCTGAACACCCCATAGACCCCTAAAATACAAACTAAATAAAAAAAAATAAAACAGGTTAGTAGGAGAGTTGCAATAATTAATACATTACATACCCCCATACATTTTACACATATATTCACAGTTGAAATATAAATTGTAATGTGGTCTTCAAAATATGTATGTAAAAGAAATACTTAAGGCATGCTTTTCTTTGGTCATCTTTAAATTCTTTAAATTTTCAGACCCCTCTGTTGCATGATTTCATTCAGATTTGGAATCTATGAAAGTTGTAGCTCCTGAAAGTTGAGAGAAAAATGGTATTAGAGGATGGAAAAAGTAGGAGCGAGAAAGGGAGAGGAAAAGTTTAAGCAATGGATACTAGGTTAACCGGCAAGAATAAGCAGCTCTAGGGTTGTTATTGTATACAATGGTGAACACAGATAATGATAAGACACTGTAAATTGGAAATATATCTTTTTAAGTGGGGAAGGCAAATGTGCGTAACTTGAATTAAGGTTCCCTACACATTATGTGCAGTTTACATAGTAAAATGTTGATGTTAGTGGACTGATACATTAAATATGTGTATGTCACAACTATATATAATAGTCACTAAAATAGCTATACCAAGAGACTTACTCAAGCATAGCATAAGTAAAAGTAAAAATTATTCTACTTCTAGAAACTGTTTGTTTAGCCTACAAAGAAAATAAAAAAGAGAAAGCAAATAATTAAATATCAGATTAAGTACTATAAGTAAAATGAAATACTAAAACATGAATCTAACAAAACAGGGGTCTGGAATTTAGCTCAGTGGGGCAGTACCTGCTTGGCAAGTATGACGTCCTGAGTTCAATTCCCCAGTACAAGGGAAAAAAAATAAAAAAATAAAAAAATAAAACTCACAAAGAAAGCACAAGCCCTGTACATGGGCAATTAGTGACACTGATAAAAATAATAGAAGACCTAAATAAACAGCACCATACTGAAATAATTAATTGGAAGACAGATTCCATATAATAAAAATATTAATTTTCCCCAAATTGATGTATAAGTTTAATGCAATTCCTATCAAATTCTCAGGATAGAGATTTTGTGCTTATTCTGAGTTTTACATGAGAAGGCAAAGAACCTAGAATAGTTGAAAATAATTTGAAAAAAGATCAAAATGGAAGGAATTACTCGCATGTTCTTAAATCTTACAACATAGCTACAGGTTCAGTACCGTGCAGTCCCAGCTGACAGGCAGAGATGAATAAGGAACCCAGAAAACACACCCAGGCAAGTATCCCCCACTGATTTTTAAGTTTCTATGTATTTATTTATTAGGCACAGGGTCTCCCTACATAGCTAGGATCCATAGTGGTTCTCATCTCAGCCTTCCCAGTGCTGGGATTACAAGCGTGCACCAACACGCTTAGTTTCGGGACTGACATGGCCTACAGGGGTTACCAGGGCTGGCAAAGCATAGCGTTACCAAAGATCAAACCCAGGTCTTTGCACTTACCAGGTAGGTGCTTGGACCACAGAGCTATCATCCCAGTATGTGCATGTGCGCACGCACGCGCACACACACACACAGATATCTTTAACAAAAGTTCTAGAGCAATGAAACAAAATGCTGTTGAAGCTTTCTAATGCTCCATCAACAACAACAAAAATGCATCACCTCAACCCCAACTTCACACTGTACACAAACTCAAAATGGATTATGTAAAATGTACAAATATGCAACTGTTAGAAAACATAGTAATCAGGGACCAGTTGCTCAAAAGTATCAACATTCGCGAATGAATGCTGGTAAGAAGGAACTGGCCTGGAGGAAGACACAGCAACTCACTAGGGTCTCAGTGCTCTACCTTTCCCTGGCTCATGGGTGCAGAGGGCTTTTTAAGGGAAAGGAAGGGGTCAGGAGATGGCGGGCCTGGCCATGAGCCTGACTTTGACCTCCGGTAGCTATGACTATTAACTATTCAGTTGTAGCCTCACTTCAGAATTAAACTGCTCAAGTGAGGCCTTTCTTTAAAATTCAAAAAGTCCATGAAAGAGAGTGATTATAAAAGATAAGGAAAGGAAGATGAAAGCAGTTCTGCTTGGGGTAGCTTCTGGAAGGGGCTGCTCTGCATCAGGAGGGGAAAAAAAGCTGCTAGATTGTAAAACTGTAATTATAAACCACACATCTAATGAAGCTCTCATATTTGGGATATATAAAGATCTCTCATACTTTTACAGTCAAAAATTAAAGAATCCAATTAGATATTGGATAGGCAGCATGAGCAGAAATTTCTCTAAAGAGCATATACAGCTGACAGATA
Source organism: Myocastor coypus (assembly GCA_004027025.1). NCBI lineage: Eukaryota > Metazoa > Chordata > Mammalia > Rodentia > Myocastoridae > Myocastor > Myocastor coypus. The sequence goes on along the minus strand of PVJA010000116.1, from coordinate 22,763 downwards.
TGCACTTGAAAAGACTTTCAGTGTAATTAACTACTTTGAAGGATATGCAAATGAAAGCCACACTGAAATATCACTGTATACTATTCAAAATGAGTACATACACTTGATGAGGTGGCACAGGCCTATGAGCCTAGCTTTTGGAAGGCTGAGACAAGAAGGTCCTGAGTTGGAGACCAGCTTGGGCTGCATCGTAAGTTCAAGGACAGCCTAGGCTACATGTTCCCAAAAAAGAAAGAAAGGAAGGAAGGAAGGAAGGAAGGAAGGAAGGAAGGAAGGAAGGAAGGAAGAAAAAAAGAAAGAAAGAAAGAAAGAAAGACTACAGCACTAAATGATGAAGTGAAAGCCAAGAAAATGGGTCTCTCATACTCATGATGGGAATAGAAAATAATACAGTTCGTGGAGCAGCACCAGACAACGCTGTTAGAATTCTGGTTTTCATAAACCTGCATATGTTTTACCTATTCTTTTGCTTTTCACCTTTTCTAAGTTTCAAATGTAAAGTACTACTTTAAAACTTCAAAAAAACTATTACAACTAATGGAATGAATTAATCAGTTGTATGGTTAAATGTCCACATACAAAAATTAGTAGTTTTGATATATGTCAATATCAGAACTACAGGACCAGTGATATAGCTCAGCAGTACAAGTGCATGCCTAATAAGCACAAGGGCCTGAGTTCAATTTCATGTACCAAAAAAAAAAAAAATCTGAACTACAAATCAATAAAGGAATCCCATTTTATTGACTGAAAAATAATAATAGACCTAGGAATAATTTTAAGCAAAAAAAAAAAAAATGATTTCTACAGAGACAATTATAAAACACTATAATATTTTAATTTTTTAATTATAAAGTTTTTATTTACTAAAAAATCAAATTGAAAAGGACACAGAATAGCAGAAAGATGTCTCATGTTTATAAACTGGAAGGATCAGAATTGTTAAAATGTCCAGCAAGATGTGATAGTACTTGCCTATAATCCCAGCACTCAAGAGGCTGAGCTAGGAGGATCACTGAGAGATTGAAGCCAGCCTACATTACATAAAGAGTTCAGGACCATCCTAAACTACAAAGTGAGACCCTATAAAAATAAATAAATATATAAATAAATATATATACATACATATGGGTCATTATACATCCTATCATATCCAAAGTGATCTATAGATTGAATGTAAACAATAACTTTCTAGAACTAAAAAAGTTCTGAAACATGTATAGAAACGCACATACACACAGACACACACACACAAAATGAAAGCAACTTTGAGTAAAAATAACAAAGAAAGCTACTACCTCATTTTATAGCACTATAAATCTGTAGTAATAATCAAAACAGCATGATATTGGCATAAAGATGGACACAGAGACCAACAAAATAGTACATGGAGCCTAGAAGTAAACCTGACATCTATAGCCTGCTGATTTTCTTTTTTTCTTTTTTTTTTTTTTTCCTTTCTCTTTAGAGCTGGGGATTGAACTCAGGTCCTTGCGCTTGCCAGGCAAGCGCTTATTCTATTGAGCTATCTCCCCAGCCCCTAGCCTGCTGATTTTCAACAAAGATGTTAAGAACAAGTATTGGAGAAAAAACAATTTTTAATCAATTGTGCTGATGAAATTGGCCATCCATACATAGAAGAAAGAAACTAGACCAATGTCTCCCACCTAGTGGCAAAATCAACTCGAAATGGATTAAAAGACATAAGACCTCAAATAATGAAATTACTGGAAGAAACCACTGACAAAATGCATGAAGACAGTGGAATGAGCAAAAGAAACACAAACAGAAGCAGACATATGAACTGACATCAAACTATGGTGTTTTTATACTCAGAGAAGACATTAGAGTAGAGAAGCAGCCTTTAGAATAGAAAAATTGCAAAAATAGAAAATATTTGCAAAATTACATCTGACAAGGGCTTAATATCTAGAATATAAGTAACTCCAAAACTCAATACCAAAATAATAATAATAATAATAACCCAATCTTAAAATGGGTTAAAAACAAAGGAGGCAAATAAACATGTTTTAAAATGCTCAACACTAACCATCAGGAAAACACAAATCAAACCTATAGTAAGACATCGCCTCATTGCAAAATGGTTTTTATCAAAAAGGCAATAAAGAAGTGCTAGTGAAGGCTCACCAAGAGAGCTCAGCTGACTAAGCACCTGCTTAGGCAACCACAAGGAAATTGTTGGCTCCCTGGTGCCACATGCCAGCCAGGCCCCAACCCTGGGCACGCTGAGCCAGCCACCAAGACCAGAAGCGGTGCTGCATGCCTGTAATCCCAACACTAGGGAGGCTGAAACAGGAGGATCACTGCGAGTTTGAGCTGCACAGCGAGGCCCTGTACCAAATACATTTAAAAAAATAATAATAATAAGTGCTAATGAAGTGTGGTGAAAAGCAAAAGGGCACTTTTGCACACTGTTGGCTGGAATGTAAATTACCTGTGGAAATTCCTCAAAAACTTTAAAAACAGAATTATTCTATGATCCAGCAACCCCTCTACCAGGGAAACTTAAATCAGTAAATTAGAAGAAAATCTACACTCCTTATCTCTTGAAGCACCATGCCCGACAGGCAAGAAATGGGTACAACGTAAACATTCAGCCAATGAATGGAGAAAGACTGTGCGGTTCATATATACAAAGGCATTGTGTTCTGTATAAATCCATAAAAAGAGTGAAATCCTGTAATCTGTGACCACATTAAGAAGGTTACAGCTCATCGTGTTAAGCCAAGTAAGCCAGGCACACAATGACAAATATCACATGATCTGTTTTAAATAAATTAAAAAAATTTTAAACCTCAAAAGTACAATTTAAAAAAGTAAATAAATACATGCAATTGGATGCAACAATCCACTCTTGAAGATCAGGGACTCAAAAGACTGGGGCAGGAGAGTTACGAGCGCAAGGCCAGCCAAAACAGCTTAGTGAGAGCCTATCTCAAAGTACAAAATATCAAGGCCTGGAGTGTAGTGCAGTGCCAGAGCCCTTGTGTACTGCACGTGCGGTTCTTTGTCCAGTCCCCAGTACTGCAATACATAAGTACATGTCACAGATACATGCATTGGAATTCATCCTAAGGATGTAGGTGTTTCTTATGGCATCTTTGATTCCATTTAAACAAATACAAACGGTAATTCAAAAGTGTCTTTCTTATTTATTTATTCCATCCCTCAACATTATCCATATCCCTGTGTTGATTTTTTCATTTATTAAAGCAAACCTTGGATCTTTTAATGCCAACTGTACAGTCTGACATCAGTTTCATTAAACCAGTTTCTTACTAATCTCTTGAAAATGCTTCCAATTTTATACCTCAGAAAGAGATCATTTATAAATTCTGAATGATATCTAGAATCAAAAGTATTACCCGAACTAAAATGACTTCTCCACCTGAAGTCCTTTTACTCCCTTATGAAAATTTGAAGCTATATGGAATACTATTTGAGAAGTAGCAAATTGGACTAAGGGGCTACCATCATCTCAATTTTTATGTCATTCTTAGTTCTGCTATTTCAATTTCTGCTCTCCCATCAGTAGGTTTTAAGACTGAAAAGCTCATCATAGAAGATTTGGGTCTGAAGCTTTTTACTTTAACCCTTCCCAGAAGGATGAAGTTCTTTTTCTTTCCTGATAGAGGAGTATAAGAGTTATATTATTCCTAGGGAGTTTTCTCAGTATTAGCATTCAGTCTGAGTCAGCCAGGATAACGCATCTCTGGGCTGCATCTTTACTCAAAACTAGACACTGAAATCTCAAGGCATCATGTTTTAGTCAGCCATCAAGGGACTCTTATCTGTCCATTCTGGCTGTCTCACTGGTAATTGACATTAACAAAATACCATGATGATTCCCACTCCAGTCTCAATGGTAGAGAACTGATGTATTTGAAATTGTAGATCTAGAACAATCCCAAGTGTATAAACTGAGAAACAGTGGGTCTCAGGCCCAGCTTGCAAAGGCTTGTGAAGGAAACACTTTATAACTTCTCAAGGGATAGAGTATGTTCAGTGCTCCTCCTTTTTCATAAAAAAAAAAAAATTGAGGTCCACCACATCCCCGCTTTATCACTGATTCCAAATTTCCATCCTGCATCACTGTCAAAGCAGCCAGTTAAAGAATAGAACCAGATCAATATGTTTCCGATTATTTAAGAAAATGTGACCTTATGGATGACCCTCTAGTAGACAAGCAGAAAAATAATTGCTACTTGTACTGCCAACACTTCAAATCTGGGACAAAGCCCCCAAGTTGAGTTGGCTTCGCATTTTCATTCTACTGGAAAGTGGCAGCAAATCAGCACTCTACTGTATGGTACAGATTAAATAAGGTAAGCTTCAAAGCACCCAAATAGCTATTACTGAAAGAAAAAAAAATCTCTGTTGAAAGCAAAATGGCAAACACCCTGCACAGAAATTTCCAGTTATGAAGAGCAGAAGGATTCTTTGTTGTGTTTACCTAGGTCAACTTGGTCCCACAGCAACGTGGCAGTAAGAGAGGTAAGAGGAAGGAGGCAGGAATAAGGTACACTTGATTTGTGATATTTGTACACTGCTGTGTTGAAAATTGGCCATAGCCAGCATCAAGCCTCCAGCACACTGTTGCTCAACATGGACTTGGAAAGAGGAGCAAACAAGCTACTTCCACTGTCTCCGCGAGCTGGCTGCAGCACTCTGCTGTGACCTGGAGCCAAAAGTACAGAGTCAAAAATACATGTGAGGGTCTCCTGGACCATTCAGACGACACTCTGTCCGTCATGAGCACTTTAGGGATAAGGAACATGCTTTGTTTACCTTCACAAGATCAAATAAACTTTACAGTACATAGTAGAAGGGCAAAGCCCATCTGTGCGCAGAACTAATGCTCCATTTCTCTCCCACACTACCATGACGCATGCGTGTTCTGTACAGGTCCTTTGGGCTTACCACAGGACGTCATACCCACACCTCGGCCTACACTTTCAACTTCTTTCCTCCTGACATCAACGCCCAGATAATTATCTTCTCTTCTTGCCCGGCCACTTAGTCCATTAACCAAGCACTTTTTATTTTTCCACATCAGGTTTTTCTCCTAGCTCCCTTTTTACCTGTGTCCCTGTGTTGTAGTCTTCCGTAGGTCCTAAGTCCTTCAAGGATTTGAGATCCTGTCCACAACACATGATTTTTAACAAACCTCAACAGATTTTTCCCTTATGATTCTTGAGATTTTGGCTTTGTCTGCTTGGGTAATATCTCTTTGGGTACCACTCAAATTCATCTCTGGCTTCCTGATTCCAATTTCTTACTTTGGGGCTCATCCCCCAAGGCTTTTCCTATTCCTTAATCAATGCTTGTGCCTCAAACACTTCTAATGTTTCCTCAGTGCTTCACACTTCTCCCATACATTTGCTTTTTAATTTGTCATTATGCTGAGTAACTCTTAGAAATTCCTTTTCATTAATCATGTTTGAATCTGGGTTTATGTGAATATTCCCTAAGGTGAGGAACTGATTAACTATCTTTTGATGAATGAAATTAATGAAATGCCCAGTAATTTGATTTGCATATGGTACTTGCTGATTCATCCTCTTTGAAATCAGGCTCCAAACAAAGCCACATACCTGACAAATCACTGAGCTACCTCAGAATGGTTCTTGGTCTTTTTTACTGCAGCAACTATATTCCATTCTTCCCAAAAAAAATATAAAGAGGAAAAATGTATTGCTCTTTTGTGCAAACTGAATCCTAGAAGAAAACCAGAAAATAAGCTGCAATTAACCTTAAGCAAATCCACTGAAAATATTGCAGTGAAATGCAAGACATGTAGGTGTGGGCTGAGGTGATAGCTCAGTAGAATAAGCACAAGCGCAAGGGCCTGAGTTCAATCCCAGGTCTGGAAAGAAAGAAAGAAAGAAAGAAAGAAAGAAAGAAAGAAAGAAAGAAAGAAAGAAAGAAAGAAAGAAAGAAAGAAAGAAAGACAGGAAGGAAGGAAGGAAGGAAGGAAGGAAAAGAAAAGGCATGTAGGTGTTATTCATTGCATCAACATTTTCACTGCTAGTGATGTTAGTTTTGAACCTCCTTCCTCTGCTCTCCATAATATTTCCTGAAAGTGCTACATTAAGTACAATAAAACAGTTGGACGCTTCTCTCACGAAGCTTAGTGAGGCAAGGATTGAGATCATGCAATGTGATTTTTAAAAATAGTAATATGGCAAATATTTAGATTTTTTAAAATTTTAATTGCTTAAAAAACACAGCAAAGACACATTGGTACTAATTTCCTTCAAAATACTTCTCATTGCTTTGAAAGTACTTATCCCATTGCTCCTGCTACTTTCTAAAGCAATTCTGGAAGCACTCTTTCATGAGTGTCTTTAGTTTCTCTGTTCTGCCTGCCTTGATATCCTGATTCAATTCAAAGCTTTTCCCTTTCCTGCTCACTTTGGCTTTGGGGAAGAGCTGGCAGTCTCGGGGTGCTGGGTTCAGCGAGTGGAGTAGATGAAGGAGCATCATCCACTGCTAGGGGCTCCGTGACAGCGGAAATGCTTTCCAAGCCTTCAGGTTCACCATAGCAGCTCTGGCTGATGGCACTCACTGCGTTTTTTTCATCACATCTCATAAAGACATTCATGAGAAGGACTTTCAGAATCACTGTCAGAAGTGAGAAGAGCAATGTGATAAGTGTGCTGGAAGCGAGGGAATTCATGACTGCATGCCTTTACTAGAATAGTTATTTTTTTTTTTTAATGAAATGCTCACTGCACAAAGTGGTCAAACAATGGCCATAACTCATCCAGAGGGCTGATACTGGCAAAAGATCCACAAGGTGCTGTACATGGTTTCAGGGTAAGTCTTGAGGAGATTTGTCTGACCTTTTCAGATACAAAACTTACATTTTATGTTATATAGGTCTTGCTTTATCTTGGTCTTAACCATCCAGCACAAAAGTATAACCACAAGGTATAAAAAGTAAAGCCATTTTAATATGCTGAGCTGTAAAAGGCTCAAGTCAGCAGCTTCCAACATTGCCAGTTCTGTGGACAACTCACTACTATTATGGACTATTGGACTATGCATACAGCTACTTTCTATTAGTTTAAGAAGAAATATTTAGAAAAGTTAACATGTCTGCATCTTGTACTCTGAATGACTACTATGAAGACAGTAATATGCATTGTATTAATTATTGTGGCTGTCCTCCTAAGCTGTTTTGAAACTGTCTCATTGTTATTTCTTTTTCATTAAAATTAATAAAATTAAATTTAAAAAAATAAATAAATACACACTATATTTTTAGATCACACTCATATAATACACACAGCTTCATAAGTCTAAACATAAGTTTACACTCATGTAACCACCACCAAAATCTGTCATAAATATCTACCACTTTCAAATTTTCCTCTTGCCTGTCTTTACTATCATTATCTCATTATTGTTATAGCAACATAATTTAATGATTATTTGCTCTTGCCTGCCATCGTGTGTGTGTGTGTGTGTGTGTGTGTGTGTGTGTGTGTGTGTGTGTGTGTGTGCTGAGTCCTTAATGTACCTTTCTGGGAAATTTTCAAGTACATAGATAGTCCTTTTAAACACATGCTTGAAGCTAGGTTCACACTTATTGCCCATGAAATCCTTACAGAAGCATAAATTTGTTGAGACCAAACATATTATCTAGGTTTAGATATAGGGATTTATTTTCATATTTCCATGTGAGAACTTGCTTTCTAACATTTATGGATTTTTTCATCATTTAGATATGGTGAAGGCCTTGGTGGAATGACTAGAATCAAATAAACTCTTGCAAGAAAATTTTAGAAACAAGAATTAGAAGAAAATAATTTCAGTATAAGGAATAATATGATGAAATTTTTAAACCAAAAACTTCAGTTGGCTCTTATGTTAAACAGTGTTTTAGAAAAAGGGAAAAAATGTAAAAGTAACTTTTTTTAAGGGAACAGTCTACAGGGTGCTCAGGGTCTCACTACTAGGTGAGACTCATAGTTTACAGCCTCCCAAGAGCTAGGATTACAGGTATGCGCCACCACACCCAGTCTCAATGGCCATCTCAGTGCACTCCAGGCATATTCCAACTCCAGGACCCTATGCCCCATTTGCAGGCACCTTAATCTGCTGAGCTATTTGGCCAGCTCTTGAGTAAAAATATTTTAAATTAAATTTAAAACTATTATCTTTTTAAGCAAATAATATTCTATAGTCAAAATGTAGAACTCATTACATTCCAAAGTCAAGATCACATAATTTTTTAAGTGAATAGAGAAAATATTTAAAGAAAAAAGGCAAATTTTAAAGAAAAAAGGCAAATACTTAAAATGTGCCAGTGATGAATCAGCAAAATAAAAGACCCCCCTCAAAAAATGGCTACATTTTATAATGTTCCTCATTTAGATATAAATTTATATGTAATGATTGCCACCTATTGTGAAATCGCAATATCTCAATATATACTTTTTTGTTTTAAAATTATTTAGTTATTTAGTTATTTAGTTATTTATCTGGTACAGGTTCTCCCTAAACAGCTGAGACTTGTAGTGATCCTCCTGTCTCAACCTCCTCAGTGCTGGATTTATAGGCATGTGCCACCACATCCAGTTCTGATGGCCAGCACAGCATGCTGTACTCAGGTCCTTGTGCTTGCCAGGCAGGCACTTAGACCAGCAGCTATCTCCCCAGCCCAGGATGTGCTGTTTTTCTAAGTTACTATAAATACAGAGTTTTAAGATTCTAACTAAAACAGTATAAATTTTTGTTTTATCTCTCTATTGGCATAAAAGGATATTTTCCAAAGGCTTAGCATGTTGAAAACAAGTGGTACCATGTCAACATAAGATTCTGTGTAAAAATGACCAATCTTTTGGGTTACAGAAATATAAAATAAATTAATTTTCCCTCTCAGGAGATGATACATTTTTTATTACAAGCATGTCACATAAACATTTCACACAGATCTCAAAACCATCCTCTTTCCTCACACCAGAACAGAGTCCATCTGCCTTACCTATCATGGAGATATCCCTGGAAGGTCTCCCTGCACTTATGCAGTCTATGGGAATCTAGTTCCCCAAACTTGACCATACACAAAGCATCAGGAGAGACAGAACCAGAATCACATGTCAATGATATTACTGTCTTCTGCTACTGAAACCAGACAACTAATTGATATGTTTGCTCTACAACCACAACTGTCCAAGCAAATACTACCAGATGATCACGTGTATCCCAGAACACCACAAAAAAAATTCAAGAAGTGCAAAATGAATAAGCTATCTGGATTCAAAAGATATCACAACTTTCTGGGCCCTCCCTGAATCAAAAAGGGAAACTAATCCAGGAAGTGTAGGAATGACAGACTCAACACCGGATACTGTACTTACTTTCAAGCACTTAGTCTGTTTCTTTCCCGAAAGCCCTGGTAATTACTAATTGTTTGCATTAATGATGGAATGGCTGCAGCAAATACTTGCAAATCCCAGGGCCAAGGTATGTTTCCTGGGTATGTCCATGGATGGCAGCCCAAGTACTTGTCCCAGCACCATGTCTGGTTAGGATAATGTCCATGCTTGGAATAGCTCCCAGGGTGGGACCCAACTGCCGTGCAACAGACATGAGCTCTTGTCTCACCATTTTTCTTGTTTCAAATTTACTTCAATAAGTTGTCTTGTGCAATTTGTGTATTTGGAACCGATTTTGCAACAGTATTGTGTAGAAAACTTAGTAAAAAAGTTATCATCCTAAAAGTAATTTGGGGTCATTAGATACAAAAAGGGACATAGCCCATTTATTCCAATGCTAGATAGACAGTAAGAAGCATAAAGTATTTCCCCATTTTATTTATCAAGAGTCCAAAGGTGCAGCCAGGTATCTCAGCAGACTAAAACACCTGCTCAGGTAGAATGCAGTGGCCGGGGTTCAATCCTGGGCATGCCGTGCTGGGCCCACACCCAGGGCATTCTGAGGTGGCAATTGAGACTGGGCATGGTGGTGCACACCTGTAATGCCAACACTTGGGAGGCTGAAAACAGGAGGATCACTATGAGTCTGATCTACATAGTGAGACCCTGAAGACCCTGTACTGAATACAAAAAAAAAGAGTCCAGTGAATACTTAACAATTTCTCTAAATCACACTAAGCATTTTGATGCATATAAAAATCTAAACAAAAAAATTGACTTCAAGTTGTTTATAAACTTGTTACAATAAATAGCAAGTCCATTGACAACACAAGGAAATAGTATGAATTCATACAACAAAACAGTACCCTATAAAGACACACATACACACACACACACACACACACACACTTGTATAATGTGAGAGAGTTCCCAGACTACAAATTCCATCTTTCTTTTCTTCTTCCAAAAATGGTCTTCTAGGGGGCTGAGGAGATAGCTCTGTGGCACAAGTGCCTGCCTGGCAAGTGCAAGGTCATGAGTTTGAACTCCAGTCCCGCAAAAAAAGAAAAAAAAAAGGTCTTCTACTTTCACAAAATAATGGGACCTTCACACTCCTAAAGAAAAATTCTTTAACATTGCAGAGAATTATCACTACTTTCCTCCACATCATTGGGCAGATGGCATGTCTTTCTACATGGAAGCAAGAAACAGAAGCTAGAGACAGTATATCGTAGAGTTCAAGTAAAAGAATTTGGAAAGGTGCAAAGAGCTGTATAAGTACAACAAATTGTTAGATGACTGTCTTTGGGCAAGAACAAAACACCAGAAGCTCATTTTCCTGCTCAGAAAAAACATCATAGAAGCATCTACCTAAGGCTGTAATGGAAAACTGACTTGTGGACTTAAACAATTGCTTTAAAAAATGGTATTTTTAAAAATTACCTTACCTATTAATCATCTTATGTGAACTACATCCAATAAAACATAGCCAACACAAGGCACCAAACCAAGCATCATTGTAATTTAATCTGTAACAGTGTTCTTTAATTTACTTATAATGGGTGATCTTCATATTCATGAACAAATTAGCAACTTAAATTACTACTTATGTAACTGCACCAAAGAATATGACATTTAGAAGCTTGGCATTTGCGGACAGAAAAAGGTATCCATATAGAACTTCTCTGTGAGCTGTATCAGTGCAAAATCTGTGACCATTACTAACCCAAGCTGAAGGAAATCAACCAAAAGACTGCCATACAGCAGACCACCCAGAAGCAAAATTGAATTAGGATCATTTACTCAGGCTAAGCTATGCAGATAACTTCATACCTATAAGTACTCCATACTAGCTCCATAGCATGGTAAAATAACAGAAAGAAATAAGATGAGGAGGTAGAAGACAGAATTTTTTTTCTCAATCTTTTACTTATTTATTGGGAACAGGGTCTCAGTATGCAGCTTGAACTCATAGTGATCCTCCTGTCTCAGACTTCCCAGCACTGGCATTGTGGGCATGCACTGCCATGACCAGTTTCAGTGGTCAGCATGATATGACAGGCACAGCATGTGGTACCCGGGATCAAAACCAGGTCCCTGCACCTACCAGGCATGGAGCTACCTTCCCAGCCCAGACCTGTTAATATGAAGTCATATCTTTCCCTTCTTCGAATCCGTCCAGGATCTTGCAGTCATCCACACACGTCACACAAAGGGTGACGTTCTCGCGCACAGGATCAGATTCACTTTCTAAAACACCACCAACCACTAGGACTTGAATGCTGACTGGAAAGCAGCTTAGGTTATAAGCAGTAAGTCTTACTCGGTAACAAGGGCTTCACTCTGTGGCTCACTTCACAGACAAGCATCCTGGGATTCAGAAGAGTTCACTGAGTTGCCCAAGGCCACACACCCAGTGTGACCAAGACAGACCTGGGGTATAGATTTTGAGAATGAAGTTTGTACATCTCAACTGCTAGGACAACCTATTCATAGTAATAGAGAAGAGTGAATGTAAAAATAAAGCCTATCTCTCCCTTGGCCTTTGTCCTGGGCCACAGGCTTCTGGCGGGCAGGGCAGCCTCTGTTTCTTCCTGTTCTCATGGTATTGAGCTGTGGACAGGTGCTCTGGAATCTCATCTTGATAATGAGAATAGCAGAGAAGCCAGAAGACACCCATGTGGGCGGTGGGCACACACGTCCCTGCAATGCCTCTGCTCCCCCCCCCAGTATTGGAGATTGAACTCAGGACCCTATGCTTGCCAGGCAAGCACTTATTCTACTGAGCTATCTCCCCGGCCCCTGCCTCTGCATTTCGAACAGGTCATAAGGAATAATACACAGGAAGGAGCACATCATCCGTGAGCCTGCGTCCCTGCATTGCCTCCTGGTACACATCGCCAGCCCTGCTGTGCTAATGGGCAAACATCCGGATGAAGCACTAACTAAGTCATTTCCTGAGACCACTCAGCCCCACTTATATCGCATGGTAGGAGGGACAAGGGCAGATTTCAGAGCCTTCGCCCTGTCTCCAAACCCCCTTGCGAGCTCCAGTCGGTCTCCCTCACAGCTCATGGGTCTGGAATTACATGTGCAGGAGGAAAAAAGTAAAGTAAATGCCAGGCAGCTATTGCTGTCACTGCCTTTCCCGTAGTCAACTCGCTATTAGCTGTTGTCAGAGCAGATCGTGTAGGCTGATGAGATCTGAGGAAGGATGAGGGATGAGATGTCAGGGGGAACACCGCTGCCTCGAGAAGCGACTTGACACGCACTGCAGACAACGCACATCAGCTGGGAGGGAGACAAGAGCGAACCCCGCAGCCTTCGAGAAGAGGGAGTGCGAGGAGCCTGAGAAGACCAGTATATTCAGCCCGCTGCTTGCCTCCCCCCTCCCTGCCTTCCTCTTCTGCCTCAAGCACGAGTCCCCTCACTGGAACAGTACAGTATTGAGTGCCCTGTCAATGGAGCCTTACTGTCTAGGGGGGCGCGGGGTGTGGAAGCTGACTGCCCTCCCCGTCCTCCAGCTCGGAGTCTCCTGGGGGCCAGCGCCTCTGCGGCACTAAGAAATGCACTTGGTGTCTCTATCTTGCAATAAAAATCCACAGGACATTCCTGGACATTTCAAAGAAAAATTCATAGCACATTCCAGGACATTTCAAAGCAAGTGGGCGCAGGTCTGCGTGCACACACACACACACACACACACACACACACGAGACAACTATGCCCCATCCCTAGTGCATTGGGTGCCACCTTCTTATAACTTGGTCTTACCTCCCTGCACCTAATACCACAACTTCCTCATTCCCCTCCATGGAAGCATCTTTTTATGATTATGATTATGATTATGATTATGATTATTATGTATTTTTAAGAGAATAAAAACAGTTAAAAATGATACAGAATTTCAACAAACATGGTGAGAGCACTTCAACAATGGTTATTATGTTACATACTATGGTCTTCAAAGTATTATTTGTTAACTGATATCAAGGGACTGTGCACCCAAGAGCAGCTTGACATCAAGTCAAGAGCTTGATCCTACATGCTGTTTTTGAGTCTTTGGTGTTTGCAGCACAAAAAGTCCCTTACTCCTTGAAGCTGTGACAAAGTCTCACTCTCACCATTGCAGTCCCCCAGCTTAGAACCAAAATGTCTTCCCAAGGACTGTAGAGGAGGCAGAAACAAAGTCCTGCTTCTCATGATTAATTCCCTTTGACCTTGAGACTGACAGAAAACATTAAACTGAGGCATTCAAAGGGAGAACCCCAGCCTGCTATCTCTTCCTTCTTTCTGGTAGATTTTCCAAGGCTACAGTGGGTAAAAGGAAAGAATGATATGTTCAAGTTGGTAGGCGATGGTAGGTAGAATTGATGAAAAATTAAAACGACTCGCTTAGATTCAAATCTCCAATGTTACAGGGACAACTCAAGATTACAACTCATTGTAAGACAAAAGATGACTGCCTGAGACACTACGTGAGCACCCAGGGGCAGGCCAGACACCTAGTAAGCCACCTAGAGTTGGACGGTCTTTCTGTGAGTGGGCTACTAAGATATCTGGGCCCTGGGGTGGTTGGAACTCTTCTCTGCCTCTGCAGAGTAGAATGAAGTTGTATAGTGGTACGCACTAAGAAAGAAGGGCTTGGCTGGGATGTGGTGGGGGAAACTTCCTTGAGAAATCAGGAGGTGGGAAGGAGGTGAACGGCCCTATGTGGTTGGGTAGAATAGAAGCAGAGGCCCAAGTGATGCAAATCCCTACAATCAGAGCTTTACCCCAGAGAGGATAGCTTTAGACATGTTCTTGTCCGTTGATCACTCTGCAGAAAATAAGAAATGAATCATGTTTCCACAATAGTCCATTCTGCTAATACAAGAAAAAAAAAACAACAAAAAAAAAAAAAACATTATTCTCTTAAGTCATATGAGCTGGAAGAGGCCTTTGATAGTATCTATCCCAGGGCTTGTCAAACTTGACAAATACCTGGAACTGTCTTCACAGCCCTTAAACACAGACTGCCAGGCCCTTTCATATGTCTCGGGCAAGAGCCAGGAATGCGCATCTCCAGGTTTGCATGTGTTACACATAATGTTGGCTCAAGGACTATACTGTAAGAACTGCTAGTCTAATCCTACCCTAACTTTTTAAAAGAAGATAATTACATTTTAAAAATATTTATTAAGGGAGTGCCTGCTACAAGTAAGAGTTTTACACTATTAAAGGAAAAAGAATTTTATCCTAAATTAAATTCCACATTACAAGAAAGCAGATGAAGGCCTACAGCCTGCATGTGGGGGCCCCATGAGGTGAGACAGGAGATAGAAAATTGAGTTATCTGGAACAAGTCAGTTGCAAAGGTTCAGTACTGATAATCTCTTTCCATCCAAAAGAAGAATGCTTTGCACTTTATCCAATTGTGTTCTTTAAATACCACTATGGACCTTATTGAGGGTCTTCTCCCTTCCTACTAAGGATGGAATGGACCCTGCATTTCTGCCCTCTGCCTCAGGACCTGGCAAACTCCCTTAATAAAGAGCCAGTTGTGGATTGACAACTGGTGGCCAACTTCGAATACCCAGCTGATGTGAGTCAGGATGATGCAAAGTGTGGAGGGCTGCCAGAGGGCTGCCGAGGGCCTGACGGGAAAACTGGGGAAGAGGCAGTGCTGTTGGCTCTCCTGGAGGAGCTTGCCACGCTGGATTTCCTGTTACGCCGTTCACTGTTCTCATCACCAGAGGAGCACAAAACCTTGTCGTCACTGAGAATGACTGTTGTTCCACCATGGGTAAGCGCTGCTCCTTATTTTGTGTTGCTTCCTGGCCCCAGCACAGACCCTTCAGCCTGCTGGCATAGATCCTTCATTCCACTGGCACAGATTTTCTAGCCTCCAGCGCTGACCTTTGGGTCTTTCCAGAGCAGATATGTGAAACAGGCCTGTGTGAGACACGGTTATGGGCCCTAGTTCTTCAGCCGGACTCATGTAGGACATTGCCGTGGGATCCAGGTCCTCAGCTGGATTCTTTGGGTCTGTAATGTGTGGAAAGATTTCCTGTACTCTTTTGTATTTGAGTTTTTGGGTGACTACTATGACATAATCCTATAGATTATGTGTCCTGCATGAAGCTATTTCCCTTGCAAACCCTGACTACAGCAGAGCCACACAGTCTAAGCTGGGGATACATGATCTCTGTGGAAACTACTAACTATGCCATTGTCAGCTGAAGTGGACCTGCAAGAACGGATGTAGCCATGCCCCAATAAAACTTCATGGACAAAAACAGCAACAACAAAAATTCCACATTACAGTGAAGTTTAATTAAAGATTTGCATGTTTAAACACATTTATAAAAATACTAAAATGTAATCCCAAGGGAGAAAGAATTCCTATAAGTGACACCAAAGGCAAGAATATAAAGAAAAAACATAAGAGAATTTTCTATGTAAAATTGGCAAATGTCTATGCAACGGAAAGTAAAACTCATAATAAAGTATAAAATTATGAAAATATATATGCACTGGGCGTGGTGGCGCACACCTGTAATCCCAGCACTTGGGAGGCTGAGACAGGAGGACTGATGTGAGTTCAAGACCAGCCTGGGCTACAAAAGTGAGCTCAAGGCCAACCTGAACTGCATAGCTAGACTCTGTCTCAAAAAGACAAAAAAAAAGAAAGAAAGAAAGAAAGAAAAAGAAAATACGTATGCAATCTGTGACAGATAAAATATCATACCCTTAATACTCAAAGGCTCAGGGCAGGGGAGATAGCTCGGCAGCATAAGCCTGGCAAGCACAAGGTTGCAAGTTTGATCCCTGGTATGCATGCTGCACGGACACCAGAACCCCAGAGCCATGTGTAGTGGCACAAGCCTATAATCCCAGCAGTAAGGAGGCTGAGACAGGAGAATCGCTATGAGCCCAAACTGTGTAGTTAGACCCTACGTCAAAAAATTAAGATTAAAATTAAAATTAAGAAAAACAAAACTCAAAGGCAGGACCAAGACAAGACAAATACCTGCAGAAAGCATTAACAATGACATAATTAGGCAGTTTGCAAAAATAAGCACAAACAGCTAATAAATGAAGGTGTACAGTTACACGAACAGCATACAGAAAAATTAAAATGTGTTTTGCAGTAATGATTTTGGCAAATAAAAATGATGATATAATTCAGCACTGGCACAGAGGACATTCATGTGCTTCTGTTTATAAATTGGCAGTATCGATCTTATGTTAATGTGACACCAGCGTCTATTACAACACATGTGAAAGTGCACAACAAATTGTGTGAAATGTACATGTGTCTTGCCCACCTTGAATGTGAGGTAGGGCTCCTCACTACCAGCGAACGCCCCTCCAATAAGTGATTCAAAGACTGAGACTTCTTCTTCATTCCCTTCCACCTAAAGCCTTCAACCAGCTTCTTTAATTAAACTTCCCCACAATGTGGAATTTTTGTTGTTGTTGTTGCCTGTTTTTGTTCACAAAGTCTTATTGGAGCATGGCTACCTCCATTCCTGCAAGTATCATTGAGGGCCACTTTCAGCTGACCATGGCGTAGTTAATAGTTTCCACAGAGATCATGTATCCCCAGCTTAGACTGTGAGGCTCTGCTGTAGTCAGGGTTTGCAAGGGAAATAGTTGCTAAGAGATTTGCAATCAAAGGAAAAAAAATGTGAAAATAGCATTGCAGGTATCTATGGAGCAGTGTGGGGACGGCAGGCGCAAATTGCGTGCATATTCTATCGACTGGAGTCATTCACGTGACATCCGAGTGATGGGACAATAGAGTTGTTATTTCTTAAAAGGTAGAAAAGAGGTACAAGGCATTATGAAAGCAAAAAGAACTATTCGAGAAGAGAGAGGTGGCTGGGGAGACAGCTCAGCAGAATAAGCGTCTGCCTGGCAAGCACGAGGTCCTGAGTTCCATGCTCGGCACAGCAAAAAAAAGAAAAGAGACAGGTGATTGTCCCCCTTCTGCTGCTGCAAGGAGGTTGAGGAAGATGAGGTCAAGAATATAAAACAGGGCTAAGCAAGAGGTTATTGCTTTTTGTTTTTTTGTTTGTTTGTTTGTTTGGTTTGCCTTTTTGAGACAGGGTCTCGCTATGCAGTTCAGGCTGGCCTTGAGCTCACTTTTGTAGCCCAGGCTGGTCTCGAACTCATACTGATCCTCCTGTCTCAGCCTCCCGAGTGCTGGGATTACAGGCATGAGCCATCACGCCCCGCTTATTTTTATTTTAAAGAAAGAAAAAAACAATAAAAATGATGCAGAATTTCCAAACAAGATGATAGGAAGTTGTTATATTGCATACTGTTATCTTCAATATGTAAATGTTTGTGATATGAATACAGTCGCTCATATTATCAGATATAAGCATGCAAAATTAATCAAACGATATAAGCGCTAACTGTTCATTTCAATGAACTAATAGAAATCACTGCTAGAATTGTATCTGCTATCTCCTGTGTGTATATAGCGTGGTCTATATATTGTTTTCCCTTCCTTCGTCCTTTCCCTCCTCCCAGTTGGTTCTTCCTTTTCAGCAGTCTTTGTCCCTTTCACAGCATCTATTGTACCTTTTGGATCTTATCTACTTTTGTAGTTTCTTGCACTAGGGGAGATAATATCATGAGATTATTGTTAATCCTGAAAAACAAATGCTTGTAAGAACGACAAGCACACAAGACTGACAGAAATTCATCAAGGAAAGTCCAGGTTAAAGTTTTAAGGAATAATAAACAATACTCAAAAGTTATTCTACTGAGTTTGACAACGGAAGCAAACAGAATGCGTAACTTTACAGTACTAAATGACGAAGATGGCAAATGAATGATATTTTTTTACAAGAGACCAGATGAAATGTAATGATATGCCACCTGACTGGGTAGTGCTGTCACATTAGGCAGTGGAGGACGCCAATCTAGGCAAAAGAAGAGTTAATCGTGCCAAAAAAAATAAGACAGCTTCCTCTAGAATTTTAGAGACAGAAACTTCCGAGGCAAATGTGAAGATTTTTGATAGAGGGATAGTTGATGGGCTAGTCATAATCATTTTAGGAGCATGACAGTTAATCATACCTGCCAAAGGAAAAGAAGATAAAGCACGGTGAGATAGGGAAGGAAATGCAGCAGGCTTCGAGTGGCCGCCACTAGGAACGGGTCCAGAGAAGCAGATACCAGCGGAACTGCTTGACCCTATCCCTGGGGGGAGGGGGGGGCACACAGAGGAATGGGCCACGGTAAGGCAGGTTGGATGTGATAAATGTATAACCACCAATTCTTCTTTCCTTCGATAAATGAGTTTATGTTTCCTAGAGGTGACCAGAAGGTCCTCGGTGGGCTACAAATATACTTTTACAGTTATTTGAATTATTTAAATAGTATACTTTCCCTTTTGAAATAAGAAGTCTGACCATTCTTTGAAATATTTCCCACAGTAGATGTGTGCATTTATCACAAATCATCAATCATGACACTCAAAGGAGTCAGTAGATTTAAAAGTATATACAGACCCCAACATTGTTTTATTTTCATTCCTGTATATTTTATTAAGAAGAATACAAACTACAGAGATAAGTGCAGAGCAGTGTTAATAGCAGCACAATTCATAATAAATAAATCTCTGAAGCAGCCTCTATGTCCATCACTAGATTAATGGATAAAAAACTGATATTTATACATGGTAGAATACTACATAGCTATGAAAAGGCTACGTTCAAAATATTTAGAGAAAAATAGGTACACTCTGAAAACATAATGGTAAGTAAAACGAACCAGATGCATAAGCGTAAACACTGTGTAGTTTCTTTCATATGAGTAATCCAAAGGACAAATTGAGAAATAAGGATTGATTTTAAAAAGAAAGAAGACACACCTTTTTAAAATGAAAAGGAGGCCAGGAGTCAGAAGGTGGCAGTGATGGGAGAGGTAAGAACATTTGAACTGTGGCATGGCCTGTGCCAATTGCCTCAGAGGAGGTGATCTTCATACACTGCAGGACTTATAAGAGTAGTGACACTAATAGTGAATAGGGAGATCTGGAGAGGGGGCAGGTGAGGGGCAGGACAGGGAAGGGACGCAAAAGGGATCGAGAGGCGCTCAGTACACGTACCACTCCCTAAGATGCAGGGACACATCATGTACTTTGTTTATTTTTATTTTAAAGAGAATAAAAATTAACAGATAAGACGTTAGAAATAATACCCAATTTAAAAAAAAAGCACATAAACACAACAGGTATTCAACAATGGTTATCCTATTGCATATTGTTGTCTTCAATGTAGCTGCTCAGAATACCAGACATAAGAATGTATAATTGACCAAAATAAAAATTTTAAGCATTGGCTGATCCCTTTAGAAAACCAAGAGAGCTTAATAATGCAATCATCTACATATTTTAAACATATATTAATTTTTAAAAAAACACAGTGGAATAATTTCTAGTAACATATTTATTGACCTGGTGAAGTTTTGGTACAATATACTAGATATATAAAACTTACAGTACATGTTAAATACTTACTGTCCCATTTACCTGATCAATCCAAGTGGAACTGAACATGGTCCCAAGGGGATGAAATCGGGCAAGTAGTTGTTTCAAGGGAAAACATCCAGCCAATAAAGCACTACTATGAGTGCCTCTTGAGACCCTCTCAGCCTCCTGGCAGTGCTTTGGGGTGAAAGCTCTTTTTTTCTTTAATTTTATCTAAAGAGAAAATAAATAAATAAATAAATAAATAAATAAATAAATAAATATCAAAACAAGATCATGAAAGTAGTTATGCAGATTACCAAGAGTTCCATTAAATGTATTTGCTAAATAATTTGGTTCAAGTCATGAACAAACACATTCACATTTACAAATGAAAGACAGGGGCCAGGGATATAACTCAGTGGTATAAGCACCTTCCTGGCAAGTGCAAGGTCTGGAGTTTGACCCAACTTTTGGTATTGTGAAGTAATAATAATAATAATAATAATAATAATAATAATAATAATAAAATGAAAAACAGTACAGTAAGAAAAATATTATGTCAGAGAAATGCCCAGAAGTCAGGGAATCAGAATAAAAGCAATAAAACTTGATTCCAGAATGTAGTCGACATTTCTGGAAATTAGAGAAAGAATACAGGGCCAAATTTATGAATAATAAGAGGGGTTAATTAACCCAATGTTAATATTTTTGAGGCCATAACAATTTCCTCCTGTTAGAAGGCTGAGTAACTTGATCTATTGAACATGAACTTAGGGCTGAAAGTTCTTGATGACCAGAGCATGGCTAAGGGAGACAGAGAGAAAGATCATCCTATTCCAGAGTGACATTAGCGAGAGTGATTTAAACATTATCCAATTTTCCAACTACTTGTGCACCAAAGAAGCAGCTCAGAGGCAGATTCTTCCAGAGCACCTTGATTCACATCAAAGACAGGCCTCCTGTGAGCTGAGCCTCACTCCAAAAGTATAAGTCCTAGTGTTCAAAACAGCATAAAAGAGGGAGCACATTTTTTTTTCTGGTATGAATACTTAGAGATTCTCATCTGGCTGAGATTCCACAATCGTGGAACGGAAGCCTCTCTAGGACAAAGTCATGGTCACAAAGGAAAATCTTTTACAGTGACTCCTAGGAGAACCTGCTCAGTTTGAAATGGGCTTGCAAGCAAAAACTAGCATTGGCATTTCTATCTGTGGTAGTGGAAGTTTAGTCTACGTAAGCTGGCAAGACCTCAGGACTTAGCAATGCACCAGCAAGTAAGACACTTTTCAGGAGAAAATTCTGATCCAAATTTAGGACTCATCCATCAGTCAGGAACTGAATAATACCATCAGGAGTTAGGAAGAAATTTCAGGAGTACTTGAATAAATAAGACCTCACCTCAGGCTTAGAAATTATGAGGGACAGTGTTAAAACTAGTATGGGAACTTATAATAATTGTTCCATCATTTATGAAGTCATTATTATTTGCCTTCTGCATCTTAGGCTCTGTGATGGTTGCTGGTAGCACAAATATAAATAGAATACAAGCATTATGTAATTTACCAGGTCTAGTGGGATGGTCCCTGGAAAGTGACTCACTATAATTTTAGTAGAGTATGTTTCTGAAGTATTATTCCTCAATTTAAGAGAATAAAGTTATCTATAACAAGCAGAAGCTAATAACTCAAGATTTTTTTTCCAGATTTTCATAACATCTACCATACTCCAAATATAATTCTCCATTTTAAAAATAGGAACTTTAAAGGAATTTTGTAGTTATACTAAATAAACTAATGCTACCAAAAGCCTTATAAAACAAAAAGTTCATAAGTACCCAAGCCATTCTCTGTTCATTTTTTTTTTTTTTTTTTTTTGAGACAGGGTCTCACTGTGCAGTTCAGGCTGGCTTTGAGCTTACTTTTGTAGCCCAGGCTGGTCTCAAACTCACAACAATCCTCCTGCCTCAGCCTCCCGAGTGCTGGGATTACAGGCGTGAGCCACCATGCCCGGCTTCTCTGTTCATTTTGACTCGTCCAACAATAAATCACAACTCTGTATTTATAGATCCAAAGCAGCATGTTGACTTCGTCAAGTCAGTCAAGTAAAAAAAAAAAAAAAAAAAAAAAAAAAAAAAAAAAAGTTGTTTTTAAATATCATAAATTGAAATATTTGATAACTTTATCTTGTGTAGACATAGTTTAATGCATGATATTTGTTTCTATTAACTGGCAATTCACTTTAATATTATTTCTCTAAACCACTTTTTCTGATATTTTTAAAAATTTACTCTTTGGGTTAAATTTTGTATAATATATTAATATAACACCTTCTCTTCAGTAATTTTCATCAAAGAACATTAGCAAGGAATTTTGTCAAACTGTAGATCTGGTTTCTTTTCACAAATCCATTCTAACCTTTATACAACCGTATATCAGATATTTTCCATCGCTCTTGACAGCTTCTTATATTTTTTTCTTGAAATTGGATGTATTCAATTCCTGGCTTTATTATTTAACAACTCTTTATGAAGTGCTTTCTCATCTATTTGAGAAGTTTGAATAAAATTTTGAGGGTTAGGAACAAACATCGTCTGTGACTTATAGGGAAAATAGAATTTTTCATGTTTTTCTAAAGAAAAAGGATATATGTTTTACCCTACACTGACAAGAATTGTCCTTAGTTGGAACTGGAGCCAGGACTCAAGAGTAAAAATGGAGAATCTCCATCAACTGTTCAACCCCTATCAAACTTACATCCAAAAAAGAGAAAATGCCAGCAGCACAAGCACCTGAGTGGAAAGCACAAGGTCCTAAGTTCAATTTCTGGTACAAAAAAAAAAGGAGAGGAGAGGAGAAGAGAGGAGAGGAGAGGAGAGGAGAGGAAAG
>PVJA010000115.1:153328-225951 GCA_004027025.1 Myocastor coypus | reverse complement strand
TAAGTTAACATTTTGTTAATCATTACAGATAGCAGTTTCATAACATTTCTCTAGAGTTCCATTTTTTCTTGTTTGTTAACTAAAAGTTGTACTTTTCCATGATAAACTAAGAGAATAATAGATTGTTTCATGTCAGGCTTTGGAATCTCTCCTGGAAAAGAAACTGTCACCAAAAAAGGTGAAGAAATGTTTCAGTGAAATTCAGAGCCCATTTCCAGTTGGTAGTCAAAAAACTCTAGAAAAATGGCCAAGGACATTGCCAAAGAGTGAGAGGACACTCTTTATAGCAAAGGACACAGCTCCACAGGAAACAAGCCGACCTTCAGTGGCAAAGAAACTTCTTGGTGGTATGTGTTTTGCAGCATTTATTGTGAGGTGATTTATCCTTTGAAATTATCCAGACTATAACAGTTAGTGCACTCAGAGAACCAACAATTAGACCTTACTCCACAATAGCTGCATTATAACTAGGATCAGCAGTATCACATAAGATGCTTCCTTAGGCTACAGTCTGGAGCAGTGGTTCTCAACCTTTCTAATGCTGTGACCCTGCTATACAGTTCCTCATGTTGCGGTGACCCCAAACCAAAAAATAATTTTGGTGGCTACTTCAAATTACTAATTTCAATACATAACATTTCACCATGGCATAGCATGAGTTTAAATATGTATTTTCTGATGGCTTTAGGCGACTCCTGTGTTTTGGTCGTTCGACCCCCACCAGGGTCACAACCCACAGGTTGAGAACCGCTGGTCTAGAGTATTCTATAGAGGAGTGCAAAGAAAAGATTAGCTTTTCTTTTGTTATAGCATTGAGTTTATTTTATGCATACATATATATAATATATCTATATATCTATATATCTATATATCTATATATCTATATTTATCTGTATATGTGTATGTGTGTGGATGTGTCGGGATGTGGTAAGGGCTGGATCTCAAATCCAGGACCCACACATGCTAGACAAGTCATATACCACTCAGCTGTACCCCATCTTAAGATTGTTATATTTTAGATACACAGTATGCATATTCCTACATCCATTTGATATATTTGTACTTTTCTCATGTAAGTAGTAAATACTATTCTAGAAGGTGGAACTGCTAGGTTATAGATAATACATTTTATTTATTTATTTATTTATTGAGCAGAATTGCTTGATTTTATTTTATACTAGGTGATGGTTACAAAGCAGTCTTTAATAAAGTTGACAATTAGCTTCACTCAGAACATTTTAAATAATGCACATTTAAAAAAAGTATTCATCTTACAAATTTCTGTGCAATCCAGATATACAGCAGCATGGAAAACAACATTTAGAAAACAGTAGCCATGTACAAAGACAAGAGTAAAACAGCTACAACAATACAGGTTTTTATGGCTCAGATTCTACAGTTTTCTTGCTGCATCATCAGCGTCAGAAATCTGCTCCTTCAACTGGTTCCACTGCTCTGGAGTTAAAGAAATACCTGTTCTTGTTGGTTTCATTTCACCTTCTGGATCCATCCCTTTAAGTCCCAAACACTGACATATCTCATTTTCCCAATCTCAAACATGTTGCCATCGCTGCTGCTGCTGCTCTGCTTAGCAGATGACAGAGCTCCTGAATGTCGCCAGAATTCTGCTTCTTTAGACTTTTCTGGAGCAACTTGCTTTTTCCTCTTTAATTTTTCATCAACTTTACTGTCAGAATTGTTGCCTAAAGAACTTGAAGAAACAAGTTCATTTGACTTACACATTGCTCCGTTGCTGCAGTCAACCTACATGATGCTTTTATTTTTTTTGGTGGAACCAGGGATTGAACTCAGGCCCTTGTGCTTAGCCAAGCAAGTGCTTATTCTTCTGAGCTATCTCCCCAGCCCCTACATGATACATTTAAACAAATCCTGTTTACACCTTAAAATTGAGTCTACAATTATGTTTTTACTGGTAGTAACAGTATTATACATTTTCTCATATTCTCCCTACATACTTTGTATGATAAAATGTAAAAATTTTTCTAGTCTCTTGGTAGAAAATGGTGTCTGTTTATTCTGAGTTTCTTGATTCCTAGTGAGGGTTATTTCATTCAAGTCTTCATTGGCCATGTTTATTTCACCTGTTGTGGTTTGCCTACTTTTATCCTTTGTCTCATTGTAGGATTATAAGATTGTTGCTTATGCATATGTAGAAAGTCTTTATATATTCTGGACCTTACCCTTTTTTCACTTTACACATATTATAGCTTTTTTCTCTTAATCACTTATTTTTGAAATTTATGGTTCTTTTTTTCTGGTATAATCTTACTTTCAGGCAAATTCATTAATCTTTGTTACCTAGTTAAATGTTTCATAATTCCTTTTCTTCTTTTTCAAAATTTTACTGATGGTCATTGCTCTTCTTCCTAAAGGTTTTAGGATGAATTTGTCAGGTTCCATGAAGAAGGCTGTGGGGGTTTGGATTGGTATTACGCTGAATTTGTAGATTAATTAGAGAAGTAACATCTTTTCATTTTTTGTGTACATTTATTCATGCTCTTCTGTCCTTTCAGTTCAGTTTTATAATTTTCTGCTTACCAACTTTAGAAATTCTTGGGCAGGGAGATAGCTCAGTAGAATAAGCACCTGCCTGGCAAGTGCAGGGTCCTGAGTTCAATCCTGGTACTGCAGAAAACAAAGAAACAAACAAAAAGTTAAAGAAATAAACTTTTAAAAATCTTTGCTAGGTTTATTTCTAGTTTTTGTATTTTGTAGTCTTTATTGCTGTTATGGTCTATTTATTATGGAATTAATTATTGCTACTTAGGGAAAATTATTGGATTTGTATAGTGATCAAAAGAATATTGTTCTAAAATCTTTTATACTATTTTTGTTGGTTTTGAAGTGCTCAGTTGAAGATTTTTGAAAATAGAATTTGTTCTAACCTGGTGAAATCTTACAGTAATCCTAACATTTTTCTTCTTTTCATGTGTGGTGCAGGAATTGGTTCAGGGGTCTAACCCATGCTAGGCAGCCACTCTACCATTTAGCTTTATCTCTAGGCCAATTTTAAAATACCTGTTGTTGGGGTAGTATTATTGGGCAAGAGGAAAGGAAAAAGGAGGAAGAAAATGTAAAGGCAGATAATAGAGGGGATTGGTAGGATCAAAATGTATTGTATTTATTTATGAAAATAACATTGAAATCCAATGTTTATACAGTTAATGTGTACCAATAAAGTACATTAAAAATAGAATACCTACAGTTACATAATGATGTCTTATGAATGATGTTTTAGATTTGGTGAAATAAAGTATTTTATTCATTAATTCCTTTATCTTTTTTTGGATAGATTAGATTATAATATGTAAATATGGACAAATGCAGTAAACTGGTTTTCTTTTCTTAAATTATATTTTTTACTGCAAATTAATTTTTATAACATATTGGATTTCATTGGAGCATTTTCAGATATTGTATGAATGAGTCAGTTATATCCAGTACCATTATTTACCTTTCTTATCTCCCCATCTTTTCTTCCCTATATTCCCTTCCTCTTGCCCAATAATCTAAAATCATCCTTCATGTTTTTTGTTTGTTTTTATTGAATTTAGGACAAGATGTACAGGATCTACGTGGTTTCGCTATGTACATCGGACTTTAGTGATTTCCTGTGTTCAGCCTCCCAAGCGCTGAGATTATAGGTGTGTGCCACCACTCCCAGTCTGTCACTGGCTCAGTGTGCCTTGGGAGTGGGGCCGGCGTGGCACGCTGGGGATTGAACCCTGGCGTGTGCACTCTGCCTAAGCAGGTGCTTTAATCCACTGAGCTATCTGGTTGGCCCAACTCCTCCTACTTTTTTCTATTTATCTATCTCACTATGTAGTTTAAGTTGGCTTTGAACTCACTCTGTGCCCAAGTTGGCCTTGAGCTTGTGATCATCCTCCTGCCTCTGCCCCAAATGGTGGTGTTACGGGGTGGCCACTGTGGGTTTTTTTGTTTGTTTGTTTGTTTTTAATTGGTTGTACAGATTTTGGACTTCATTTTGGCAGATGTATACATGGTTCTAACACTCTTTGATCATTTTCACTCTGCTGTTAACCCCCATCTCTCTGTCCTTCCAGCTAGTTTTGTATTTGAGGTTCTGTTTTCATACATACCATGTGTTTTGCTCGTATCCATTCCTCATTACCTACCTTTTACCCCTGCCTTTTCCCTCTTCTTGTCTAGTAATAGCCTCCCTTTTACTGTCTAATCTCCCTTTGAGATTCCATGTGATGAAGCTCTGTTTGTCTTTCTGAGTCTGGCCTGTTTCACTCAACTTGATTATCACCAGATGCAGCCATTTTTAGTTTTCCTGTTTTAATTGAAGGAGAACATACCGATAGAAAAGTACACTCAGTATAAATTTACAGCTCAATTAACGCCAAAAACCAAAAACTTGTGTATCGCCATTATCCAACTCAAGAATAGAATGTAAGTGCCACCCAAGAATTTCCTCTTATTCCTTTCCCCCTCCAGTCTTTATAGGCTCATTTTCCCACAAAGGGTTATTATGATGATTTAATTAAAGAAATCTTTTTGTAGTTCTAAAGGTTAAACTTTGGGCCATATTCATGCTGACAAGTTCTTTCCTACTGAGCTATAGCTCCATTTACAATGATATGCACCCCCCCCCCGCCCCCGCCTTGTGGTCCTGGGGTTTGAACCAGGTTTGTTTTTTTTTTTCTTTTTCTTTGTGTGTGTGTGTTTTAGGCAAACCCTCTATTACTTCTTATTTTGGGACAGAATCTTGTTAAATTGTCAAGCTGCCTTCGAACTAGTTACTCCCCTGCGTCTTGATTATATAGTGTTATAGGCGTGTGCTGCCATGCCTGCGCCTGTGATGATTTTTAATGTCATATTTTTGTTTTGCCTGATCCAGAACTTATTATGATCATTGATACATTGTGTTTATTCCACTATATAGATATAGGCTAGGGTCTTTTTGTTTTTTGCTTTTTGCAGGACCAGGGTTTGAACTCACAATCTTGCACTTGCCAGGCAGGCACTTGTGCCACAGAGCTATCTCCTCAGCCCCCAGGTTATTTCATTATTTTAATCATTGGATTGTTTCCAATCTTAGATGATTATAAAAAAAATTACTGTGATTATTCTTACATCTATGTCTTGGTATCTGTGTGTCTGTTCTTTCTTAGGCTGTGTTCCTGAGAGAGTGCTGGTTAGGTAGGTCATAGGAACATGTTTGTTTAATTGTAATATATAAATACATAATCTTCTACTTTTCTATTTATCTTACTATGTAGTTTAGGCTAGCTTTGAACTCACTCTGTGCCCAAGTTGGCCTTCGACTTGTGATTATCCACCTGCTTCAGCTGCCAAGTGCTGGTATTATAGGGTGGCCACTGTTTTTTTTTGTTTTTGTTTTTTTTTATGGGTTGTATAAATTGTGGATTGCATTTTTGGCAGATGTCTACATGCTCCTAACACTCTTTGGTCATTTTCACTCTGCCGTCACCATCTCTTTGTCCT
This sequence comes from Myocastor coypus, assembly GCA_004027025.1. NCBI lineage: Eukaryota > Metazoa > Chordata > Mammalia > Rodentia > Myocastoridae > Myocastor > Myocastor coypus. Next base: position 220,458 of record PVJA010000115.1, on the reverse strand, counting down.
CCCTAGCAAGTTCTGTGTTTGAGGTGCTGTTTCCATATATGCCATATATTTTGCTCATATCCATTACCCTACCTTTTCCCTCTTCTTGTCTAACAATAGAAAACAGTCCTTTCAAAGTAATTTCTACCAATAATGTTTAAGAATATTGGTTACCACATGCTGTGCCAGCCCTGCCCTCAGGGCAGGCTGAGCTGGCCATAAAAACAAATAAATGAACAAAAGTTCTGAAACAAGAAAAAAATAAAATAATTCTTTAAAAACAAAAAAAAAGAATATTGGTTACTCATACTTTCCAGTATTTGTTACTATTAGTTTCTACGCGGTTGCTGTATTTTTAATTGATATTTTCTGGATACTTGGTAGTTTGAGCAGTACTTCTTTTATTTACATATGTGCTGCCGAAGCGAGCACCTTCTTTTATTTATAGACCGTTTCATTTACACATGTTTGTGGAGGACCAGTTCAAATTTCTTACCATCTCTTCCCTCTTTCTGTGTCCTTCCTTTCCTCCTTCCTCTCTCTCTCTCTCTCTCTCTCTGTTTGTTTGACTCTTTTTTCTTTCTTTCTTTGGCACAGGGTCTCACTCTAATTCAGGCTAGCCTAGAACTCACTCTATAGCGTAGACTAATCTTGAAGTGGTGGTTGTCCTCCTGCCTCAGCCTCCCAAGTGGAAGGACTACAGGTGTGCACCACCTTGCCTGGCTTTTTCTCTCTCTTTTGGGTCTGTTTCCTCTTCTCTTTTTTTTCCTTCCTTCATCTTCCTTATTTCTCTCCCCTGTTCTCTCTTCTTTCTGTCTTTCCCTTCTGTTTTCTTTCCTTCCCTTCCCTCCACCCTTTGTGCTCTTATCTCTTCTAGTACTGGGGATGAAATCCAAGGCTTTGTTCATGCTAGGCAAGTGCTCTGTCCCTGAGCTACATCTCTAATTTCTATTTTTCATTGATTTTCAGTTTATTTTTGTATGAGTATTCTGTATATGAACCCTTTCTTAGTTGTATATGTTATACAAATGTTATAAATTTATAGAAATAAGTTAATTTACTTATAGGATAGAAATAAGCTAATTTTAGCCAGGCATGATGGTGCATGCCTGTAATCCCAGCACTTGGGAGGCTGAGGCAGGAGAATTAGTGTGAGTTCGAGACCAGCCTGGTCTACAAAAGTGAGCTCAAGGTCAATCTGAACTACATAGTGAGACCCTGTTTCAAAAAGACCAAAAAAAAAAAAAAGGAAAAGAAAAACAAAAGAAATAAGCTAATTCTTAACCTCAGTATAGTTGAATTCATCATCATTTCCCTATTCTTTGTTTTCTCTGTTTCTTTGTTTATCCTAAGAAATTTTTCTGTGTCAGGTTTAAGAAGTTCATCTTCTGTGTTTGTTTCTAGGGACATACCATTTTCTTCCAAATGAATATCCAGCGGTATGGCATGCAATACCACTTTTGTCAGAAATCCTGTGTCCCCAGATATACAGAACACAATTTGACAGTTTTGGGGTCCTCCTTTCTTTTCTTTTGATCTAAGTACTGGTTTTTATGCCAGTGCTGGACTACTGAATTATTCTGTCTTGATATCCACTAGTAACTTTTTGCATTTGTTCTTTTACCAGAGTGTCCTGGCTAATCTTTTTTTTTTTTTTTTTGTCTTTTTTGTCTTTTTGAGACAGGGTCTCACTATGCAGTTGATCTGTTGGCATTTCCATAGAAATAGTAGAATCACAATTTACTAATTTCTCCCAAACAACCCCTCCCACTCCAACAAGACAAAAAATATGCTGGTGAAATTTTGGTGGAGAATTGCTATCTTTACAGTCTGTAGGCAGTGTGTGTCTGCATTTATGTCTTACATTTCTCATTTATATGTGTGTGTTTGTGTGTGTGTATGATATTGCTCCTGTGTGTGTGTATTTTTAAGGAAGGGTCTACAGGGACAGGGTTTCAGGGACTCACTACTAGATCATACTCCTAGTGATCTGCCTATTTACAGCCTCCCAAGAGCTGGGAGGCACACACCACCACACCTAGTCTCAATTGCTGTCTCAGTGCGCCCTGGTGGGGGGGCGTGGCATTAGCAGTCCCTGGGATAGAGCCCCCAACCCCTTTGCTCACGTGCAGGAGCTTTAATCTACTGAGCTATTTGGCCAGCCCCTGGTCTTGCTCGTATTTCCTTAATTTATTCATTGATATTGCTATCTTCAATACCTTTACAAATGGTGTCTTTTTGAAAATTTAATTTCTAATGCTTATTATTGATAAATAGATATAAAGTTGATTTTCATGTATTGACTTCATATCCAGCATACTTTCTTTTTGTTTTGCTTTATGTGTATTCATCTGTGAAAACCCATTGGTTTACTTCTTCCTTTCAAAGCTTTCCGGTTTTCATTACTTGATCTATAGGGAACTGATATAAAGATTTGTTAAGGTTTCCTGTGATATCAAGACTTCTGTGTTTCTGTGAATTTGTGTATTTTCAGATGGTGCTGCTAGGTGTGTCAGAGTCCCTGACTATCTGATCTCTCTTCATGGATTTTGTATTTCATTATAAGCCTTTCTCTTTATCTCTTAAGGTCATGTTCACTTTGGAGTCTGTTTTGTCTGATGTTAGCATTACTTCATCTACTTGTTTAGCATTTGCTGGGAATAACATTTTTCATCTCTTTATGCTGCCTTTTTTGTTCTTTTAGGACTGTCTCTTGTAAAAATTTCTTGTTGGTCTTTGAACCCTTCTGTAAATTTTTGTTGTTGTTGCTTTTTTGGGGGGGGGCGTTGAGACAGGGTCACACTATGTAATATAGGTTGGTGTTGAGCTCATTTATGTAGCGCAAGCTGGCCTTAAACTTGCAGCAATCCTCCTGCCTCAGCCTTCCAACTATTGGAATTAACAGGCATGTACCACCATGCTCTAGAATTCTATGCTTAACCTACTTATATTTATTGAGATTAATAACATATTGAATTTTGTTTGACTTTGTTATGTTTTTCATTTGCCAAATTTTTTTATTGTAATTTTTGTTCTTTTTTTTTGAGACAGGGTCTCAACTATGCAGTTCGTACTAGCTTTGCATTAATTATGTAGCCCAGGCTGGTATCAAACTCATGGTGATCCTCCTGCCTTAGTCTTCTGAATGCTAGGATTATGGGCATGACCACCATATCTAGCTATTGTAAAATATTAATCAGTGTTTTCTTGTTTAATTTTTTCCTCTGGTTATTTGAACATTATATGTCAGCCCAGTCTTTCATTAATCTTTAATCAGTTGCGGGGGTCAGGGAGATAGCTCTGTGGCACATGTGCCTACCTGGCAAGTGTAAGGTCATGAGTTCGAACCCTGGTCCTGAAAAAAAAAATCCTTAATCTTTAATCAGCTGCTATTCTGTGGAACCTTAATAGCTTAGGCTCTACAAGTATAACTGCAAATTCACTCTGTTGTGCGTGGGCTTTCCCATGCCAGGCAGTTCTCCTGTAATTCAGTTCTGTTGTGATATGGCCCACTGGAGTTGAGGCCTCACTGGGAGAAGACTCCTCCTGCTTCAGATGCTAATCACAAGTCATAGTTTGTGACTGGCTGTTCTAAATTGAAGCCTGCTATGGATGACTCACAGAATTCAGGAGACGCTTCACTTATATTTACTCATTTACTATCAAGTATATTAGGAAAGAGAAGGTGATCAGCCAGATGGGAGAGTTACGCACAGCCAGATATGTGGGATGGGGTGCAGAGTTTCCCTGGCCTCTTCTGGCATGCTGCTATCCAGGAGCCTCCATGTATTCAGCAGTCCAGAAGCTCTCCAGACCCCAGAGATGAGGGTTTCATGCAGGCACTAGCAGCTGTAACTCAAAACTCCAGCCTTTCTGTCCTTCCCAGAGAATGGAGAGAGACTGACAGGCCCAGGCTTCTGACCTGCGTGGTCTGTCTGGTGACTAGCCCCCATCCTGGAGTCCATGGGCATCGTCTCTCTGGACAAAAGACACTTCTCTGTCCCAGGCAGTTCCAAGAACTGGAGTTAAGGAACAAATACTAGAACAAAAGATGTACCTTTGCTAGGCATGGTGGCATGTACGTGTTACCACAGCTACTTGGAAAGCTGTGGCCAGAGGATCACAAGTGTGAGCACAGCATGGTCAACATAGTGAGACCCCCAACTCAAAAAAAAAAAAAAAAAAAAAAAAGATGCACCTCACACCCCTTTTCTAGGGAAGTTGTAAGGGTTTTAGGAGCTCTGTGCTAGAAACTTGGGCAGAGACCAGTTATTTTCTTACTGTATATAATACCACACTGATAATATCTAATTGATTTAATTACTTTATTCACTGCAATGGGATATTCTCTTTCATTGATGAGCTGGTAGAACTAATATAGTGCCTTCCTTTCATTGAAGTCTGCCTTGGTCAACATTTCCTTAAATACTGTTTGTGTTTGTATTATCGATGACCAGCTCTTGTGCTCACTTTGGCAGCATGTATATTGCTATGACCATCCCAGCATGTGGTATATAGTTAAGCACGTAAGTGTTTGTCGAAAGACTCTATGAAGAAGTGTGATCAATAAGAGAAGACTGGGCTAGTGAGGTAGCTCAGCGGTATAAACACCTTCCTGGCAAGCGCAAGGACCAGGGTTCCATCCCCAGTGCTGCCTGCTGTCTCATTGTGCCAGCCACTGAAACCAGGTGTGGTGGCACGTGCCTGTAATCCCAGCACTGAGGAGGCTGAGACAGGAGGATCACTACAAGTCTGAACTGCGTAGTGAGATCCCATGCCAAATAAAAATAGAAGAGTTTTTAAAATAAGAGAAGACTTCTGAGTAGCTGATTACTAAAGAACTTGGGTTCTTGGTTCTGAGGAGCTTATTGTGATGCCTTAGAGAAAGTGCAGAAACAGGCCAGGCCTGCACACAGGTGTTTTCTGCTGAGTTACAAGATTAGAGACATCTTCAGCCGATGCATGGATGGTGACAATGGGCTTTGGACAGAATTTGGAAAACCTGCTGACCTAAAACTCACCATGGGAAGTCAAATGGAAAAAACAAGACCTCAGTTCTAGTCCTAACTCAGTCAAATTTGTTAGACTTACCAGTCTAAACCCTAATTTTCTCATCTGTAAAATGGAGATAATAGACCTTGTCCTATATTGTAAGTAGTGAATTGGATAATTTTAAATGCTTTGAAAATGTAAGATATTATTTTTAGTTCATAATATTTCCTCCAGTAAAGAAGAAAGGCTGTATTATGTTAGGCATATTCCTAGTAGGAAAATACAAATGAGTTTTGTGTGGTCAGGGACAAGGAAGCTTCAGTTCTCAGGAAAATGTTTATATGTAGAACACCTCCATAACCTTTGGTAAGAAAAAAATGAATGGGGATGGACCCCAAAAACTTGGCTTTGCCATTTACTGTCCTTATGACCTTGAGGAAAGTACTGAACTGTTATTTTCCCACCTGCAAAATGAGTTGTGCCCACACTGGGGTATGTTATGGAGAGGCTCAAATGAAATTCTAAACATGGATTACACTACAAATGGAAAAAACCTTGTATAAGACATGAGGAATGATAATTAGTATAAATGGGGATATGGTTGTGTTAACTACTTTGAAAATGTAATGCATTGGCTTATGGAAAAGAATGTGATTACCTTATTTAAAATTTTTTTGCATGTGTGCTTATGTGTATTCCAGAAGGTCACATTTTTCTGTTTCTATTTTAGGTATCACTTTACTTAATTCTATAGACTTTTACAACTCTGATTCCTTAATGCTTCTTCCTCTCCACCTGGCCCCTATAAAAAATGCCATGGGGAGCCACGTGGATAGAAAACTCTGTGTGCTCTCATCATTTGGGATATATGATTGAGCCTGATTGAATCATCTTCTTGTGATTTACATAATTGTTGGCTGATACAGTCTTTTAGTGACTGCTAAAGTGTTACTGCAGTGGTTGATTGCATTAGTTAACAACAATTATGAGGAGTGTGACTCTCCCCATCCCCAACAGAGTCTTCAGACTATGCTGCTGCTGAAGTTTGTACTGCATTTGCATGCTAGTTTATGCAGATCATAGCTAAAGAGATATTAGTAATATAGAAGAGATAAGGCACCTAACCTGTTAGATGTTAGATGTGCTGAGTTCATGCCCCTGGAAATCAAAGAAAGAATTCCAAGGGACAGTAGAGGTTAAGAGTAGGAAAAGATTAATGACAGGTCATGAGAAGACAGACTGAGTCCTAAAAGTGGGCTGCCAATGAGGCCCTTTGTCGGGGGTAATTTATACATCAGATTTGCAGTGTGGTTCAAAGTACCATCAACCTATAGGATTCAAGTCACTTAGTTAATATTTCTGTAATAGGGAAGTGAGTCATATAGCACAGGTATATGGCTAGCATCATTAACCTTGGCTTATCTGTGGCTTCTAAAACAAGTATTTTTGGGGAATGTATGGGTCCAGATGTTCTGGTCACCCACGAATGTGTCTGATGCATATCTGGACTTAATGGACTTAATTATAATATAATCTCAAGTCACCATCTGTCTCTTAGTATATGTGCTGAGGAGCACATTGTTTATCTCTTAGAGAAGCATGTAGGTTTGGGCACTATATCTTTTATCTTTGGCCTAGTATACTTCAGATGCACATCCAGCCACAATTCTGATGGTTTTTTTTTTTTTTTGTTTTGGTTTTTTTTGTGTGTGTGTGACTTCTTTTGAGAGACCAGTACCTCAGTGACTGTGTGTTTATTTCTATTTAACTTAGGGGTTTGGGAGATAGCTCAGTAAAATAAGTGCTTGCCTGGTAAATGCAAGGGCCTGAGTTCAATCCCTGGTTCTGAAGAAGAAAAAAGAAAAGAAAGATCTGGGAAATTGCCAGGTAGCTCAGTTGATTAAAGTGTGTGATTTGGCAAAGTCACTAGGACACTGGGGACTGCAGTTCAATCCCCACCTCCACGTGGAGCCATGGATCATGAGACCTACCCTTAAGGCAGCCTGAGCCAGCAAAAAAAAAAAAAAAAAAAAATCCTTCACTAACTTAGATGCCTGTAATATTAGGACCTGCAGGTCAGAGTTGATTTGATATATGTCAGCTTGGGAATTAATAAATAAGTTACAGACTGATGATTCAATTTTAGCATTCTCTGATTTATATTCCCTCGCTGTGTAATTTGTGCAGCTTTGAAAAGCATCTGATTAAAGAAGTGATGCAGAGGAATCTGAGGTTCAATTTACTGTTGTTAAAGAATTCTGAATGTAGTTTTCCTTTGGTTAGTAAATATTCTAAACATGCGAAAGAATGGAAATAATAAACATTGGATGTCCACTTTGCAGATTTAAGCATTTACTTTAGAAATTTGTTCTCAATGAGCTTTAGGAGGCTTAGATTCAATAGCCTCCAACATCACAAGCTTCACTGGTGGCACACTGCAATTGCAAAACCTTTGACTGTGTATGTATCTGCTTCCTCTTAGTCCAAAGAGAAGTATATTCTTTCCCTTTTTTTTTTTTTTTTTCTTTCTTTTTTCTATGCAACATCAATAGGGAGGTGGGTCATGCCCACACACTGTACTCTGTAGAATGATTGTGAGGACAATATGCAATATGTCAACTTTCAAAGAAAAGAAGGGGGAAAAGAAAAAAAAAAGTACTGTGGATTTAGAAAGGTTAATGTTTAATTGTTTGATCAATCTTATATACCTATATGTATTAATCTAAACTGATCTGATGAAAATATGTAATATAACCATTGTTAAATTTAAACAATAAAAAAATTGGAAAATAAAAAAAAGAAAGAAATTTGTTCTCAAAAATAAAACGACAGCTACAGTTGAAGTCCCTTTAATATTTTTGTTTCATCCTATTTTCCTCCTTCTTTTCTCTAGAGGTCACTGATTATTATTAGAAAGCTGTTCTATTTTTATATTTTTACTATTTATGTGTCTATCCATAAAAATATAAAAGTTTTGTACACATGCTATCTTATAATATACATCATTCTTTAGTTTTATTTGTCCCACTTATGTTTCAAGGACTTGTTTATTAAAGTTAAATTCAATTTTTTTTTTTTTTTGTGGCCAGCTCAGCACACTCTGTGGTACCAGGGATCAGTTGCAGTCTCCACACTTGCTTAAACTTGCCTGCTTGCCTAAACAGGCGCTTTATGCTGCAGAGCTATCTCTCCAGCCGTGAACTTGAATTTTTAAAAATGTGATTGTTATGTATGTTTCCCTTGTATGAATACACCATAATTTATTTTCCTATTCTTATTTATCAGTGGTCATTTTCATTTATCAGTTCTCAGTTGTTTTGATGAGATGGTATCTCACTATGTTGTCCATACTGGCCCAGAAATCCTGGAGTTAAGAGATCTTCTTGCCTCTGCCTCTCTCATAGCTAAAGATGATAGGCCATTGCACAGGTTAGGTTTTTGTATTCATTAAGAATGATGAAGTGGAGCCAGGGAAATAGCTCAGTAGTATAAGTGCTTGCCTGGTAGACACAGGGTCCTGAGTTCAATCCCCAGTACCACAAAAGAAAAAAAAAAAAAAGAATGATGAAGTGAAGTGGACGTCTGTGCTTTTGCCTGTCTGTGCACACACACGAGAGGTTCTCTAGGCTGAGCAGATACCTGCTAATGTAATTCTGGATTGTATTGGGTGCAGATCTTCAACTTTGCTAGAACAACAAGTTGTTTTCCTTAGCAGTTGAGCCAAATTATGCTTGTGCTAGGAGTCTACTTCCTTGTTGAAACTTGGTATTGTTATACTTATCCCCCCACACACATGCACTATGATGGATATGAAATGCTATCTCATTGCTTGAATGTTTCTGATTACTTGTGAAATGGGTTATCTTTTCATCGTTTTATCAAAAAGTTCTATTTTCTGTCTGTAGCTAGTTTCTATCCTTTGTCCATTTCTCTGTAGGATTCTTTTTATTAGAGATTTGCAGAAAATTTTATAGCATTAAATACTAATCCTGTGCTAAGTAACACTTTACGAATTCTTCCAAATTTTAACTTGTTGACTTTATGGTACCATTTTGTCAAAAGGAAGCTGTGGTTTAGTGTAATTAAATTCAGTAGTATTAGTACTTCAGTCTTTTCTGCCCTGATGTCATGATAATATTGTCTTCTTAAAGCTTTAAAATGTTCTTCCTACGCTTATATCTTCATTTCATTTGGAATTTAAGTGTTGTTCCCTATGAGGCAGAGATCTAGCTTTCTAGTTACCTGTGGAGGCAGTGGTCTCAGCACTGGTTTTTGCATGGCCCCACTGCTACTACACACTAATCTGTTAAATCCATCATGTCCCATTGGTTTCTGCTTGTTCCTGCCTTATGCTCACACTGCCTTCTTTTTTAGGTTTGTCTCTAGGACCTTATCTTTCATACAGAAAGATCTACCACTCTCTCTACTTCTTGTTCAGAACTAGTTGGCCAATTCTGGTATTTTAGTCTTTATATGAATTTTAGAATTGACCTGTTTAGAGCCATCAAAAATCAGTTTTAATTGAGTATGCATTTGAAATTATAGATTATTTTGTGGAGAATTCTTGCCTTTATGGTATTGTATGTTCATTCATAAAATCATTACTCAGATTTTTTCATGCCCTTGAACATACCTTTTAATATTTTTCTGTAAGTGTTACACAGCTTTCATAAGATTTCTTCCCAAATGTCTTATGGTTTTTGTTGTAGCATTAATGGAATATTTTCTCATATAAGTCTAATAAGTTATTTTGATTCATGGGGAAGATACAGCTTTTGTAGTGTTCATCTTCTAACATTTAGAAACCTTGCTAAATCCTCTTTTCAAGTATGTTGAGTTTGTATCCAGATTGTGTTGAATTTCCTGTGGAGGCTTTATCTGCTTTTTTAAATAGACAATTGTAGTTCCTTTCCTTTTACAGATTGAGTAGTATTCAGACCTTATTCTGTATCAAATTAAGAGTTATTAAAGATATTAAGTAGAGAAGTGGTACCTAAATATTTGGATTCGAGAAAAACCATTTTAGTGCCCAGTGACCAAAGATAACCAACGTACCAGGGGAGGTTCTTGTTATAGTCAAATATACTCCAAGGCTGAGCATAGGTAGGAGCAGAAAGGAAGGAAGGGCGGGTGGTTGGCAAGAGAAGTTTAGCATTGGACCACAGGGACCAGGAAAATGAATAAATGTGAGGGTTAGTGTTTGGAGAATCAACCATGATGCTTAGGCTTCTGCTTCTAAACTTGTAATAGTATAAGAAGAGTAGCAAGTTTGATTGTTAATTGTTCTCACCAGCGTGATTTGAGGTTTTCTCAATTAGCCTTAGGAAATCTCCATGTGGATAAGCGTCAGCCTGATGCAGAGCATCCAGTGACCCCGAGGTTGGAGAATGAGCTTGACGGGTTAGATGTGGCCCCTTTGGAAGAAGCTCCATTTGCTGTACACCAGACTGCAAACTTCAGTCACGAGGCACTGGCCCTGGCAAAAACAGGAGCAGTGAAGAAGAAGTCTAAGACTGAAAGTGTGCCGTTTAGAAAGAAAGATGTTCTGGAGCCAGCAAGACTACAGCAAGTACGAAATCCTTTCTTTCAGCCCACTTAAGTTAATCGGGTGTTGTCCAGTGTCATATAGCTAGTTGGTGGGTCTAACATTTTATTTCTCAGGCAGTTGGGTGCCGGAGCCCTAGAGTCCAATAATATAAACTGATTTAATTTAGTTCCAGGTTACTTTTTGCATTTTAACAAAAAAAGTTTTTTTAATATTGTTACTAGGACAGAGCACTGTCCTTTGTCCTAGTTCAGTAAGATCCTAAATAATTTGATACCAAGGTCCTAATTGAGAAGGCTATTTTAAAACTCAGGTGTTTTCTGCTTCTGATTTGAAAGTATAAGATTTAAGAGGACTTAAGATTTGTTGCTGTAAAAATGGTAAATATTGTTCATTAATAATCATTCAATAGGGCATGATAGTGCATAACCATCATCCTAGCACTTGGGTGGCTGAGGCAGGAGGGTTGTCATGAATACAAAGCCAGCCTGAGCTACATAATGAGTTCAAGACTAGTCTGGATTACAGAGTGATACCCTGTCTCAAAAAGCGAAATAAAAAAAAAAAAATAAATAAAATAAATAAATAAATAAATAAATAACTGAATATTAAAGAGTATCTTGGATAAGTGCTTTTTAATATGCCTTTGAAACTCAGCTGACAGTTAGAACTGATTTGAAACTACATTAGATTTTAGACTTCTACTTAAACGTCCCTTAGGGGGTACTGCAGTACCAAACCTGAGACTACCTCCTACTCCAGGTAACCATACTGTGGTGACTGCCACTTGCTGGTGCTGTCCAGAGGTTTCTGTAGCAAACCTATGTGTTGTCAGGTGGCCCCAGAATAGAGATTTAGCAGTTATCATCAGTTACTGACACATCCTGGATTAGGGTTAAGTCTTTATTTCTTTCCCCAAAATACAATAATAATAAATAGTGGGGTTGTGGGATTGAGAAGTCAGGATTGAGCCTGTAAGAATTCTGTTTGACATTCTCAGGCAGAGCCTCATGCTCTGCAGTGACCTAAAATAGCTTGGTTCATACCAAAGTCAGAGAGGTGAAATCTTTTTTTGTTTTTTTGTTTTTTTTTTTGGTGGGACCAGGGTTCAAACTCAAGACCTTGCACTTGCCAGGCAGGCACTTGTGCCACGGAGCTGTCTCCCCAGCCCCCAAGTGAAGTCTTTTAAATGAATGTTTTATAATTTTGCTTTAAACAATATGGAATTTAAAAATTAAAAGTTTAATGAGGAAAAATTGTACAAATAAGAATGTAGTCTATATGTGTAACAAGATGGCAAAGACAGGTGTTTGAGTTCTCACCCTCCAGCACTGCCGCCAGAGTTGCTTCAGTATAATTTATTCTCTTCCCTAAGCCCCTGTCACAGTGCTTTCTTCTTAGGTTTTACTGAATGGATGCAGGAACAACAAAGAAGCACTTGGTACTTAAGTGAGTCAGAGGTTGAAACCAGAATGTCTTTGATATTTGTTTGGCTTTGTAATTCATATTTACCTCTTACAGGGACTGCACAAAGCTGAAAGAAGTAGACCAAACCAACCTCACAGCAAGAACAGGTTGCATCAGAGGACAGTTTCATCTAGGTTAAAAATGAACCGACAGCCTGAGAGAGACCACAGGGCTCCTTGGATACCCCCAAACCCCACCTCCCCACCAGCGTCTCCTAAATGGTATGTACAGATTCAAGAACCACTGGATATGGAGTGTCTGTGTCCTCCATGAGTTCAAATAGCAGCTTTAACTATTCCCATTGAGAAGAAATGATAGCCCCACGTGGTGGTACACATCTATAATCTAACCACTCTATAAGGGCGAGGCAGGAAGATGTCAAGTTCAAGCCTCACCTGGGTAATTTAGAGATTTAGCAAGACCCTACCTGTCTCCAAATTTAAAAAAAAGAATTGGTTCGTAGCTCAGTGTGAAAGTCCTTGTTTTAATATCCAGGGCCAACAAGATAGCTCAGTGGACTTAAGCACCTGCTTAGGTAAGCATAGGAACCAGAGTTTGATACCTGGCATCACATGCTGGGCCAGCCACCAAGACCAGGTGTGGTGGCACATGCCTGTAATGCTAGCACTGGGGAGTCTGTAAACCAGAGGATCACTATGAGTCCAGGCTGTGTAGTGAGACCCTGCACAAAAAAATATATTTAAAAAAAGAAATCCAGCAACACCAAAAACCAAACAAGTAAAAGAAAAAAGAAGGAGGGGAAGAGGAAGAAGCAGAAGCAGAAATAATGCTTAGTAGCAGTTTGGTGGTAATGGTAGTGGTGGTTGTAGTAGTAGTACAAGAAATAATAGTAATAACAATAATAATAAATAGTGCTTATGTGGGTGAGACATACATGAGAATGCTTTGTTCAGAACCAGTTGGTTCCTTTTTCAACCTGGCTATGGTTGGAGTGGCCTGACCTCTCCACGGGCACTTAGTACTTAGTGGGTATGCGTTATTGTACACCATGGGCTTCCCTTGTTTCTTCTCTCAGCAGAGTCTGGTTTCTTTTTTATATTTGAATGCCCATTGCCTGGCACATAATAGGCATCCATTAAATCTTTGCTGAATGAGTTAACTTTTAAGAGTAATCCATTGACACTGTCCAAACTTCAGGGGATGGTTTGGAAAATGTTGGTCTTCAGGTCTTGCCACCCACATGTATCGCGCACATGGAGGGTGAGGAGTTGTCTGTCATTCCACAGGGCTGAACGGAAGGTATTGTCCTCCAGGGCCAGCAGGGCTCAGTTAGGAAAAAGTCCTTGGGAACTTGGTTGAAGGTAGAGGGGGAGCTTGATAATATATTGGAAAGGACAGGGGTAGAATAATATGAAGAAAGAGGCAAAAACCAGTTATTTGAAGAGAACGAGGGAGAAAGTTGGTGACTGGAGGCTGTACCTTTAGGAAGGCCATCACACGACAGAATAATCAGTCTGGCTAGAGATTTCCCCTTTAGATTCTCAGTGGTTCTGATTCAGTGGCCATGCTTAGCCTTCAGCTCTCATTGGAGGTGAAAGAAGCAATGTTGAGAAAACATAATGTCTTATTTGTATAACGGACTTGGGGCTCAAATCAGGTCTTCTGACTTCATTATGTGCTGCTTTTAAAAGCTTTGCCAAGGGGCCCAGCAAGATGGCTCAGTGGTCTAAAGTGCCTGCTTAGGAAAACTTGGGCGACTTCAGGGACTGCAGTTCGATCCCTGGCACCACAGGTTGTGCCAGCCCTGCCCTCAGGGCAGGCTGAGCCGGCCATAAAAATAAATAAATAAACAAACAAAAAGTTCTGAAACAAGAAAAAAATACATAAATAAAAATTCTAAACAAAAAAGCTTTGCCATATATATATATACATACATATATGTATATACATGTATATATATATATATATATATATATATATATATATATATGAACATAGATAGGAGTTTGGTTAGTAAGTCCATAAAAACATGACTGAAGTTGGTATTGCAAACCCGATATAGTGTGATTTACCTTTAGGAGTGTATGTGTGACAGTGGAGGAGGAGAGCCAGTGTGGCTTCTCTGCTCACTGTGTTGTATTAGACCTTATAAAGAATCATGTAGGGGGGCTGGGGAGATAGCTCCGAGGCACAAGTGCCTGCTGGGCAAGTGCAAGGTCGTGAGTTTGAACCCTGGTCCCACAAAAAAAAAAAAAAAAAAAAAAGAATCATGTAGGAATGTAATAGCAAATATTGTTAGTGGCTGAGCCCTAAATATTAAAGTAGGTGTTGTTGAAGTTCACTCTATACCCTGTAATTGCATCTGTTCTTGTGTTTAAAGTAAAAACTGCTTCTTTGAAGCAAGAGGAGCTTCTCCCCTCAGACACGGGATCTGGCTGCTGGAGGAGCCTGCTCTTCTTCACCTTCAGCTTCCCATTCAGGGCACTCCATGCTGTAGATCATCAGGACTTTAATGCTCTTGTCTCCTCTGAGCTGGGACCTTTGGATGAGTCATCACACGTGGAGTGAATTATTACAGAGGCACACTTTTCCATTCTGTGCAGTGCTGCATGGCTAAAGGTGAAATGTAGCCCCAGAGATGCAACAAAGGAACAGCCTCTCCAGCAAGAAGGTGCTCCAGAGGAAAGTCAGCTGATGGGCGCTGCAGAGCGCGAGGCGGCCAGGTTTGTGCTGGAGCTTTTCAGATCTTTGAAAACAGAAGAACTCATTATACACACTCCAAAGGAAGCCCATTCTTGTCTTTCCCATAGCTAAAGTTGGTTATTTAAAATGCAGATTATTAAATTTTTCTGCTAAACTTTACAGCTTACATGAGCCCTTCTTTCATTCCTGACTTCAGCCATTCAAAACTTATATGTATGTTAATTGTGTATCAGTTGCTGGTTTTGTATGTGACATGGTTGTGAGTTCTGTGAAGACCTTAAACAAAAGGGGCAAGTTAAACAAAAGGGGCAAGTAAGACATAATCTGAGCCCTTGCTTAGAGTCAACAGGGAAAATATGTAATTAGCTATAATTTAAGGTAGAATGCCTTATGTACCCTAAGAACTGAGAGAATTTAGCAGGCAGAGGTTGCTTCTTGCTGTGAAAATCCAGGCTTCATGGAAGGAGATAGACTTGCGCAGGCAGGATTTAAATAAGGGGTATGGGCATATGAGGAGAACATTCCAAAGGAAGAGAGCAGTGAAAACAAATCACTCTGTAGTTATTTGGCTGAAATTATCATCCAGTTGTGGAAAAGAAAAATAAAAATGAATCACTGGAGCTGAGAGTATAGCTTAATGCTAGAGCACTTTCCTAGCATGCATGAGATCAAGTTTGAGCCTAGAGCTTAAAAAATAAAAGCACAATCATTAAACGATTTGGTAATATTCACATGCCCTAAACCAAAAGAACCCAATCCTTTCTGTATATAGTAACATTATTTGGAGATAACATTTCCCTTTTGTTTTTATTTTACTTTGCTATACCTACATGGGGGTCCATTTCTTTGTCTAGACTTGAAAATACAGCCAGGGCTAACATTTGTGGACAGCTTCTTTTTGTTCTGCATGCTGATTCAAAGCACTTTTGTACATAAATTTCTCTGTATAGGAAATATGATATGGAATGTTGTTGTGGGTACAGAGAAGTTACATTTCTTCTTGAGTCTTGAATGGAGCAAGGATTGGTGGTGGGTAGGGCCCTTTTGCTGTGTTTTTGTGGTAACAATGCTCTGCAGCATTGTGGCATAATTGGTTTGACTCTTGTCCTGTCTCTTAGGCTTGCTTGGCCTGATGCTGAATCTTCCAAAGGTTTGAAGGAACTAGAAGACTTAAACGCCAAAGAAATGGACAGCATGCAAAAGCAGAGGTAAAGATTTGTTACTGAAGCAGAAAAAAGTGAAACAAGCTGTGTTCTATATCATTAATGATCTTAACAACTATTTGAGATTGGTCATTTCCAGCCATTCTTTAGCGCTGCTTGGCTTTCTCTCTCCTGAAAAGGCTGTGAAGCCACCTAAAAAACAAACAGCAGAGCTGAGCTTAGAACCCAAATGAATCTGACCCTGCCTTGAGAATTGGGGTGACTCTTTGTACTGTCCTGTAGGCTCGACTGGCTTGATGCTGAAACTTCTAGAAGAACAAAAGAATTAAATGAATTAAAAAGTGAAGAAATGGATAGAATCCAAAAATTAAGGTGTGTATTTGCTTCTGGGGAAGAATAGGAAGCTCTTGTTTGTTCTGATTGGTCCAGATAGTTTTGACAAATAACTGGGGCTGTATAAGCTTAACCTCATCATATGAATAGGGGGATGCATATGTGAATTAGGCAATGAGCACCCACATGTGTACATGCCCTTCGTCATTTCTGCTAGAAAATATTTCCTTTCTGTGGAGTTCGAAGGCTAATTGAAAAAGAATCTATAATTTGGGCACAGCCTTGTGTAAAATGCTAGACTCTTATATTTACTTGTTTATATGGCCTCAAAGATTCTTTCCCCAGCCAAGTGCCAGGTCTGCTAA
This sequence comes from Myocastor coypus, assembly GCA_004027025.1. Taxonomy (NCBI): domain Eukaryota; kingdom Metazoa; phylum Chordata; class Mammalia; order Rodentia; family Myocastoridae; genus Myocastor; species Myocastor coypus. The sequence continues at coordinate 203,950 of PVJA010000115.1, read as the reverse complement.
GGGCAGAGAAGGTCATTATGTGTGTTCTACTTATGGGTGAATGCACAGATACTTTGGTTTCACATGTTTGCTTGAATGCAATCTAAAGTTTTCAAATGAGGTTGATACTTTTCCATTCATTCTCTTGGAGTGCAACCCCCTAAGGAAAGGCTTGAAGAGGTTTGTTAAGATTCAGTGGAGATATTGCTGCTGTTACTGCTACAGTTAGCTCATTTTTCAGATCTAATAATCACTGTACAGTCAAAATAAAGCCCTTATTGAAACATCTGTATATTCTTTCACCATTCACAACAAGTGTGTGTTATAAGGCTTTGGTTCCATCATGAGAGAGTCAAGACATTTTGTCCGTAGTTAAGATTTCAAGTGAGACAATCATAGAATCTTAGGATTTGAAGGATCTTTTTCTTTCAGTTGATTTGAGACCCTGTGATGTTTCTACAAAGTTACGGTCCAGCATACGTACATATACCCTATATGATGGGATAATTCATGCTGTCAGAGGGAGTCCATCCGTGAGTCATCTGTAGCTATTAGAAGGAGTGACTTTAGATTGACTTGACATTTGATTCCCTGACTCCTTCCCACTTTTCCTTTGAACCATGTAGCAAAAGGATAATCTCTGTACTCTTATTTATCTGTTTTATGATGTTTTGTTTAAAAAATTAAATCTATCGTACATATAGGAGGATATTCTAAATGTACATATATAACCCAGAATATTACAAAATGAATACCCAGGTACTACTAAGAAATAGACTATTGCCACTAATATAGAAGCTTTCAGTGTGCTCCTCCACATCTCCATCTTTCCCTCAGAGGCAACCATTACCCTGATTCCTATATTATCTTCTCATTATCCTTCTTCATAAATCTATCACCTATGTATGCATCCTCACCCATAGTACGCTTCTAAATTCTGAAAGTTGAGGTGCACAAATCTAGCAGAATAAGGAGGGCAGTGCGGCTGGTATTAGATGAAGATTCTCACGGAGGGCAGGGAATAGGTTCCCCAGAGTCTCAATCATAGTCTGACTTACACGTGGGAGCTTTTGGGAGTCCATTCCAGGAAACCAACAACCAAGCTCTTGCATGAGTCCTAGCGCAGGCAGGGCTTGTCGCCTCAGGGGTTATGGTTCACTGGACTGGAAGAAGCCTGACTGGGATGGGGCTGACGTCATGGCTCTGCTTCTCAGCTCCTTTCAGCCACCCTTTGTGGTCACAGGGGAGTAGCAGGAACTTTATTAGCATCAGGGCCAGAGGAACCATTTATCGAGCCTGGCTTCTTAGTGGTTTTCCATACTGCCTTGTCTTCTGTCTTAGTTTACTTGTTTTGATAGAGCACATCCTAATTTAGATTCTTGAGAAAGGATGAAGGGGAAGTAAATCTCTCACACATTTTTCAAGTCTGAAAATGTTCTGTTTATGCTTGCTGATGGTCTTACTGGATGTGGAATTTTTAAGTGAAGATTATCATTTTTTTTTTTTTTTTTTTGTCTTTTTGAGACAGGGTCTCGCTATGCAGTTGAGGCTGGTCCTGAGCTCACTTTTGTAGCCCAGGCTGGTCTCGAACTTGCACCAATCCTCCTGCCTCAGCCTCCCGAGTGCTGGGATTACAGGCGTGAGCCACCATGCCCGGCTAAGTGAAGATTATTTTAATGGAAATTTTTAACTAACTTTTTAAGGTAATTGTACATTTAGACCAGGTGTTACGGCACAGCCTTTGGGAGCCTGAGTCAAGAGGCCAGGCAACATCATGCATTCATGTGAAGTTGTGATATGTAGAGAAATCTTGAGTTTCCTTTACCCAGTACCCCAGTGTAACATTTTTGGAAAGTATAGTATGGTACTACAACCAGGATGTTGACATTGATACAGTGAGGATACACTTGACCAACATCAGTGTACTCAAGAACATTTCCATCACCACAAAGGCCCACATTGTTCCCTTGAACAGCCACACATGTGTTCTGTCCCCAGGCACTACTTGGCTAAATAACCCATGACTGTTCTCCCTATTCATACTTCTTATTTCAAGATTGTTAGATAAGTAGAAATATGTAGTATGTAACCTTTCAGGATTGACATTTGTCTTCTCTCCTCTTATGTAATTCTCTGGAGATTCATCTGGGTTATGGCATTTATCATTTGTTCATTCTTTTCATTGCTGCGTAGCAGTCTGTGATGCGAGGATAGTTTCACTTGCCTAAGCATCCACCTTGTTAAATACCTGAGGCACATCTGGCTTGTTTCCAGTTCGGAGATACTATGAGTAAAGTTTCTATAAACATAAGTGTTTGCATGAATGTAAGCTTTCATTTGTCTGGGATAATTGCCTGAAGTGTGACTGCTGGCTTTTATTTTGTATGTTTTAATTTTGTACAAAATTGCCAAATTTTCACCCTCGTGTGTGGTGGCCCCTCGCCCTCGGGCCCCCTCCTGTTAAGGAGGTTGAAAAAAATTTTTTGCCAGATTTCCAGAGTGGTTTGCTCTGTTCCCTTAGGAGTTTTTGTTTGTTGGTTAGTTTTGGTTTTGTGAGAGAAGGTCTTGCTCTGTGATTCATGCTAGCCTTAAACTCACTGTGTTGCCCAAAATAGCCTCAGATTCATGGTGATTCTTCTGCCTCAGCTTCCCAGGTGCTGAGATCACAGATATGGACTGCCACTCCTGGCTATTAAACATTTTTTTTTAATGTGCTTATTTTCTCTCCACTCTGTCTTTGCCTGCCTAGGCTGCCCCTTCTTGGACCTTTGGCTGAAGCAAGAGGGCTTTTATTTTATGCAGTGTTATTCCGGATTTCTGGCTTTTCCATTGTCTATTATGGGGATATATGAGACAAAACAGCAAACGTAGGGAACTCAGCACCATGTCATCCTTTGGGTCCCCAAGGTCCCGCCTGCCAGCTTTCACATGCTCTTTTGTTAGTTTAATATCTAGGGTTCTTAGTTGTATTTAATAGGCATTATATAGGAAATACTTCTGCAGCAATTTATATTCTTTTCTGCAGTGCTCTAAAATTTTACAGCAATAGGACTTTGTGATATTCTCCTATATTTTCTTCCAAGTATTTTGTAGTCTTAACATCTATGATCCACTTTAGTTTTCATATATGAAATGAGATACTGATCACAGGCTGTTTATCCCTTTATGGATATCTATTCCAGTAGCAGTTGATGAGAGGATTGTGCTTGACTATCTTGTTGGACTGTTGAGGGCCCTTGTTGATCTTTCATGCTTATGTTTCATGTGAGTTGGACTGTCCAGGGAAACGTCTTTGGTCCTTTACCCAGGAGGTAAGGATCTGGATGCAGGTGCCCTACGAACTGAAGTAGGGAGCTGGCTGTGAGTCTCACAGCTAAGCATTCAGCTCCCCTCTTTTCAGTATAATACTGACAGCCTTCTCTGTGGCTGGTCACTCCTAGACCAGAGACCCTTCAGAGAAATGAGCAGTGAGACTTGGAGGTGGAGAGAGGCAGTTGTCAGAGTGTGTGAAGTTGGGCAAGGGACCCAGGGATCTGACACTCCGATGCCATTTGACTCTTGGCTTTCATTAGCCACACCCTCCCAGTTTTCCAGGCAGGTGCTTATGCCTCTGAGCTGTCTCCCTGGCCCAACATGCCTGTTTAAAACACTCATCAATTCAGAGTATGTAGTTCCCAATTTCCCATATTCCTGGTCTAAAATTCCGCTTTCTTTGGTCAGCTGTTAGTTATCACTTTTGTCCTTTTTTGCCTAGCACAAATTTTTTCTTCCTTGTATTTGTGCATTCATATCTAATTCTGTTGTTCTAGTAGTGATTTTTAAGATGAACAAAATTAGTTTCCTTGGCTCAGACTGTTTAGAGACAGGCTGAGCTTGTTTTAAGTTATCCTTGGAATCTGACATACTTGTCCAGATGTGACCTGAGCCCTTTATACTCGAAGTGGTGTCCAGCCCAACAATATTGTATCACCTGTGTGCTTGTTGGAACTCCACTGCTAGGCATCCCTGGGACAAAATGAATCAGAATCTACAGATTGACAAGATTCCTAGGGGTATTTGTGTGGGTATATACACTTAAAAAGCACTATGGGTTTTTTGTGTTTTTTTTACCATGAGCTTTGGTGATTTGATTTCTCTTCATCTAGAATAGTTAGTCCAATATGCAGACTGGGTTTTTGACTTGATTTTTTGTTTTATTTCTAGCGTCTCTGCCTCCCAGTTAGCAGACAAGGTAGAGGCAGCAGTTCTGGAGCATCTGAAGCCCCTCTTAGTCAAGGCCCAGGTAATCTGGTTTATTCTATTTGCTTGCTTTTTATAAATTCTGTTGTACAAAAGAGTTACTGCAAAAGACCACACAGAACCCCTCAGGGTCTGGTATCTGTTTGGCCACTGGAAGCTATAATGCTGATCAGCCTGGAACACAGAGCTTGGGCACAGAGCTGCTGTGCCTCCGACATCCCTAGACTGCCATACATGGTTGCTGTGTCCTCTGTCATAAGAAAGAGGTAAAGATGAGGGGCAGAGAAGAATGTCCTGCTCTTGAGAAAGGTGAGAGTTTAAATCAGAGAACAAGTTTAGATTGTAGTTTCCTTTCCTAACCAAGTAGATCTGTCGGTAATTTAACGTTCAGCTAACCTTTAACACCGTCCTTGCTCACCTCAGTGGTATGAAATAACTGACTCTGTCTTACCCAAAGATAGAATGAGGAGGACATGTCTATACGTAGCCAGTACTTTCTTGAAGATGAAGTGGCATGTGGCACTATGTGAGATTGTATGATCATTTTATAAGCAATGAGCTAAATGAATCCTATAGCCAGATTCTATAGCTCCGCCTACAAATAGAAACCATTGTGTCGGGGGATACAATGAGGCCACAGAAAAACAATTTTAAATGGAATGAATGACATTCTGGGACTCTTCACAAACCTCTGAATTTTCATCTTTCCAGGTTAAGAAATGTTAAATTATTTAATTAGAGTCCTTAAATGAAACCCCAGGAATGTTGACCTAGGAGACTCTTAGAGGTGAAAGAGTCCAGCTTCCACATATTATCATTGCAGAAACTGTGGATCAGAGAAGTTGAATGACTTGCATAAAAGCACACAGCTACTCTGGCAGTGTTTACAGAGTTGGAGCAAAATGTGTTCAGAGCCAAGAACAACACATGGCATTTATTTTCTTGAAGACAGAGTGCTTTAATTGCTGCAAAAAGCCTAATGCAGCTTGAGCTGATGAATACTTGTACACGGAAGTTTTTCTAGTAACAGGATTCATTTGTGCTAATATATGGTGTAAGTTTTTATAATCCATGAATGTATTTGTCCATTTTAATAGAGAGTTAATTCTTCTGTGGAAGCAATTATGTCTTTGCAGGATCATCCATCACTGAATGCAGCAACAGCCGAGTCTGCAGAGCAGGTGTGTGGTTGGCATTGGGGTATTATTACATGATAATATCTCTACTTGAAGGAAAATGGTGTGCAGATTACTTAGAAAATAATATATTAACCTACTCAAGGCAGATGAAAATTATTTTTCCTATCTGGCATGTTAATTTTTACAGAATTTATTTAGCATGGCAACTTAAATCAGCTTTACAAACAGCACACAGATACCACTAAAACCACAAGGTTTTGTCATCAGCTGTTTTATCTCTTGCTGACCACGAAATGTGGGTGCACTGTGGCTCTGAACATTTATAGCCTATGACAGAATAGCTGCCCTTATTTCCTTTCTTCTGTGCATTACTGACCTAATTTCCTTTATACTTGGGGCCTAGTGCTTTTGTTAGGCAAGCATGCTTAGTATGTAGCCAGTATCTGGCCTGGCAAAGAAAAGAGAAGGCCCAGGAAAAAAATGAAAATAGTTAAGAAGAATTAGGACATTTTGTTGTTGTATACCCTATGCGCTTCCCCTGGAGAACTTGCTTCTCGTGTTTTGGGGAGGCTCCTGCCTAGATTTGAGTCTGTGGTGTACAAGTTGGATCCATTGATCTGTGCATCATAGCCACTAATGACCTCCACCTACCTCTGCAAAATAACGGGCTAATAGGGTAATACCTAACCTATGGAGGCCATAAAGTTGCCAAGAAAACAAAGTGATTGTAAATGCTGACAACAATATAGACATGTCTGAGTATTACTAGGAGCATTGAATCTTATATGTTAGAATTAGGCTTGAAATCATCTTAGTACAATTTATTGAAAGTGAAGAGTAACTTTGATGTTTAGAGTTCTAGGATGTTATAAATATTATCATCTTTGCAAGGAATTTCTCAAGCAAGGCCATCAATAGTCATTGTTTATAAATAACTGAATAAAATAGCTCATAGACATTATGATGGCCCTGATATTATTGTGATGGAGACTTTTTTTTCTCAATGTTAACTTATAAGGAGTGGTGGTACCTTGAACACAAATTTCCAGATTTATGTTCTTTAAAATGGAGAAGACATTTGCTGTATTTCATTTGTACTTAATAAATAAAATCTAAGAATCTGCTTAGGCAGAGCGCAAAGGCTGGAGTTCCATCCCCAGCATCCTGTGTTGGTCCTGCGCCTGGGGCACACTGAGATGACAATTGAGACTGGGTATGGTGGTACGCAGTGTGTGGGAGTGTGATCTATGTAGTGACACCCTATGGACCCTGTATCCCAGGTACTAAATGCAAAAAATAAAAAATAAAAATAAAAGAAAATTCACCTTTTGCAAACAAAATAATGTCTGATAGCAAGAATCAGGAAAATGTTCTTGTAAGGGAATAATATCATATTCATCTGGTGCTATAATTGTTTTAATTAAAGCTGTATGTGAAATGTATTTTCCTTATGTGTATGATTTTATTAAGAATTTAAAGTTACATGTATGTAGCCAAAAATTCAGACTATTCAGGAGAAGTGTAGTACCAAAAGTTAAACCACCTCTCTAACAGATCACATGCTATGCTGTAACATGCTTCTCTTTTTCTGTTTTGGTTGTTTTCTGTATCTTCACATTGAGCCCTTCTTTATCCTTCTTAGTGGCACTTAGTGTTTTAGGACACTCCCTTCTTTATAGATATAGATGGAAAACACTATACATGTAAACACATATATATACATAAATATCTCAGTTAACTAGATCCATATTGTTGAGTAAATTGTCTATATTTTTTATAATTTTATTACATTGGCCAAAGTTATTTTTATGTCTTTAACTTTGATTAAGACTGCACATTTTTAAGTATCTTTGTTGCCAATTAATATATTTTTTCTGCAAACTGTTGAAAGTGATAATTAATTAATTAATGTCACTGGCAATTGAACTCAGGACTCATGCTTGCTAGGTAGGCACTTATGCCACTGAACTAAACTCCCTAGGCGCTGAAAATGCTTTGTAAATTATTGTATCAGTATTCTTTCACTGACTGTCTTATTTTATCCCAAGTACTGTCCTAAGTGTTCTAATAAACAAGTTCTCATGAAACCCTTCTAATTCTGAAATACAAGATTATTTCCATGATATACATGAGAGTACTATGACCCAGAATGGCTAATAAACTTGTCCAAAGCTACAGGCTTTAATCCTAACAATATCTTATTCTTTGCCTAGCAGACATTGAGAAAGCCTCTTTCAGAGCAAAATATAGACATATATTAGAATTGAGAGAAAAAATATGTGTAGAAATTCTTTACAAGTTATATAAAGCACTTTGTGAATACAAAGGTTATAAAATCAAGAAAGGCCAATAAAACTGAGATTATCACCATAGAGTCACAGGCAAAGACAGACCTGATCTTCGTGCTGTCATGAGAGTTTTACAAAAGCATCGACACTATACTCTGGTTTCTCTTTAGATCATATAAATCTTTCATCTTTTACAAAAACATTGACCCAGAAGGGAAGAGCTGAGTCTCCTACCATTAGTAGTATGTAAAATATGGTACATTCTCCTGACTATGGAAGTAGGAAGATATCGTTTACCAAGTGGCAGAACAGACGATAATGCTAACTTTTTTTTTGTATTTTAGGGAAGGGCCTACATGGTGTTCAGGGTCTCACTACTAGATCGGACTCATAGTGCTCTGCCTGTTTACAGCTTCCCAAGAGCTAGGGATAATGCTAACTTATGTACATAATAATGGTATTACACATTCAATAATATGATTTTAATCACCCTAATACTCATATTAGTGCCTTTACTATTGACTGACTTAAGAGAGATTTGTTTTAGCATAATAATTCTACCAGTTGGATGATTATGCTATTGGTTTATGATCAGTAGTGATCTTTTAATAAATTTCTCTTGTTTCTTTGTGTTGCCTTTTGTGCCTCCTTCCTTTGTTTTATAGAATACAGCAGTTAATTCTGACCTCAGCAATATTCGTCAGCTGGATAACTTTTTAGAAGATGCTGCTCATGAGCTCTGGACTATGACTCATGATAAGATCTTGGGGTCAGAAACTTTATGGGATATCAAGGATGGCGCCAATCTGGAGACCATGATGCTCCGAATGGAGGAAATGGAAGTAAGGTCTGGGGTCGGTGACCTGGTTTGCCACTGGGCACTCACCTCTGTTCTTTCTCCTGTCTCTGGTGTTTAATAACCCGAAATCTCATGGTTCTGCTCCAAGTCCTAGCTCTGTTGCCCACTAGAGTGAAGTATAAACATACAGCATACCATCAGAGATGAAAGCCAGTTAGTGATTGTTATTATCTCCCTAACACAGTGATTTGTGATTCCAAAATGCTGAGGACCAGGATCCTAGTCCACGGAGCGGACCATCTGACAGTTTGTACCTGCTCTTTGGCTGTTTCTACCCTGCTAGAGTTTGATTCTCTCAAAATTTCAGATATTACTTTAATTTCTATGATACTACTTTTAGAATGTTTTTCTTATAAAACTTCAGAGCTCAGCCACTATTCCACATAATTCTTGGATTATTCAGAGCAGCTAAATGGAGACCCAGTGAAAGAGCACTGTGACCCAAGTCATGCACACAACAAGACTGGGAGAGCTAGGATGAGAATTCAGATTTCCCAGCAACAAGTTCAGCATTTTCTTTTAATTGTTCCATGATTAAATCTCATTTATCTTTTGCTGCTAAATGGAAACATTATACAGAAAATAAATTGGTGTTTATTTTTAAAAGTTAAAGATGCACATTTTATCTTAGTCTTGCAAGTGCTTTCCCTTTCTTGGCGATAACTGCGCAGATCTGAACCGTTGCAGCCATGTGTGCAGGTTGTAAATTAATTAGAATTAAGTATGTACTCCAGTAGAATAAGTGCCTACCTGGCAATTGCAGGGTCCTGGGTTCAATCCCAGTATCAGAATCACTCAGTCACACACACACGCCCCCCAAATGCTTGGTAGTTAGTAGCTACTGTTTAGACAAGGCAGATGAGGAACACCCTGTCATGACAGCAAGTTCTGGTGGAAGTGCTCAGCAGCCATGTTAGTTGCGTGACTGCATCACAGACCTCATGTCCTGATGGCATCCTGGCCTGGCAGATACCCATTCTCAGCAATTTGTCTGTATTAATGGTGTCTCCTGAACTTTTCCATCCTTACTAGGTTTGTGCAAGTCCTTTCTTCTCATAAGTAAAACTTTTTTCTTTTTAAAGAAATATCAGGAGACAGTTCGCCAAAGATACAGTAAAATTGTATATGCTGATCCTCGTTTATGGATGCAGGAAGAAAAAAATGGTAGGTATTTTCTCCACTTGGCCTTCCCATTTTGTATTCCAAAACATTTCAAATACACAGAAAAGTTGAGAAAAATTATGTAGAAAATTCTTATATATCCACTTTATGTGTTGTACAATTAACATTTTGCTGCATTTACTTCATCACCTGTGTGTGTGTGTGTTTTGGTTTTTTAAGATAGTCTTGCTGTGTAGTCCAGGGAGTCCTTGAACTCACTGTATAGCCTAGGTTTGCCTGAAACTCAAATGGCAGTCCTGCCTCAGCCTTTCAAGTTCTGGGACTAAAGGTGTATGCCATCATGCCCAGCACCTCTTTGTTTTTCTTCTGTCCGCTAGTTCATTGCTCCTTCAGCCAGAACTACATCTCCAGCCCACTTTATTGTGATTATTATTATTATTATTATTATTATTATTATTATTTTTGGCCAGCTCAACACGCCCTGGGGGTGGCATGGCATATGATGCTGGGGATCAAACCACAGTCCCCTGTGCCTGCCTAAACTTGCCTAATCAGGCACTTAAGACCACTGAGCTATCTTGCTGGCCCATTTTTTTTTTTTTTAAACAGTCTTGTTAAGTAGACTAGATGGGATTTGACCTTGTGCCGCTTCTGCCTCTGTCTCCCAAGTGGTGGGATTACAGGCATGGACACCGTCACATCTGGCCTGTCAGTTCATCATATCTTTGAATTTCAAATATATTTTATCTGGACTTTCTGCATGCTGGAGATTAGGCTTAAGAGTGGACCATTTACCTAGCATGCCTTAGGCCATAGGATCAAGCTTCAGTACCGTAAAAGAAAAATGAATTCTGAAAACAAAGTTTCCAGATTTCAGTACATTTTACCCCTAAATATGCAACATGTATGCCATCAGAATGCATATTAAGGTTTAATACTTATTTATGGTTCTTTTCTGAGACAAAACTTATGTATAACAAAATGCATAGATCTTAACTATCATCTGACAGGTTTTGACAAATAGGTACACATTTCTGACCCTCGGGCCTGTCAAGGCATAGTACATATCATGACCCCTGAAAGTTCCCTCAGACCCTCCCTGGTGAGCTCCCCACTGCCATGTTCCACTGGGTAACTGGCTTTGAATTTCATACTGTGCCAGAATTTCATCAAGGCTATTGCTAGGTATGTATGTCCTATTATTTGTCTAGCTCCTTTAATTCAGCATAGTGTTTTGTAGATTTAATTATTTTGCTTATTTCCTGTTGCTACTGTAATAAATTTAAGTTTATAAGCAAGCATAATTCACAAGTATAGTAACTTAGAACACAAATTTATTCTGTGACAGCCTAGAGGTCAGAAGTCTGAGATGAGTCTGGAAGGGCTGAGTCCAGGTTGCCGAGGGGATAAGTCTGGAGCTTCCAGGGAAAATCTGTTCCTTTAGTTTCTTCCAGCTTTTCAGGCTGTGGGCATCATTGTCGTTGCCATGCGCTACATCTTTAGCCCCGTTGTGTTTGTCTTGTTTTGTATATACACATAGTTGTGCAGCCATCACTACTTTCTGAATTCCAGAACATTTTCATTGTCCCAAAAGGACACATCCATTAGCCCTTACTCTTGCTTTTTCTGCCTTGACTCCTCATTCTCGCCAACGTCAGATGAATGTTTTCCAAATACTTTTCCCCATCTGTGGCTCCCTTACTTATATTCTAAAAGGCATTAAGTGTTTAATTTTGGGAAATCCAACATCAGTTTTTTCTCATGATTTTTGCTTTACATTATCTATGGAATCTTTACCCTCTCAAGGCAGGAAGACACTTGTTTTTGTTGTTGTTCTCGAAACTTTATGGTTTTGGCACTTAGGTCTGGGTCTGTGAACCTCTTGGATGTGGCATTTTTCCTTACCTGATGGATATCCATCCATATTAGCCTAGCACCATTTGTTGAAAAGATGTTGGCTTTTCTCCTCCACTTTTCAGAATTCATGTATACATATTTTGGCTGCAATTGCTAGACTACTGTCACAGTTTTGGCTGTGAAGTGTTAAATTGTGTTTGACTCATGCTTGTCAGTTACTGCCTTCCTCAGTGAAAGGAGCACAATAAAATGTGGCTAAGCATTTACTTCTAAAGGAATTTAGGTACTACGAGTACTGTACTTACTAGGAATTGTAATGGAAATTAGGGGCAGAGAAGACTTAGAAATGCATATGTCACAGATAGGTATTTTAAAATATGAATTCAGAGTACTACCTTGGAAAAAAAATGTGTCAAATTTTGACAGAGAGATGAGCCAACTAACTGCAATCTTAATGCGTTCTTTCTACATTGTCTATAATTTGCAAGCATGGTTTTCTGTTCCCATTGTTCTTTCCCTCTCAGCACTACTCCGTCCCCAGTGCCTGTCCTCGCATAGCAGTCATAAGTTTTCAAGGCCCAGTTCATGGCATCCTATTTATGCAGTTCTGTTCCTAGTACAGGTCGCGCATCTGTAGGCCCAAAATCTGAAATGCAAAATACTTTCAAAGTTTATCAAAGTTTTAAATTTTCACATTAGGGACATTCAGCCAGTACTGTCTATGCAGTTACTGCAAAATCCAAAGATCTCCTAAGTCAGAAACACTTCTCATGCTAAGCAGTTAGGGTAAGGGATGCTCTCCCTGTATCTCTGTACTAGAACTTTGCTGTCTTCCTCCATTTCTTGCCATGCTCTCCCGAAGCACCTCCTAGCATACTCTGCCCTGGGGTACAGCTGTGTGTGAAGGCACCCTATCTTTTCCAACTAAGCCACAGATTCTTTGAGGTGAAAGAGTTCCTCCTAGTCATGTCTCCTACTGTGCCTGCCACAGGGACCCTTCCAATCACTGTTTAGTTACTCAGTGGGCATTTTAGCTTCCTTTCAGATGGAAACAGGAAAGGGAATCATGCAAGAACAATTTGATTCATGGGTGGTTTAGCTGGCATTACATAGAAGACAGTCTCGGGGAGGATTTTTGTGTTTCTTACCAAGGACAATTTAAATTAGTAGCCACTATCTAGAATTGTGCATAGAGTTTAGATATGCATTTAAAGAGAGCTCTTTAGAATGTTAAGACCTTAAATGAGTTTTTAGGTATTTGTAATTTCAGATTATGGAATGATAGTAAGAACTCTTATGTTTCTGCTTCCACTTATTTGCTGAGTTGTGGCACAAAACCAAATTGAAAGTAATCTTTGGATTGTGCAGTGTCTTGTCCTAATGAACAACTGAAAATTGTACTCAGTAATAAGGAAATCTAACAATAAGAAATTATAAGCGTATGAGTCAAGGAAAGTTATTTAATATACAGCTGCTCTCTACCAAGAGGGACAGATTGTCTTCCTACACTTGAAATACATTTAAAATTAGAAATAATCTAAAACTCTGAAGAGCTATCAAGCCTGCAAGTTGTAGCTAACAAATTAATGTTTTGACTATCATCATGCAGATTTTTTTTCCAGCAGTGTCCAAAGACAAATTAAATCAGCTAATTAAGTGTTCAAGTGTGAGTGGTGTTTTTCTTCAGTAATCAAAGCATTTAAAGGTCAAAAAACAAACGTAACTGCTTTAGACTCTTTGAATTGGCAGTCAGTCCAAATGCCACGCACCTGACATAGCATAAAGCCTTCACCAGGCCCCCAGAAGTCTTCCTCACAGCTGACAGGGGCTTGGACAGGAGTTCATTGCTTTTTAGGGAGAGTGGGGGGAATGCTTGAAATAGAACTCAGGGCCTTGTGCTTGTGAGGCGGTCACTGTGCCACCGAGCTTTATCCCCAGTTGTTGTTGTTGTTTTGTATTTAGTACAGAGTCTGCAGGTTCTCACTACACAGATCAAACTCATAGTGGTCTTGCCAATTTCAGCCTCCCAAGTGCTGCGATTACAGACATGCACCACCATGCCCAGTCTCAGTCAGTGTCTTAGTGAACCCTGGGGGCAGGGCCAGCGTGGCACATTGAGGATTGATCCCTGGTTCCTGTGCTCTGCCTAAGCAGGCTCTTTAATCTGCTGAGCTATCTGGCTGGCACTAAAGGACAATGAATAATGTATTTTTTTTGTTCAGTATCAGGGATTGAACTCGGGACCTTGTGCTTGCCAGGCAAGCATTTGTTGTACTGAACTATGATCTCCCAGTTTGTTTGCTTGTTTGTTTGTTTATTTTAGGGAAGGGTCTACAAGGTGTTCAGAGTCTTATTACTAGATCAGACTTGTAGTGATCTGCCTGTTTACAGCCTCCCAAGAGCTGGGATTACAGGCACATGCCACCACACCCAGTCTCAATTGCCATTTCAGCACACCCAGGGGTGGGACCAGCACGGCAGACCCCAGGATTGAGTCCCCAGGCTCCTGCACCTGCATGTAGGCTCTTTAATACACTGAGCTATCTGGCTGGCCCTTCTTAACACTGAGTCTTTCATTTCTTATTTTGTACTGGGAATCGAACTTAAGACCTTACACTTGCAGCCAGGTGCATAGGCTACTTAGCTATCTCTCTGGCCCCAACACTGGGTCTTAATTGGTTTGTTTCTCTCTAATTTTTTTGGTCTTTTTGAGGCAGTTTTACTATGCAGTTCACGCTGGCCTTGAACTCACTTTGTGGCCCAGATTGGCCTCAAATTTACAGCAATCCTGCTGCTGCAGCCTCCCATGTGCTGGGATTGCAGGCATGTGCCATCATACCTGGCTTTAAATTTTGCATTTAAAACAAGAGTATTTTTTCCTTTTACATTGCTAGCTGTGCCCTTTATGTTTAAGAGATACGTGTGTAGCTTCCTCATAGGTTATTGACTATTAGGAGAACTCCAAAATAGCAGTTTTTCTGTACACTCAGGCATTTTGTGCTTCTTTTCTAGATCAGAAAACCCCAGCAATAAATGAAAGGCCTTTGCCTCCTTCTCTAATCAGGATCACAAACACAACAGCTCCCAAGGATCCATCTGTTAACATCGTGTTAGAAAGGCCCTACAATGCCAGGTAGGTATTGGGCAGCTTGCCTGTTCTGTCTATGCTAGTTGGTTGCCTTTGACTTGTTGAGCTCCAGATCTCTTCAGTTGCTTCAAGACAGGGAGACATTCTTAGAGCGAAATCTGCAGACCGTGGTCAGGAGCCTTTCGGCACCTACCAACAGCTGGCTCTTCATGGTCGAGAGCAATACTTTGCTACATGTGGGTTGTGCTAGTTGTTCAGTGTAATATTTGCTCTCAGAGTTATTTTAGAAACAGTGATGCTCAGGGAGTTGAGGGGAGTGCAGCGAAAAGGGGAGTGATGAATGGTGATAGGATACTGAGTTTTATTCAGTATGAAAAAAAAAAAAAAAAAAACGGAGCCTTTGATAATCAAAATATCAGGATAAATTAAAGGCTCACTCTAGTTTACCAGTGATTTTTGAATACCCAATCTTTATTTCCCCTTAGTTCCCTGGATGAAAGTGTAGACACAGAGAGATCAGAGAGAAGAGAGACTCTACTTCCCTCCTTTGCAGAAGACTCCCAGCAGAGAGAAGGCCAGACTCCCCTGTTTGTCCCTCCTGGCATGCGGCGCAGCATTGGTGACTACTGTAGCCGGTTTGAGCAGTACCTCCGAGTCATAGCCCATGAGGCTGTAGGCTCCTTCAACCCATGGCTGATAGCTGAAAGGTCAGTAAATGTGTGTGCCTCTGGTTAGGAACCAACGGCTAGATTTTAGGCTTCTGGAAAAGCTGGACAAAGGGCTGCTCAAGGGCTTACCACATGTTTTTGGGCTGTGGAGTTCCGGTGCTTGATCAGGGCCTAGAGGGCAGCCTGGCTGAGACTACAGAGTGCCATGGGCCATACTACCCCTAGAGCAGGCAATGCTATAGTCAGCTCAGGCTGCCGTAGGGGACTAAAACCCTAGGCATGTACTTCTTGGTTCTAGAGGGTAGATATCTAAGATTGAAGTGTTTGGTCACTGCCTTCTACCTGACAGATTACCTTCTTGTCCCTTTTCCTGGTAGTGAGTAAGCTTTTGCTTCTCATTATCCCTGCCTTCTTCCTTCCCTCCCTTCCTCCCTTTCTCACTTCTTTTCTTTTTTTTGAGGGTGTGACTATAATTCAGGCTGGTCTTAAACTCACTATGTAGCAAGGTTGGTCTCAAACTCTCAGTGATCCTCCTTCCTCAGTCTCCCGAGTACTTGGATTATAGACATGCACCACCATGCCTGCTTTCTTTCCCATCCTGTCATGATCCCAACCCTCCTAATTTTATCTAGATTTAAATGCCTTTTAAAGACCTCATTTCAAATATCATCGCATTGGGAGTTAAAGCTGCAGAATATGACTATTAAGGTAGAGACATAAACTTTCAGTTCTGAAGGTCAGGGTTATGATCTAGAGTTAAGTCACAGCTGGTTTCCTGCTGCTGTGAGGGTGATGTCGCATCAAAGAACACAGTCTAGTGCTGGCCGGTTGGGAAAAGTCACAGTGGTGAAGTCTGGTTGGGGACCATGCTTGCCTTCATGGGCAGCAGGCCTCCAGCTGCAGTGTTTTAACCCAGCCTTCTGTGGGTCATCTTCCCCAGGAAATCAAAACAGGATCCACAGCTACTATAATTTGAAGAATAGATAATCTTTTTTATGAACACAACACTGAAAGGATTTCTATAAAGCCATTCTTTTTTAGAGAGGGTCAAATATTAAATTCCCATGGATATATTAGTTTATTAAAAGCATGCAATATATTTTTCATAGAGCTAGGTAATATGAGTACATTCCCTTTTTTTCTTTTTCTTTTAATTTAATTTTTTTTTTCTTGTTTCAGAACTTTTGTTTGTTTGTTTTTATTTATTTATTTTTATGGCCGGCTCAGCCTGCCCTGAGGGCAGGACTGGTGCAGCATGTGGTGCCGGGGATTGAACTGCGGTCCCTGCAGCCGCCTAAGCTTTCCCAAGCAGGCGCTTTAGACCACTGAGCCATCCTGCCAGGCCCCTTTCTTTTTTTTTATTTTTTATTTTTATTTTTGTATTTTAGGGAAGAGTCTAAAGGGTAGGGTGTTCAAGGTCTCACTACTAGATTGGACTTGTAGTGATCCATCTCTTTACAGCCTCTTAAGAGCTAGGATTACAGACAAGTGCCACCATGCCTAGTCTCAATTGCCATCTCAGTGCACCCTGGGCAGGGCAGGGCCCACACATCAGGCCCAAGTATTAAACCCCTGACCTCTGCACCTGCTTGCAAGCGTTTAACTCGCTGAGCTATTTGGCCGGCCCTACATTCTTTTCTTTAAAAAGATTTTAAATGTTCCAGGAGTTAATAATTACCTCCCATTTTTATTTTGCCTCCCTTTTTTTTTTTTTTCTGCAAACACTAGTTAACAGTCTCTTGTTTTAATCCTGATTGAACAAAGATAGCAGTTGACTTTTTTGCACTGAGTTTGCCATAAGCACCTAGGTGTTACAGAAACCACCACTAAAGGCTGGCAAGTAAAGCACCTGCTTTGGCAAGCACAGGGACCAGGGTTTGATCTCCGGTCCGGCATGTTGTGCGGACTCCTCCCCCGGGGTGCACTGAACTGCTGAATGAGGCCAGGCATGGTGGTATTACACACATATAATCCCAGTGCGGGGTAGACTGAAAACAGAAGGATCACTTCGAGTACAAGCTGGGTAGTGAGACCTTGTATTAAACACATAAATGAAAAAAAAAAATAAAAGGGCTGGTGAGATAGCTCAGCAGTTTAAAGCACCTGCATAGGCAAGCTTAGGCCAGGAGCAGGGGACTATAGTTCAATCCCTGGCAATACTCTGCCAGGCCTCCCCTCAGAGCAGGCTGAGCTGGCAAAAATAATAATAATAATAATAATAATAATAATTTAAATTTAAAAAAATAAAAATAAAATAAAAAATTTTTAAAAAGAACACTAAAAGCCAGGAAAGGAAAACACTCATACCAATATCGTTATCATCGGACATACAGATTCAGTCAAGTCTGCCACTGCAGGCCATCTGATCTACAAATGTGGCACTGACAAAACAGCCACTGAAAAATTTAAGGAGGGGCCTGCCAAAGTGGGGCAGGGTTCCTTCAGGTACACCTGGGTCTTAGATAAGCTGAAAGCTGAACCTGGTGTCAGTGTGACATCTGCCTATGCACATTTGAGACCAGCAAGCATCATATAGCTGTCATTGATGCCCCAGGACACAGGCTTTATCAACAATGCGATTATAGGTACATCTCAGGCTGTCTGTGCTCTCCTGTTAGTTGCTGCCACTGTAGGTGAATTTGAAGCTGGTATCTCCAAGAATGAGCAGAGCAGTGACCATGCCCTTCTGGTTCAAATGGTGGGTGTGAAGCAACAGTTAATGAAGTGGATGCCACTGAGCCATCTATAGGCAGAAGGGATACAAGGAAAGCATTAAGGAAGTCACTGCCGACAGTAAGAAAAGTGGCTACCATCTGACACGTTTTTTTAATGCCAATTTCTGGTTGGAATGGTGGCCGTGTGCTAGAGCCAAGTGCATATATGCCTTGGGTCAAGGGATGGAAAGTCACTCATAAAGATGGCAGTATGAGTAGAACCACACTACTTAAAGCTTTGGATTACATCTTGGCACCCACTCTTTGGACTGACTAGCCAGGATGTCAGCACAACTGGTAAGTACAGTCCCTGTGGACCTAAAGCAGACTGGTGTTCTCCAACCTGGCGTGGTGGTCATCTTTGCTCCATTGTCACAATTGCAGTAAAGTTTGTTGAAATGCACTGTGAAACTTTGCATAAAGCTCTTACTGGGGACAATATGGGCTTCAACCTCCAGCACATCTCTGGCAAAGATGTTTATCGTGGCAGTGTTGCTGGTGACAACAGAAGTGACCATCACTGGAAGAGCTGATTTCACTGCTCAGGCGATTATCCTGAGCCATCCAGTACAAAGTGGCACAGCAGGCCAGGCCCCACACTGACTGTTACACAGCTTGCATTGCTTGAAGATTTGCCGAGCTAAAAGAAAAGATCATTTGCCCATTGCCCATCTGGTGGGATTCAAATCTAGTCACCTTACCATCATTGCTGACAGTTCCAAGCATGGGTCAAGAGATTCCCTGACTCTCCTGCTTTGGGTCATTTTGCTGTTCACAATGAGACAAATAGTTTCTGTGGGTGTCATCAGAACAGTAGACAAGAAGGCTGCTGGAGCTGGCAAGGTCACCAAGCCTGCCCAGAAAGCTTAAGACAGCTAAATGAATATTATCACTAACACGTGCCCCTCTAGACTTAATCAGTGGCGGAAGATTGGTCTCAGAACTGTCTCTGCCATTGGCCACTTAAAAGTACTGATTAAAGCTAATGCATCATAAAACCTGCAAAAGGAAAGGAGAATGTTCTGTAGATCACTTGGGGTTTTTTTGTGTGTGGCAGTTTTATTTTTAAATCAACATTTTTAAAATGGAAACAACTTGACCAAAAGTCTGTCACAGAAGTTTAACATCCATTAAAAGAAAATGTAATGATGGGGCTGGGGAGATAGCTCCGTGGCACAAGTGCCTGCCTGGCAAGTGCAAGGTCATGAGTTCAAACTCTGATCCCGGAAAAAAAAAAAACAAACATGTAATGACAGAAAAATATCAGTTAATCCCTGTTTCTGAAGCTCACCTCTGCTTTCCTGCAGCAGACTCTTGCCCCTTGCTCCCACGCTGATCCAGCCTGGCTGCACTCCTGCGGGGCTGGGTG
The DNA here is from genome assembly GCA_004027025.1 of Myocastor coypus. Lineage (NCBI taxonomy): Eukaryota > Metazoa > Chordata > Mammalia > Rodentia > Myocastoridae > Myocastor > Myocastor coypus. The sequence continues at coordinate 184,628 of PVJA010000115.1, read as the reverse complement.
GTCCTTGCTCCTCTGGGCCTTCAGCCCATATCGAGTGTAGGTTTCCTCCCTCTCATATTAGCTTCCCTACTTTTCATGTCCTTCTCTTCCTCGTTATTGGTTGACTCTTGTTTTGATAGAATTTATCCTGCTTTGTGTATTGGAGGAAATTCTTTGAGACTTGCAAGTTTGAAAGTGTGTCGTTTCATCCTTGATTGATGATTGAGCTGAGGTTACTTTTTAAAATTCTGTATTTAGCAGACTAGGATCAAACTGAGGGCCTCCCACACACTTAGGAGAGATGGAACTGAGGCCCTCACACATGCCCAGGCAAACACTATGCCACTGAGTTATACGCCAGTCCTTTAAAATTTTATCTTAAGATAGAGTCTTGCCAAGTTCCCACTTGGACTTGCACTTGCAGTCTGCCTGCCTCAGTTTCTCACATAGCTAGCATTGCAGATGTGTGCCCCATACCTGGCTGCACTGAGTTTTAAATTACTGGTTTATTTTTCCACTTCCCTTTTTTTGTGGAGGTAGAGAAGAGATTGTCACTTAACTGCCAGAAGTAGGAGTGGAGCACTACTAATAGATACCTAAGAACAAGAACATCTGTTTTGTTCTGCAAATTTTCAGCTAGTATTCCTGTTTCCTGCCCCCTACTTCACCCCCACTCTTGAGCCTTTCTGACATTTGTGGGTCAGATCACCTTGCTTTTCCTGAGCTCTCCCGATAGGCCCGTAAGTCTCAGCTTCTCCTGTTCTGCTCAGTCAGCTATGATTCTTTAAGTGATTTTTACCCTCTGAAAATTTGGACAGTTCTCGTCTGCTTTTGTCCTTTGTCTCTTTATACATTTATGTGCATGTTTATCTATTTCCTTTTGTTTTAGTGGAATTAGGGGCAGGATCAGGGATGTTCATTTATGATGAAGCCCTCAGGTTAGCTGAAAGAGAAAGGGGAGAGAAAGGTAGAGCTCTCTCCTCTTACCTGTGTTCACATACATGTGAACAGAATCATGCTACATTCCCACACAACAGACATGTGTGCACACTTACACATACACACACACATTCACATTTGCATACTCACACATATATAAATACATGTAGGGCTGGGGAGATAGCTCAGCAGTCTAAATGCCTGCCTGGCAAGTGCAAAAACTCCATTCAATCCCCATTACTACATGCTATGCTGGCCCTGGGTCCAAGCTAGTCACCTAAACCAGGCATCGTGGCACATGCTTCTAATCCCAGGTCTGGAGAGGCTGAGGCAGGAGGATCACTACAAGTCTAAGCTGCATACTGAGACTCTGTACCAAAGAAATAAAAGATTTTTTAAAAAGAGAGAGATTTTTGATTGAAAAGAATAGATTGAACATACGTATTTATTTCTATTCCTTGTATCCTTATCTACTACATCTTGTTTTAAAAAAAGATGAGGGGGAGGCTTGCCAGTTAGCTGGTTTGTCCTACGTGCCTGCTTGGGTAAATTCAGTCAGGCACAGGGGACCTCAGTTCAATCCCCAGCACCACCTGCTGTATAGACCTACCCTTAAGGCAGCCTGAGCCAGGCAATCAATCAATCAATCAATCAATAAATAAATGCATGAAATTGTAAGCGGCCGCAATTAAGAAGAATCTGGAATCCATCAAGTAGTTAGACAAATGGCAAATGACTTAGCAGTCCAGAGAAAGTAAAGTGCCTGTTGAGAATGAAGGTAGGAACCAAGTTTGCCTGTGTAGAACCTTAGTAATACTTCAGAGCCGGATGCATAATGTGCCTGTGATGGTGCGGATACAGGTCAGCCAGGAAATAGGGGGCTTGGTGGGAGCAGATGCTCATGCTTGAAAATGAGCAGACAGTTGAGGTGAACAGAGCTCAGCTGGAAAGATACAGACACTATTGTAACAGATAAAGAAAACTGAGGAACCAGGGACAGTGCTGTGAAGAGAACAGAATAGTTAATCTCAGCACTTGGGAGGTTGAGGCAGGAGGATTGCTGTGAGTTGGAGACCAGCCTGGGGGCTACAAAAGTGAGCATAAGGCCAACCTGAACTGCATAGCGAGACCCCAGATAGATAGATAGATAGATAGATAGATAGTGAAAAATAAACTAGAGTTAATGTCCTCAGAGAAGTAAGTGAAGCTGTTACAACATGACACAAGAATCAGATACTATTTGAAATTACAAACATGATGGTTAAAATAAATTGATTACAAGTATTAAGAAACTCACTTTTCAGGCAGTACAATAAAAATATAAAGCACTAAACACAAAAGATTTGTAAAAATCAGAGGATGGTTTTAGAGATCCAATATGTAAATAATAGGAGTGCCAGAATATGGAAAAAATAAGAGAAATGGAAGTTGCCACAGAAATACTATAATAATAATTTTTGGAAGGTTGTATCTGTTTGATTGAAAATGTTCATCAGTTGTGTATTATGAAGGAATAAATGAATTAAACAGAACACACCATTGCCTATCATTAGGAAGAGACAATTTAGCATTATGCCGTAAAGAAAAGATGACAAAAGATTCCAGAAAATTAAAACTAGACACCTCAAAGTAAACAGAAATGAGAATGGCATGTTATTTTCAGTAGTGATATTGGAAGAAGCTAAAAGATCTTATAGTTCCAGAATTTAATCTTGACTTCTGTGTTCAGCTAAATTATCAGTTGAAGATAAGGATAAAGTAAAAATAATTTTAGCTATGCAGTATTCAAAAATTAGCTTCCCTATACTGCTTTTCTATAAGCTGTTGGAGGATGTGTGCCGCCAATGCAAGGTATGCATTAAGAAAAAAGGTGCGCTTGGGATTTAGGAAAGTTAGATTACAACAGGGAGCATCCAGAAAAACTGTAAAAGCTATTTCCAGGAGTTTTAGGTAAGCATAGAAAGACACCTAGTAGAGATATTGGGGTTAGGGACAGAGTTCTCTAGAAGTGGGAGCCACCTAGGGAATAACAAAATGAGACCGGGTGTGGGTGGCAAAGGCCTATCGTGCCAGCACTCAGGAGGCTGAGGCAAGAGGATCACTGAGAGTTCAAGTCCAGCCTGGGCTACAGAGCGAGACCCTGTCTCAAAAGTGAAAGACACAATAAGGAAAGTTAAGAGAGCCAGGCATTGTGGTACATACCTGTCCTCCCAGCTGCCCAAGAGGGCTGAGGTGGGAGGGTGACAAGTTTGGGACCAGTCCAAGCAACTTAAGGCAATTTATAGGGACCCCATGTTAAAAGAATAGAAAGGGCTGAAGATACAGTTGAGTAGTGGAATACTTAGCTAACATATTGAGGCTCTGTGTTCAGTTCCTAGTACTACAAATGAGAAAAAAGAGATATTCTACCTGTTGTGTTAAAATGTACTGGAAGTAGCTTTATATTTCATTCTCTGGTGATGAATTCATAATGGACATATAGAGGGCAAAGCAAGTGTAGAATGAGGTAGTCACTTCCACTTCTGGTAGTGATGCACTTGACAGTTCGGACCACCTCTCCCACTGAGGATATCTGCTAATAGAAGAACTGTATTAAAAATAAAACATACAGGCTTGCTGGCTTGCTAGATGATAACTAAGTAATAAAAAATAACTGGGCCGGGGTCCTGGATAAAATAGAGCCAGGGAGCTTAGCCATTGGATGGCACCCAGGGAGAGGAGCCCTGCTGTGCTAACCCATTCAGGTCACAAGACAGGTTGGAATCCAGGGATTGCCTAGGTGTGGCATCTGCCCTGGTAAATCTCACTTTTGTCTTGTTTTATTTATTTGCAGTGTTGGGCATTGCACTGAGAGCATTGTACACATGCTCGGTGATTGCTCAGCTACTGAGCTACATCTTCCCTTTTCCTCACTTGAAGGGTCACAGCTGGGGAGACAGCTCAGTGGCATAAGTGCCTGCCTGTCAAGTGCAAGGTCCTGAGTTGGCTTGGGGGGGCCGGGTTGTACTGTGCATCGAACTTGGGACCTTGTGCTTGCCAGGCAGGCACTTAAGTTGCTGAGCTATAAGGTCCTGAGTTTGAAAGAAAAGGAAAGGGAAATGAAGGAAAAGACAATTCTCACTCTACTGCTCTTTAGGTGACTTGCCAGTAAGTAGGCCTCTCGGCAACTCCACTTAATTTAAACTGATTCTGTGGGACTGGGGAGATAGCTCAGTAGAATAAGCGCTTGCCTGGCAAGCACAAGAGCCTGAGTTCAATCCCTGGATCTGCAAAAAAATAAAATAAAAAAATAAACTGACTAAATTGTTGCTGCTCCCTGGTCTCCAGAAATAAACAAACATACATAAATTTGCACTGGAAGAAAGTAATATTGTTGTAGGACTCAACTTATTTCTACCTACAGTTTTCAAACATAGTGACTGGTGTGTAGAAAGGCACCACAGAAAGAAAACAAGAACCAGATCCACAGCACTTCCAAATATTAAGGCTGCTTCCCTGACATTAAATAACTACCTAGCATGTTGATAGAAGGAGAAGATATATCTTGGAATTTGGCAGAGAACTAGCAGCTTAAAAATGTAAATGTACATGCTAGAATAGAACACACATTTTCTGAAATTAAAAATTTATTGGATGGGGGCTGAGGAGGTAGCTCTGTGGCACAAATGCCTGCCTGGCAAGTGCAAGGTTGTGAGTTCAAACCCCAGTCCCACCAATAAAATAAAAAAAAAAAAAAAATCATTGGATGACTCAATAGCAAATTAGACACAACAGAAGAAAAGTTTTGAGACTTGGCACATACAACAGAAAAAATATCCAGAGTAATAATGTAGGGACAAAGATGAAAACTAAAGAGAAGATAAAATAAGGTCTATTAGTATACATGCTATTAGAGTTTCCAAAGGAGAATAGAGCAAGAAAATCAGCCAGAACTAACATCCTTTTGCACAGTGGCATTGGTTAGCAATTCTAAAATGGTGTTTTTTTCTAGATTTTAAGATGGATCAAATGAGGGAATGCAATTTGAGTAATGAGAGCAAGGTTTCTGAGGATGGTATAGGGTGTAGCCTCTGCTGACCTGCAACTAAAGCTGACCTTGTGAATTTCTAGTTGTTACTGCCTACAGAAATACAAATGTGGGGCTGGGGAGATAGATCCGTGGCACAAGTGCCTGCCAAGCAAGTGCAAGATCATGAATTCGAACCCAGGTCCCACAAAACAAAAAAGAAAGAGAGAGAGAGACAGACAGACAAATGTGGGCTATGTGTGTCTATGTCTGTGTGAAACCTAGTCTCTCTGAGAGGGCTGAGAACTATAGGTACCAGAAGCAGTTAGCAGGCCTGGTACCCAGATGTGGTTTTCCTAAAGAGATGCCAGGGCTCCTTAGAGAACTGACTGAGTCCGGGGCTGGGGCTGAGCTGAAGATGTCACACAGCAGAGGGCATGGCAGTCAGAAGGGGTACTGTGGGCCAGAGCCAGGATGCTTTTAACCTTCAAAACAAGTAGTAATAGTAAAGGGCTATGAAAATAAGACTCTGGGACTAGGGAGATAGCTCAGTAGAGTAAGTGCCTGCCTGGTAAGTGCATGTCCTGAGTTCAGTCCCTGGTTCTGCCAAAAAAATAAAAGCAAAAAGAAAATAAGACTCTGTAAGGCCAAACTGATATGAATGAAGCGAGCAAGTGAGTGAATTATTGCATAAATGCATAAATAAAAGAGAAAGAAGGAAAACCTCTTTATCACAGTGGAATAGTGACTATTAAGTGGAGAGGGAATGATGGAACTAGAAAATCAGTGTTTGGGAACCCTGTAGTAATTGGTTCAGGTGAGCATGATGAGCAACAGGATATTCACCTAGACTCAGTGTATCCTCCTACAACAGACCTTATAATCACAAAGGGAAGTAGTAACTTTACAAGGAGGAAGCCTGGCAGACATCTCCTCAACCAGCAGTTCAAAATAGCCAGTCCTGGGCTGGCCAGATAGCTCACTGGATTAAAGCACCTGCTTAGGCAGAGTGCAGGGTCTGGGGTTTAATCCCTGGTGTGCCGTGCTGGCACTGCCCCTAGGGTGCACTGAGATGGTGATTGAGGCTGGGCGTGGTGGCACATACATCTGTAATCCCAGCACTTGGGAGGCTGAAAACAAGAGGATCACTATGAGTCTTGATCTGTGTAGTGAGACCCTATAGACTCTGTATACCCTATACTAAATATATTTTTTTTTAAAATAGCCAGTCATCTGTGGGGCGTAGTGGCACAATCCTGTAATCCCAGAATTTGGTAAGTTGAGGCAGGAGGATTGCCACTAGTTCAAGTCCTGCCTGGCTACTTAGTAAATTCAAGGTCAGTCTGGACTACATTACCAACTAGTAGTTTTGTTTTGAAAGAAATAACCCCACAGTCAACATTAATGGGACAAATATATACCACAGGGGAGGGATGGGACACGACACCTTCCTGTGGCATTGTTTGGAAATGGCAGGATGACGCTGATCATAAAGAAACACCAGACAGACCCAAATTAGGGACAGTCTATCAAAAAAAGGACTTTATTTTTCAGGTAAAGGTAACATTGTTCAGGTTATAAAAGTCAGAGATGGAGGAATTCTTTCAGGTTAAACTAAAGAAACAGGAGAACTAAATGCATCCCATGATTCTGAACAAAATCTTGTGCTACAAAAAGTTTTCTTGTAAAAGGATTTTTTTGGATGGTTAACAAAATTTGAATATGGCCTATAGATAACAATAGATAATAATCCTGTACAGATATTAATGTTATAATATTAATGACCATCACAGTTACTGGGGCCAGGGAGTTATCTTAGCAGAATAAGTGCTTGCCTAGTAAGCACAAGGTCCTGAGTTAAAAAAGAAAAGAAATTATCAGTGATGTTCTTTTAGCCGGGCATGGCGGCACACACCTATAATCCCAGCACTTGGTAGGCTGAGGCAGGAGATCGGTGTGAGTTCAAGACTAGCCTGGGCTACAGAAGTGAGTTTAAGGCTAGCCTGAATTGCATAGCGAGACCCTGTCTCAAAAAGACAAAAAGGGGAAGAAAAAGAAAAGGTCCTGAGTTCAATCCCCAGTACTGGAAAAAAAAAAAGAAAGAAAGAAAGAAAAAAAAAAAAATATCACAGTTACTAAGTGGATGCTCTTATTTCTAGAAAACACAGGAAGTAGTTGAGGTACTGTAAGCAGTAAGCATGCAGCTTGCTTTTCAGGCAGCTCATAAGAGCAGGGTTGGGTGCAGAGAGAGAATGGACAGCATGGACTTGGCCATCCTTCCTTGGCTCGCAGCAGAAGGTGAGCAGCCTTTCCTCCTGTGCGCGGGCCGCCCATGCTGTGCCTGAACTGGGGCTGGGTCGCAGCTTATTCCAGAGTGTTTCAGTCTTCTGCGGCTTCAGCCACTGCAGGTGAGGTGCACTTCTCTGCACAGCTTTAGGGGCCTTTGGAAGCTGAATGTGGACATCTTACTATCTTGGCTCTCTGAGGCCTCTTGCATTTCCATTTAAATTGTGGGGTCAACTTTCAGAGTTCCCCAGATGTGTAAAAGATTGGTTCGCCTTTGGCCATCTGTGGCTTCAGCTGTGTCGTTTATCTCCTAGCTTTTCCGAAGAGCTGGTAGATGAAGCCCTGGGGGCCGTGGCTGCGGAACTTCAGGATGCATGTGAAGACTACGCGGAAGCTGTGTTCACTTCAGAATTCCTAGAGGCTGCTGCCTAAAGGCTGTCAGCCCAGGGCTTGTCTTGTGACCACTGGAGAAGGGACACAGCACTCTGTGCTGAGCCCATGGGAAACCTTTGTAAGGCCTTAGCTGTCTGTCCAGGCCCAGGAGCTGGCGCCTGCAGGAGGGAGGAAGGGAGGGAGGCGCCGGAGAGGTCTGCCTTGCTGCCGCATCTTCTCTCCTCATTACAGCAGAGCTTCTTGAAGCCTGTGGTGGGGTATGCTTCATTTCATCAGTGTCCAGGTGACACAAATCCATTTTAACAATATAGTACTCACAAGACGTACAATTTTCCTATTGAAATATTATGCTTCACTTCTCTGGCTCAGACTGGTGATCCAAATGCTTTGAAAGGTAGCAGATGAACATGCTTCACACAGGACTGATGGTGCTGTTGAACCCCAGTGGCATCACCACCAACATAGATGCCAGTTACTATCCGGCCCCATACCTGGCCCCATATCGTTGACTGTGTCCTGTTAGGACTCCTGTCCCTTGAGGGTTGCAGATGCACGTGGAGGACAAAATTTGGTCCTGCTGCCAAACCTCTGTGCTTAGCTGCAAGTAGGAACCCACATTTCTTCAGGGTCCAGTCCCTGAATCCCTTTCACATGTTTAGTTCCTGGGCTATGGCTCAGTGGCACAGTGCCTGCTTGGCAAGTTCAAGGGCCTGACTTCAATTGCCTGTAACAATACATTTGTATTTCCTCAAAGTCTTTTTGTTGCGGGTTCCCACTTTCTGGTATAAAAAGCTTTCTCTGAATTCAGAGAAAGATAAAGGACGCCATCAGAAGACCAAGCTTTCTCTTTGCCCTGTAGAGGTTTGATGTTTCCTCTGTCTCCCCAGAGACTGTTTCCTCACCACAGAGGAGCCCAGGTGAGGCGAGGGCAGAAGGCAAGAGACCTGTGCTCTCCCCAGAGGAAAGAAGACACTTAAGAACCATGACAGCTCTAATGTCGTAGAGGTCATGAAAAAGAATGTGCACAAAAGTAAGGCCACTGCCTGCCTGGAAAGAGTTTCCCTTCACTGTTTGCCTGAGGCTTGGTGAAAGATGTGAAGAACTGACTAAGCAAGGCAGACCCCAGGAGCAATGGGAATCGTGTTCTGACACACACAGCGTTGTCATTGGGATCGTTTCTAAAATACAGGTGTTTCAGGTGATGCTTTAGATTGCTTGATTGTGTGTATTTGTGCAAAATTGACTTTCATTCAGTGTGAATGTTTTCCTGCTTAATTTATGTAACTTCAGAATGTAAAGAGCTTGAAGAGAATTATAGGTCTTTAATCTGAAGTGTTAAATGTGTGTACTTGAACTGAGAAGAGACCTGCGATCGGTACTAAAGAGTAATTTGTGTGGCAGTTCTTACTGTGCTGGTATTGTAAAAAATAAATTCAATATTTTAAAGTATATACATGTCTAGCTGAAGTAATTTACATCTCCTTTTTTTCCACAGGCAAAGTGAAATGGGATTTACAGAAACCACTGAGAATACTTATATATTTGATATGAGTCTTGTGAATTATTTGCTATTTCTCCCCCTCAGAAAAAAAATGATAAAAAGCTAACATTTATTGAGCACATACTAGAGCACTGCCCTCAGCACTTTCCCTGTATTACTTATTTAATCTTCATATCCCCTGTGAGGGATAGATGCCATTATTCCACTTTATAGGTCCATGCAGGGAGAGAGGAGGCGGTATTTGTCCAACAAGCCTGTGTTCTGTTTGCCATGGTCATAGACTCACTTCTTCTCACACTTAAGTGCCTTCTCCTGGCTCTCCTTATCCCACTCAGCGTGCTTCAGACACCTTCTTCCAGAACATTCCCTTGGCCAAGCACTTCCTGCCACAGGCGCCCCGGAGGAGCAGCCTATCCATGCTTGCTCTCCTTGCTGACTGAGCGGGGAGTGGGGAAGGAGGTGAGGCTCACACTTGCTTCAGGCTGCTATTTCCTAGCCCTGGCCTGTGGCCTTGACTCTGCAGCCAAAGCATTTTCCAGTGACAAAACAAACTGAAAAAAGACAAACTTCAAAAGTGGAGGCTGAATCTTTAAAATACAAAATTTTCTCTGTACAGACTTGTAGGTCTAGAAACTTGGCTTTTTGAACAAGTGGTGAGTACCTGAGTCATTCTCTAATTTCCCTTAGTTTTCTCATGACCTAGTCATATCTTATTTTCAGAAAGTTATGCTTGAATAGGGCCAGGGAGATAGTTCTGTGGCACAAGTGCCTGCCTGGCAAGTGTAAGGTCGTGAGTTCAAACCCTGGTCCCACACACAAAAAAGTCATGCTTGAGTTTAGTGTTTTCATGTTGCATGAGCTGTCCCCAACTTACCGAGACACTAGAATGCCTTCTGTGTCTGTAGCACTCCCACCCCCACCTGCTTCTCCAGCCTTTGTCAGGTTGGGTTTTACCTGTTAACATACTTGCTGTAGTTGGTTCAGCAGCTTGAGGGCTGGGATTGCACCTAGCATGTCATACTTGGGTGCTGTGCAGATTCTTCTGGATGAAAGGGGGGCTTGCTTTTGTGTAGGAAGCCTGTCACATCTCAGTATAGTGCACAAACATCTGCTGGCCATGCGTGGCCTCTGCACAGCTCCATCTGTGAGGATGTAGGTCCTCCCATGTTTTTGCCGTCATGTTTCTGGACCTGCATGCACCTTGACGACCACTGCTGTGGATCTTGAAGTGGGCCCTGGGGCTGTGTATGGAACATGGGCAGTAGGGGGCACAGAATGACCCCTCCTCCATCTTTTCACACCTTCCATCTCACTACAGGCTCCCTGCCTCCTTGCCTGTAAGCCGAGGAGCAAGGCAGTGTTGGGGTTGGAGACAGAGATAGAGGGTCCCCCGCCCTGCCCCCCTGCCTGGCTCTCAGTCCCTGTCTCTGGGAGTAGCTAGCCCTGGAGGAGGGGCAGGGAGGCAAGACCACTGAGCAAAGCCAACAGCAGGGACAAGGCTTTCTCCAGAAAGGTCTCTGTCTTTGAGAGCAAGGCTAGTGTCCAAGAGGCACCTACTCTGTCCTAGCAGCTAGAAACGCTAAATCAGGGTGACTGTCCACCTCCCCCCAGTGAGTTTAGCACTTCTGCCTCAGACATGTGCAAAGCAGCAGAAAACAGTAGCCCAAATGGGCCATCCTGTGTGCTTCTTCTTGGTCTTCGGTGCAGGACCACAAATCCAGACTGGGACCCAGGCGAACTCTGTCAACCATCCCTGATATTGCACATGCTCTAATTGGAGCCCTCTGCCCTGAGAGCCAGACTGCACACTGACTTCTGAGAGTAGGCCTTGCTTCCTGTGTCTCACTGCAGTGTGGCCCCCCTTCACCAGCCTGGCACACGGTCTGGCCACCCCTGTGCTTTTGCCAGTCTGAGCAGGGACCTGAGTGAGGCTGTACCCTCTCCCAGATCCCCTTTTCCCTGCTGTCTAGGGGAATGAAACTCCCAACCTGAAAGCTACCTGGGATGAGTTCATGTTCTCTAAAACCAAAGAATGGATTTTAGGAACAGAGGTTAAGAGCAGAACGTATTTATTGGGGGGAAAGAAGGCTTCTGCCGGAGAGATGCACAGAAGGGAGGCCGAGTGGGTTACCCCTCTCCCCCCCGGGAAGATTTTTCCTTCCAGGGACTTTTATAGAGTAAAACCATGTGATGAGGTGAGCCTAAAATAGGGAACACAGGAACTCGCTTAAGTGGGCATGAGGTGGATCAAAACTGGTCAGCCAATGAGATTACAAGCACCATTGCTCAGGTAAGATAGATTAAATCCAGAAGTGCATGGGGAAGTGAGTCACATAGCAAGAGGGCATGAATATAGAATAGGAATTCATACAGTAACCAGCCGGTAGCAGTTGGATCAGTGACTCTTCTAGCTTCCTCAAGGTGATGATCAACCCTGTATGCTTTTCTTTAGGGAGGTGAGCATTTGTTTGATCTTTGATGTTTAGGTCTGGCCTACAGCAGGAGCATCCTACATCTTGTTTTCCCTGCTGTCTCACTGAGGGCCTGGCCCTGTCTGACTGCCTATAATATTTCTAATTTACCCGCCTACAACACCCTTAGGTATGTAGGACCCTGAATTATGTAGGTCCTCTGTGGGCCGTTCACCCTCATCAGCTACTTGAATTCCTACTGCCTGAGAGGTTCTCAGCACAGCAGAGAAACAGGGGCTTTATTCTCTTTGAAGACGTGGGAGAGAGTTTGGGGAGGTCAAGAAATTCTCTCAATGGGACAAAGGAGGCTGACGCTTTTATGGCCTTTTGCCAGGGGTGGGATTTGAGGAGGATGTTTAGATACACCCGAGGAGCTGATTGGGGCCTTCTCTGAGGTGACAGGGAAAGGTGAAAGGAAATTGCACCCCTGGACTGAGTTGGAAGAAGAAGCGGGGAGGTGGTCTTTTGTTTTGAGGGCATCGTCCATATTAGATGACTACCATAATGATTTTAGCAGTTCATTCTGGGGCCAGAACCTATCACTGCCCTTTGCCATTTTTCTGTATGACTTTCCTCATGCATCTGACTGGACATTTTCCTGAGGCCCAAGCTTGCATCTGCCCCCTCACCCCCAGGACTGAGCCTGCTCACCTAGACCCCAGCCAACTGTGTCTAGATGGGCTCCACCCTGTCCTGCTAATCTCCTCTCCTCTGATCGGATCCCTGACTCCACTGGGGCCTACCCTGAGGCTGCGCCCCCCCTCCTCTCCCTGTGGGGTTTGGAGAAGGCATGAGCATACCCCTGCTTGGCTTGTTTGTCCCTTGGAGAGCTCAAGGCATCCTCACTGCTTTCAGAAATATGGACAAGGGTGTGGGCAGTGTTTCAACCACAAAAAGCTCCTTGGGGCTGTCTTTTGTTTGGGTCAGAGAAAGGTGCTTAAGAAAGCACTGGGAAAGACTTTTTTTTTTTTTTTTTTTTTTCCAGAACTGGGGATCAAACTCAGGACTTTGCACTTACCAGGCCGGCACTTGTGCTCCTGAGCTATCTCCCTGGCCCCATGAGCCATATTTCTGAAAGCCCCTCCCATCACAGCTTCCACTCTAGGCCTTTGGAATTCCTTGGAACCCTCCACCTCTGCCATGCCTGGCCCTCCTGAGATCCCCTCGCACCTTGCCTCGTCTAACCTTGTGTTTCCTCTTGCCTCCCTCCCACTAACCCTGCACTGTACTCCCACTAAGCTGGGCTCCTAAAGCCTCCTGCCCACCCAGCTGCTCCTCCACCCTGTTCTCTTGGTGAGGTCAGCCTAAGACCTTCACTTGTGGGCTGCAAGTGGTTGTAATCACACATTTGTGCCACCTGTTGGTGTTGGCCTTTGGGCAGCCCAAGTTTCTATTCATGCTTGGCAGCTTGTAAGCACAGGGGAATTCCAGGAAGCCTTCCACCCGTGAAATGCTATGATCAAGAGAGGCGAGGACATTGAGAGTCCTGCTCTGTGGACTCTGCCATTTACCCCCCAGCCCAGAGTCCCTTTGCCTGAGCTGTGTTTGACCTGGAAGACCCAACAGACACTGACTCATTGGGAGCACAACGGAGCAGGGAGTCCAGGGACCATGGAGACAGAACCGGCCAACAGAAAACCTACAGCCGCCCTTAGCAGGGCCCTAAAGACCTTCTGGGAGAGTTCCACTCCAGCTTGGGCTTAGTGAGCCATCTGCCCTCCCTAACCAGCACTACCTCAAGCTCTGCTTCCAGAGAGTTACTCAGACTGAGAGAAGTTATACTGAATTTAACAGCACTTCCCATTTGCCCAGCACTTTAGAACTCAAAAATGACTCTAAATAACTGCTCTTCTCTCTGTAGGTCATCATAACCACCTTGTTTTGTGTACCAGCAGCAATCTGGCCGGTTAAGAATTTCTTCGAGCCACAAGGCAGCCCAATTAACAATAGCCAAGGCAGAGAACCTGGCAAGGTGCCCATCAGCAGATGAATGAATAAAAAAAATGTGCTATATATATATACATGATATAATACTATTCAGCTGCAAAGAAGAAAGAAATCATGTCATTTGTGGGGAAATGGATGGAACTGGAGACCATTAGTTAAGCAAAATAAGTTTGACTCAGGAAGAGAAGGTTCACATATTTTCTCTCATGTGGAATTGAGGGGAGGAAAAAAAAAACATGAAAGTAGAAAAGAGACTGGGAACAGGAAGGGGATGAGGGAGGGAGGAGGGAGGCTGCAAGAGGAGAGGGGTGGACGTGATCCAGGTATATTCCGCACATGCATGATAATGTTCAGCATAATCAATATGCACTAGCCAGGGAGATAACTCAGTAGAATAAGTGCTTGCCTGGAAAATGCAGGGTCCTGAGTTCAATCCCTGGTTCTGAAAAAAAAAAAAAAAAACCCTGAAAACCAATATACACTAATAAAAAAGAATTCTAGCCCCAAGCTAAAATACAGTGTCATTTCTATGCCTCAGTTTCCTCTCTGGAATGGTGCTAAAAATAGCATCCAACCAGAGTGATTGGGAGGGTTAAAGGTGGTTAAAGATTTTTTTTTTTTTTTTGTATTTTAGGGAAAGGTCTACAGGGTGTTAAGGGTCTCACTATTAGATTGGACTCATAGTGATCCACCTGTTGGAGTACAGGCATGTGCCACCACACCCTGTCTCAACTGCCCTCTCAGTGCACAACCCACCCCCCCCCCCCGGGGCAGAGCCTGCTCAGCAGGCCCAGGGATTGAACCCCCAGTGCCTGTGCTTGCTTGCGGATGCTTTAACCCACTGAGCTATTTAGCCGGCCTGGAGGATTGAAGATTGTGAAGAACATAGCCACAAAAACTCTTGGAATAGCACCTGCCAGGCAGTAGCTACTAACTGTTGAGTCAGCCAAGGGAATCCTAGCTTCCAGTAGCCATGCAGCTCAGGAAGGGCCCCCCCCCCCCACTCCTGTCAGTGTGCTCTTTCCTGCCACAGTCCGGCATCTCTCTTTGCCCCGCCTGGCAAGGCACACACCAGCCAGCACCTCTCCTCGCCTATCTTTTACCATCGTAAGCTGCACATCTGGTCAGCTTCAGCTGCTCTGCCTAGGCTGCTCCAGCATCATGGCCTTGCTCTTGTGACCTTCTGAACTGGGTCACATCCTTTATGAATAGCTGCAGTGCTAGCCCCATTTTATAGATGATGAAATTGAAGCTTCTAGAAATGAAGGGACATGCCTGGGGTCACACACTGCGACAAAACCAGAACTCAACCTGCATCTTGCTATTTCGAGTCTTACATCCTTTCTGATTGTCACAGTTGTCTTTTTCCCAACGAGATGATACTTAGATGGCCTAGAAAATCTTAGCAGCTGTCACATGTAAATGCAATCTTTCTTTTTAAAGTCGGCAAATATTTGCAATGGTCCTGCTCCATGTCAGGCAAGGTGTTTGGCTCTGAACTTGAGGATGACTTTGTTGTACTTCTCTTCCTGACAGAGCCCAGCATGGTGACCAGGTCAGAGCTGAGCTCCTGCCGCAACTTCTCTTCACTGTTCTGATCATCCTCCCTCCTTGCTCACACTGGGAGGGCCTGGCCCTGCTTGTAGCCCTGGCTATGAGTCATGAGAAGCCCTCCCCAACCTGGATGCTAGATGCTAGGTACTTTATGTGCATTGTTTGCTTTAATCCTTACACTAACACTGGAATAGATACTATTAGCCTATTTTACAGAGGAAACTGAAGCCAAATGAGGTGAAGCCTTTCTTGGCATAGTGGAGTCTCACACCCTCCCGTAGGCCCTGGCATCAAGCTAGCTGGTCACCTCCCTCCAGAACCTTCTGCCAGGGGCTGGGCGTGGCTATGAAGGAGCAAGGTAGCCCACAGCCACCTGGCTTCCTGTGTCAGGTGGCATGTGCTGACCTGCACGTGTTGGTGTCTGCTCTGGGCTGGGCCAAGCTGAGCTCTGTTCTGGAGGTGGCCTTCTGCTCCATGCAGGCCATCTTGGTGGCAAAGCCAGCTCTCTGTTCTAGTTTGATTCTGTGCTTCCCAGAGGCATAGTTCTTAGGCAGCCTGTCCCTGCACTCCATAGTGGACAAATGAGCCACCAGCCTGAGCCTGACATTGCTCCCAAAGGTGCCAGCAAACATCCCTGAGTTACAGTTCTTTGGCTTTGCCTGGCCTGGCTCCATTAACAAGTACACATCCCATGTAATCTCTCCGTTTCATTGGTCAGGCTATAGTCACATGCTCATCCTCAGAAAAGATGTCTCAGCATCGTCTGTCATGTGGACTGCAGCTCCCTAGAGGAAAACTGAGGCCCTGGTGCCTGAGGCCAAAAGGGGCTGGCACCTGATAGGCAAAAACTGCTGACACACAAACAAAAGTAGAACATTATCAAGCTAGGAATGTAGAGCCTGTGCTTAGCATGTAACGGGCCCTGAGTTCAGCCTGGAGCCCCACCCAGCCACCGAAAAACTATGTTGTAAGATAAATTTCAATTTGACGCCAGGGAGAAAGCTCAGTAGAATAGGTGCTTGCCTAGTAAGTGCTTGCCAGCACAAGGTCCTGAGTTCAATCCCTGGTACCACAAAAAAAATAAATAAATAAAAAAATAAAATAAAATAAAAAACAACTTCAATTTGGTGAGTACTTTTGTGTGTGTGTGTATTTTAGGGAAGGGTCTACAGGGTCTCACTACTAGATAAGACTCATAGCGATCTGCCTATTTACAGACTCCTAAGAGCTGGGATTACAGGGGCACACCATCACACCCAATCTTATAAATTTCAGTTTGGATTAACATTCATTTAAGGTCCATGACATAGTGCAGAAATGCAGTCAGGCAGAATAGGACGTGAAGTGGATGCACAGGGCAAGCAGCCTGCGGTGGCTGTGTTCTGAAAGGAAAGACTCCTTTCTCCTGAGTGAGGTGGTGGTTTGCGCAGTCCTCATGGAGGAGATGGCATTCAGATTAAACTTTGAAAGGCAGGCGAGACTCCAGCAATTAAAGAAAGGTGGGAAGGGTCCTCCAGGTAGAGGAAGTAGCAAAAACAAGACCGAGAACTTTGAAAGGGGAGGGCACAAGGGTGAGCATACTGTGGTCGGACACCAGAGGTGCTGAAGAGGGTGAGCCAGAGCCAAGCCCTCTCTTAGTCATCTCAGACCCAGGGCAGGGAAGCAGGTGAGCTTCGTGGACCCTGGAGGCTGAAGGTTGGGGAAAGAGAGAGAAGAGGTGTCCACGGCTCACTACTCCTCCCGGCAAGGAATTTTGTCCAGCATGAGTAAGATGCCCTTGACCTGGAGTTAGCAGCTTCCCGCGCTCTCCTCCCACCTTTCCCTGGAAAGTGTGTTTTGCCCCGGATTGCCCTTGCTCAGGCTTTCTAATCTTTATTCTGTTTCTAAATGGGGGGGTCTGCTGGGAGAGCCAGGACTTTGGCAAGCGCTCTGTATTGAATCAACCCCTCCTCTGAAATCTAATCCCTCATAAACTCCGGGCTCAGAGTAACCGGCGCCCAAAGCAGGCACTGACTTCTACGGTGAATGAGAAACAAAACTGCCGTCTAAACCACTGAGTCAGGAACAATGGGGATCTGAGGAGAGGCGCACCAGAAGGGCCAATATTGAAGGCTGAACAGCTTGGATGGGAGGCCATGGGGCCCTGCCATGCTTGGCTACAGTGCATGCCCTTCCAGCAAACTGGCCCGTCCTCTCCTTGGCCTCTTTGTCTTCATTAGCTCCTGGGGCAGCTGTGTATCTGCTCAGCGTGACAGTGGAGTCTTGGCAATCCTCAGAGACCTGCAGAACCGCCTCCTAGTTCTCCAGTGCAAAGCCAGCAACCTGTCACCCACGTAGGCAGCTTGCTGGCCAACGTTACAGTAGCAGCAGAAGGCAATCCCAGGCCTTCTTGCTGTGGATGTGGGGCTGACTGGACAGATGGGTCTGTGTGGCTGAGCTAGATGGACCCTGAGGGCCTAGGATCTTTCTGTCAGTGTTGATCCTGTCCTTACCCCATTCTGGGCTGCGGCCTGACACCAGCAGGAAAGCACTGCTGTGTGCCCGGTGATCTGTGCTATGTGTGACAGAGGCCACCTGGGCCCATGGGACTGGAATGCTGGCTTGGTTTACTAAAGCTTTTAATTAACTCACATAATTGTTCACAGCTTTAAACACGAACAAGCCCCAGACTATCTATTCTGACTCAGGAGCCTGCTTCCTTTCTGAACAAACAGGAGTTCTTGTTTGAAAACAAGAACAAATAAGAGGACTGAAACAGGAGCTTTTGCTTGGTGCCTTAAAGGGTTAGGATCCCTTTAAAAACCTAGTCAGAGCGATAGGCCACTTCTGAGAGAAACACACACACATACACATATGCACACATATGTCTACACATAATACATAAATGCAATTGCACACACATTGTGTACCCATGTACCTATTTATATATACTCACCTGCACATCCACACACATGTGCATACACATATATGCACATAGTACATTTATATTTATATCCACACACACGTGCATACACATATATGCACATAGTACATGTTCTTTTTTTTCTTTTTCACATTCAGTTTTAGGGGCTCACAATCCATATGCCTAGGCAGGCCTGGCCCCAGGCTGAAGAATCCTGAACTGAATGATTCTGAGCCCCAGCTCCTGTATCTGTACCATGCTGTGAGGTTGTTTGTATACATAGCAGTGTCCCCATCACAAAGCACTTTCCAATCTCCTACTCTGAGGTAGACAAGAGGATTTATTGCCTTCGTGTCTGCAGATGAGAACAAAAGCCCAGTGTGGGGACAGGTCTCGGAGGAAATCATGAACAGCGCTGGGACCAGTCCTTAGGTCTAATTTCCATCCTGCTGCTTGTGCGTCTCCATCTCTGTTCCCTTTGAATTTTTCTAGCCACAAAACAAGACATACCTCATCTTTCCCTCCCAGGAATTTCTAATAACTTTCACCATGGAGAAAGGAATGGGAATCTACATTCAATGAAGGTTACTGGATATTGGGCTAAGGAGGCTTTTGTCATGTTTTAGTTTCCAGAATTTAAATGGAATTTGAACCCTGAAAATCTGAGCCATTCTTACTTCTCAATAATGAAGTGCTACAATGAGGAGACCTCAGAAACTTCGTGGCCTGATACCCCCCAACATAAAAGCCAGGGCGAAGCCATCCTGACTGGGCCCAGTGGATCTTGAAGCCCCTGGCCCCTTGTAGCATCCTGCAGAGGATGCGCTAGACCCCCTCATGCTTGCAGGAGGAGCCTGAAGCGCCTAGCACTGGCTCATCCCTCTGCTCATCCCTCCACTGCAGGCAGCTGCAATTTCCCTGAGTGTTTCTGGAACTCTTAACTTTTGGAGGGCTTTCTGGGTGAGCTAGCAAGCGGAGGTCATTCTACAAAAAGATGGGCCTGTGCTTTGGTATTTGATCCTCTTTAGATGCCTTAGTTTCTGACTATTTTCCAAGTCAGGGCTTGTAGCCTTCTTTGATTCTCTGAGATCCTGAAAAGCTGCCAATAAGTTATCTTTTGGCCTCAGAGAGCCTGTGTGTGTGTGTGTGTGTGTGTGTGTGTGTGTGTTACCTACAATAGGAAGTATGTGTAGTGCACACACCCTATCACATGGTGGGCTAACATAATAGTATCACTCTTCAGGTACTCAACACTGTCCAATATATTCACTGGCTATCTTACTTATTTATACTTTTGCAGTATTGGGGATTGAACTCAAGGTTTGCCCATGCTACAAAAGGATTCCACCATTGAGCTACATCCCAAGATCACAGTCTCTAATTCTGTAACTCTAAACACCTCTCTTTTTCTCTCTGTCTCTCTCTCTCTGTCCCTGTCTCTCTCTTTCTCCTTCTTTGTCTCTCTCTCTGTCTCTCTCTGTCCCCTTCCCCTAAGCTTCCTCTCTGCTATAGTCTCTGTCTCTTATAAATTTCATGACTGAAAAACAGAGCTTCCTGGGACCAGGGAAATAGCCCAGCAGAATAAGTGCTTGTCTGGCAAGCACAGAGTCCTGAGTTCAATCCCTGGTACCAAAAAAAAAAAAAAAAAAAAAAAAAAAGAAAGAAAGAAAAGAACCCTTTTCTTGTAGCCTTAGCCTTTCTGCCTTTAGAAATGGATTTACATAAAATAACGGGAGGGGATTTCTAGAGCTGCTCCTCTATTCACCAGCAGCCCTTCTGGGCCAAGATGTCTCCAGGATGGAGTGCGATCCTTCAGCTGATAATTTAATTGGTATCACTTGGTGAAATGTCTCCCACCGAGGTTTATAGGAGCGGTGAGGAGAGGGATGTTTCTGTCTTCTCTGTGCGAGGCCCGCCATGCCTGGAGTCCCCGGAGTGTCCTCTTGCGCAGCATGTAATCTAGTATATCTTTAATAAGTGGAGTCAATTCGCTTTGAAAACCCTTGTAAAATTCAGCCTTTTAGTCACTTAGACCAAAAGTATTCAAGTTGCAATCTGAATAGATGGCCCCAGCAGCCACGGAGATCTGCCTGGGATACCGGCTTGGCAGCCTTAGAGCAGGATGTATTGATAGCCCCAGGCGGTCTCTGCCCAGACAAAGGCAGCTGCCTCTGTGCCTGGGAGAATCCTGCTGACTCTGTTCCTTTCCAGCCTCCTGTACCTGCCAGAGTACCTCCCAGGGGGATTGGCAAAGCCACAGGCTCCTATCCAGCAGCAAAGGCTCCGGGAAGCCTGTGGGTCTCACAGTCTCATGGTCTTGCAGCATAGACAAAGAAGTACTGGAACAAAGAGGGCTGGTAAATAGGCTACAGCTGAACTGGAGTTAGTAGCCGAGCCTCTGCCTCTTGGTCTCCTTTGTCTTGTTCCTTATTTCCTCTTGTGTTTTGAGTCAGGAGTGTGGCCACCAGAAGGCTTAGGTTTCAATGCTTTTTCCACTTCTTTTTTTTTGGTACTGCGGATTGAACTCAGGACCCTGCACTTGCCAGGTAAAGCGCTTATTCTACTGAGCTATCTCCCCAGCCCCCTTTTCCACTTCTCGTTGCTTAACCTGTCTGTTTCACTTACATTATTTCGAAGATGCGTATGGTCCTAAGACTTCTTCCCTTGTTATGGTGCTCTGAGAATTAAAAGGGCTAAATACAGGGGAGGCCCTGAAAACACTTCCAGGTCTTTGCAATCTTTTGGGCAGGAGAACGGACAGAACGACCCTTTTTTAGTTGCCTTTCTTACTGCCACAGGGACTGTGTCTTGGCCTTTGTTCTGCAGCTGCATGGGCATGGAGTAGCACAGGATCCTGTCTGGAAAGTCAAGCCCCAACACTCCTTGAGATCTGACTGCATGGCCACAAAAAGGGATTTCACATCTATTAGGGATTTCCCCTCAGTGAGAGCTTTCATGTGACTAGGGCTGCTGGGGTTCTTTTATCTTTTTTCCTTTCTTTCACCTGGTATTGGAGATAGAAGCCAGGGCCTCAAGGATGCTGGGCAAGTTCTCTGTCACTGAACCACAGTCCAGGCACCAAAGTTTCTTTCTGTTATGCAGAGCCACTTTCCAAGCTGACTTCACCTCAGACCTCTGCCATTCTCCCCTGCTTGCTGTGAAGGTTGGTGGTGGGTACCACTGAGCTAAAACATGTGTGTGGGAGGAGAAATTTCCATCTCAGAGCTTGACACTACGTGGGTTCTGGGGGAGACTCCAGGGAGAGGCCATACAGCCCTGACTACATGTTGGAACACTTCAGTTCTTTTTTTAAAACTTTATTTACTTATTTATGTTATGGCCGGCTCAGCTGGCCCTGGGGGTGGGGCTGTCACAGCATGTGGTGCTGAGGATCAAACTGTGGGCCCTGCAGTTGTCTAAGCTTGCCTAAGCTGGCACTTTAGACCACTGAGCTATGTCACTGGCCCCAGAACACTTCAGTTCTAATAGGAGGCCAACTCATCAGGCCTCGGTCTTGCAGTCCATCAAAGACAGGTATTGGGAGAGTGACCCCTCCAGAGAGCTATTTCACAATGAGGGATCATCTTAGTTAACTTTCTTATTGCTGAGACAAATACCCAGACCAATCTTCAAATATCGTATGACTTTGATGATTTAGAGGGGATTAGGGAACGGAAATGAAGCACATCATGTAAATAAGATAGTGTGCAACAGTCAAAAGGAATAAGACAAATTTACACTTACCAATGTGACTAGGTTGCAACATCAAAAAAAACTCAGGTAGGGCTGGGGAGATAGCTCAGGGACATAAATGCCTCCCTGGCAAGCTTAAGGCCCTGAATTTGATCCCCAGTACCAAAAATACATACATACATACATACATACATACATACATACATACATACAATAACTCAGGTGCTAGGCATAGTGGTATACACCTCTAAATCCTAGCACTCTGGGAAGCTGAGGCAAGAGGACTGCAAATTGGATCCCAGTCCAGACAATGTAATGATTTAGTGAGACTATCTCAAAACTAAAACTGGAAAAAAAAAAAAAAAAAAAAGGTTAGGCATAAAAAGACCTGTGAGGAGTGGGGGAGAAAGAAAGACGTAGAGCACGAGCATGAGTCTTAGGAGAGAAGACAAGGGAGGGGTGGGGCGAGAGCAGTTGATTGACAGATATAAAGTTAGATAGGAAGAGTAAGTTCTAGGGCTTAACTGCACAGCATGACAACTAGAACTGACAGTAAACAATTGTGAGTGCTGGGGAGATAGCTTAGTACATTAAGCACCTTCCTGGCAAGTGCAGGGTCCTGAGTTCAGTCCCCAGTTCTGGGGGAAAAAAAGTGAGGTCAATTGTGTCTTTTTTTTTTTTTATTAACTTTATTTATTTATATTATGGCTGGCTCAGCTTGCCCTGGGAGCAAGGCTGGTGCAGCATGTGGTGCTGGGGATCAAACCATGGTCCCTGCAGTTGTCTAAGCTTGCCTAAGCAGGTGCTTTAGACCACTGAGCTATCTCACCAACCCTGCCTTCCTTCCTTCCTTCCTTCCTTCCTTCCTTCCTTCTTTTTCTTTTTTTCTTTTTTTTTTTTTTTGTCATTTTGAGACAGGGTCTTGCTATGCAGTTCAGGCTGGCCTTGAGCTCACTTTTGTAGCCCAGGCTGGTCTTGAACTCACATCAGTCCTCCTGCTTCAGCCTCCCAAGTGCTGCGATTACAGGTGTTGCATCACCACACCTAGCTCAGTTGTGTATTTCAAGATAGCTAGAAGAGACAGGTTAGAATGATCTTACCCCAGGGAAATGCTAAATGTTTAAGGGGACAGATATGCTAATTGGCCTTGTTTGATCTTACGCTATGTGTACATGTATCAAACATCAGATGTGTACAATATCATGTGTCTATCAAAAATAATGGTAAGAGGGAAAAAAGCAGACATGCTCCCCACCGCAGTGCCACTAGGTGATGCTTTGAGTATATCTCTGCAAGTGTGCAATATGCGTGTGTGCACACATGGGGAAAGAAACTTCAGAAGGCAGACTGGAAAACCTACAGGTTTCAGAGATGATCATTGGAGGAGACAGAGTAGGGTTTGTGCATAGATAAAGGACCAACTCCAGACTGGTAGGAGATGCCCGGAACTGAGAAAAAGTATAGCAGCACCCACTCTGCTGTAGTCTATTATGTGCATCTCAGGTTAAAATGACTGCAGATCCAGATCACGCAGACCCAGATAAACCCTTACAACCGCCAACAAAGCCATCCTGTGTTTCCCTGGTACATGATAAGCATGGCCAGACACGGAACCAACAATGGATTCCAGAGGAAGGACCACGCAGATAGGGGAGCCTGAAAGAAATGCTGTGTTTAAGAGCCGTAATAGGTGTAGGGAGCATAATCCCTGCCTGTGAAGCTCCATCTGTTACATAATCTGCTTATATAATCTGGTTGTGGTTTCCTGCCCGGATCTGATACTGCTGCATTAGTAACAGGACAACCCCTCCCCACTCCTCCATGTCTTCTTTAGTGCCTTGTCATCTACAGCTGTTTTGTTTTTTCAGTTCTGGAAATCATCACAAACAAACAATGCTGTGGGTGGGACTGGGGCAGAAGTTGGGGCACGGAACCCGCTAAAGACTGAGCATCTAGTGCCTATTTCAGCTGTGATGGGTGTTTGCAGGCACCATGAGCCAATCTTGCAGTGAGTTTAGATTTTACCCAGTGCCTAATTTTTATTTGGTCTAAGCATAACTTGAAAACAACTGGGCTTGCTTGAGGCCAGTCTCAACAGTCTTGATATCAAACAAATGTAAAACACAAGTCCAGCGACAAGTGTCATGAGCAAGACAGACTGTTGCTGGCATTTCCATGGGCAGGAGGAGGGATCACACTAGACAGTAGACAGCACACTGGACAGTCATGAAACTCTTCCATTCCTCTCCCTAGGGCACAGGCTACATCCCGCCCTATTGCCACCACGATATCACTTTTCTTGGAAAAGCTACCCTCCCAGGCCTCTCTAAACCCTCTCTCCAAAATCCCATTTCCCAGCATTCCCCACTTGGTAAAACAAGACAAAAGCAAGCTAAGCAGCAACTGATCAAGTGAAATCCAGACTTGAGCCTCCGTTCCTCTCAGTGTCTCAAGTGAAGCCTGCCGAGGACCAGTTCAACGTACTTGGCAGGAGGTCTCCAAATATCTTTTGGAAACATGGAGACTTCACACATGCTGTCTGGTTTTGAGGGCTACCCTGGTGGAAGTAGAGAGGGAAAGCACTCTAACGTAGAATCAGAACATTCAGCTGGGTCTACTGGGTAGAAGTTTGGGTGGGAGTCCTTACACACGTAGACCTAGGTTCTTCTAAGAGGTCACTGGTTGATCTTAAGGGAATCTTCTTGCCTCTGCAAGAAACCACAAGAGAGACCTTGGTGATCCAGTGCCTCCTCTGGAGCACCTGCCTTGAGAGTGAGGCCAAGGTGGTTCATTCCCTGCAGAGAACAGGCCCTTGCCTCACCAGAGGGGATGGAGACAGGCAGGCTCCTAGCTCCTTTCCTGAAGGTGAAACCACACACACACACACACACACACACACACACACACACACGGTAATCCATAATCACTAAGAAGAAGAGGAAAAAGAAGCAGTGCTGGATGGCAGGGCAGGTTCTACCACGCTGCAGATGCTGGGCAGGCAGCACTGGGGGTGAGAGCAAGCATGCTACTCCTGAGGCTCTTCTGGGAGGCTACAAAGAGGAGCAATTTGGTCTTGGCCCATGGGCAGTCACCAAAGGAACTGAAGTGTGGGAACAAGAGGGGAGGGGACTGAAAAGGGCCAAGAGCCAAGCTGGACGATCCATCAAGATGGAGCTGCAAAAGGTCCCTGTGAAGGGAAACAGTGTGGGGGAGGTAAGGACACAGGACCGGAAGAGAACAGCAGCCCTGGAAGTCTGTAAGTGGAGTGAACACCAACTGGAGTTTGAGAAAGGCTGATAGAAAGGGTGCTTGTGCTGGGCCTTGGTCATGCATGCTTGTCCATGTTTATCTCATTCTCTTGGCCTTGGCCCTTGCCCCTAGCTCATCAAGGACACTGGGAACCTCTAGGCATCTGCCAGATGGCTCCTCTTTCAGTCTGCATCCTTATGCATCTGTTTCTCTGCCATGAGCAACTTTGCTCCAAGGTGTGACGTGGTCCAAGTGCCACTGGAGGCCTTCTGATGACTTCCTTCTAAGAGTTGACAGGGACATGTCACACACCTAGGTCATCACTTTGCCAGACTCCCTACACTGTCCACAAAGTTGCTTTTACAGTGTTGAGTGGCAGCAGTGACTCAGCCCTAGCATGGCAGGCATGGAAATGCCCAACTCCACAGGTCACTCTAATTTGTCCAAAAAGAAAATGAGCTTGGCTCGGTGCAGCTGGTTTTCCAAAGGGCCATGCTGACTCCCTCAGACTATCGCTACCTTTCCAAGGAATTGGGCGCCATCTGCATAGGACCAACACACAGGCCTGCAGTCTGCAGTCTTACTGAGGGCTCATCTCACCAGCTTGCCTTCCTTTCTGCCTGGAGCTCTCCAATTTGTCCACCTCTGTGCTGGGAACTGGCAGGACAAGGCTCTGTTTTTTCTTCCCTGTGGCTTAGCATTTTCTTGGACCTGGGGGTGACTGGCCACTGTGGAGGGAGAAGCAGAAAGAACTGTGCTCAGAGAGAAGGGCCTTGATACCAGGTCTCCAAGGATGGGTCTAAAACTGGGACACTGTCACTCTGATCCTGTGGCCCAGGAAGCCTGGCCTGGCTCCTGTTCTTCCTTCCTCCAGGCAGTGGAGGTCCCTGTCTCTAAATTGCTAGTTATTCCCTTCTTCAATTAAGGACTATTCTCCTGATGCAGGAAGTTAACTCCCACCAGTTAATCTAATGGCCTTGAGTCCTGACGTGTTTGCTGTGGGAAGACAGGGCTGGATCTGCCTTGGCAGCAGCTAACAGGCATTTAGGAGCTGCCCTGGGGGCCAGGCCCACACTCCCTGCTGGACTCTGTATCCACCCCTTCCTGCTGGGCTGCCAACTGCTAGGACAGTTTAGAGAAGAGAAAACAAGAATGAAGGTAGGGACCCTGCATTCTCACACTTGCCCACGTGGGTCTTCCTGAGAAAGGGGGACTAGAGTGGAGGGTGAAGCAGCAAGACGAGTTCTGAAATCCTAATTTTGGCACCTTCCCATCACCGCTGGCCCACTCCCTCCCCAAGTAAACAGGTTAGGGCTTATGGTGGTGGAAGTGGTCTCAGTGTCTACCCATAGAGCATCATCTGCAAGTACGATGTGCTTGCCTGGGTCTACTCATGTATGAATACACCCCCAAACCCAAGACTGTACCGGGATAGGGCCCTTGATAGCCAGGGTCACTGTTGCTGCTCAGAGCATAGGGCAGGGGAAGTGCTCAGGCCCAGGTCTGTCTGTCTCCTCTGTGGCCTTCTTATTGCTTCTTTTTCAGTGGTCCCTACTGTGCCCACTCACACAGCAGCCTCTGAAACTTCTCCAGTGACAAGGAGGTGTGAGGACAGGGTGGCACAGGGGACACAGAACAGCCCTGAGTGCAATCCTGCAGGAGCCCCTGCACCCAACTTTCCCAGCCCCTCTCTCCTATTGCATAAAGGGGATGGCACCAGGTGCCTTAGAGAACACACACATGGGTTAAATAACAGGCTGCAAACAATGGTGAGTATACTGCCTGTCCAAAAGGTATTCACTATTGTTCCTGTCCTCAACCTGGGCCCAGGAGTGGGAAGGGATTCAGGAGCCCATTCCTGCTCTTTGTCACTTACGACTTGCTTGCCTGGCTTGGAGCTCCAGAGCTCCCAGATTGGAGGGGCTTCCTGGGAGATGAGACTTTCAGAGCTAAAATTAGGGCAGTCCTGGTCAAGCCAGGACATTTGGTCATCCTAGATAAAACCACCCTAGGAGGTTTGCTGGAGAGCTTTGGGAAGCCTTTATTTTGTTGGTGAGGAATCAGAAAGCTGAGTGGGACCTGAGGGCATCATACAGGATGTGAATGTCAGCTCCAATATGGAAGCCTAACATTCTTTGGGCTAGTTCTGTCCAAATGTGGAACAGTAGTTGCTTGAGGTAGTTAGTTACCTGTCCTTATACTCAACAGGGAGCAGGAAGGATACTTCACAGAGATCCCATGGGCAGAGTCAAAACTCTGGAATGGAAGCTAGATGAAAAATCTACTGAAGTCCCTTGTAGCCCTATGTGTGGTGTTCCTTAGGGACCTGACGGAAGCCAGGAGCAGGCAGGGGGCCTCGACTAGCCCCGGGTGGAATTACCTGAGGTACCAGGTGCAGTGGGCTGGATGGGTGGCACCTGTCTGTGGACACTGGCTGGATGTTGGCCCTTCCCAGCTCATGGGTGGAAGGCTGCTGTCTGCAAGTTGCACATTTGTGAGGAGCAGCTATTCCTCTCCGACCCAGCAGCGTGGAGAAAGGCAGCTAGATTTGGGGGATAGTGCGTGCTTCGCAAGTCTGGTTGGACGCTGTTTCTAGCCACAGAGCTGGCTCAGTCGCGAACTAGGGAGAGGCCTATTCACTCCTCAGCCTCCCTCGCGGGTACTTGCCTCCCTCGCGTCACCAAAAATGACTTTGGGGAAGCCGAACTGCAGATTTCCTCTGGTCCGGGCAGGAGCCACAGCCCAGGTCACCCCAGTCCCAGGAGGCCTGTTCCCTGGAATGCCTGCCTGCTAGGTGTGCTGAGGGGCAGAAGAGCAGCTCAGGCCAGCACCCCGCCCCCTCCAGGCCCAGGAAACCCGCTGGCTTGGAGTCCCTGCGGGCGGGCTGCACGTGTTCGACCTGTTCCTGTAGTGAGAGGCACAGAAGCCCTTCTCCTTTCAGACCTGGAAAGGACCCAGAACCACCGCAGCTGGGGGCGGAGCAGGAGGACAGATGGAGGGGTCTGTCTCTGCCTCTGATCCTTGAGTGACTTTCTGCCAGGCTTCTGAAAGCCTCTGGTGTCTCCCTCCTCTGGTTCTGTCACCCTCTCCTGCTGCCAGACTCTGGGTCTCCAGTGGGCTCCGAATGTCTCTCTCTCCCCCTCTGGGTCTCTGCCGAAGCTTGACCCTCTCCGGCGCTGTGTCTCAAGGTCTCGGCGCCCCTCACCTCCGGTCCATCTCTCCAACCCGTCCGGACCACAGTTCCGAAAACCCTGACTCTCTCGAGGTCTCTGCGCTGGTCTGGGTCCCGATCCACGTCGCTCCCGGTCGCCGCCCCCCGCGCTGCGGTGGCCCGAGTCGAGCGGGCAGGACGCGGTCGGTCGGGGCGGGGGTGCGGGCCCGCGGGGGCGGCGCTGGGCGCCTTCCTTCGTCAGTCCCTCCCCGGCGGCGGGGGGTGGGGGGGCGGCGCGGCCGCCGCTCGGCGCCTTTAAGGGAGCCAGAGGGAGGGCGAGGCGGCGGCGGCTGCGGTGGCGGGGCGCGGGGCGCGGCGCGCAGCGCGGAGTCCGCTCCGGGCTGGGGCCGCGCCCGGATCCGCGAGGAGCGCGCGCAGCGCAGCGGAGCCCGCCGCCCGGGACATGGCCAAGGCGGGCGGCGCAGGTGAGGGCGGGCGCCGGGAGGGCAGGGCGGGTGGCCGGGGGAGGGACCCGCGCCGCCCGGGGAGGGGCCGCGCGCCCAGGTGAGCCCCCCGCGCAGGTGGGCGGAGGTTCCGGCAGGGCAGGAGGGGGCGGCGGTGGCGAGGGGGCTCGGCTTGCCCCACGTCCTTCCTGCGCCCCCGGTCAGCTTGTGGGACGCCGCGTCCCTTCCACGAGCCCCGCTGGAAGGGGCCAGGTCTGCGGCACCCCTGTGCAGACTCGCTGTTGGGGGCTCTCTCCAGCCCACGGAGGCCCCGGGCAGACCCAGGCGCCCCTACCAGAGATGTCCCGCGGCCGCCCATCCACCCCACGCCCCGCAACGTAAGCCGGGACGCGCCCCCTTGCCCTGCCACTCTCTATGCAGGACGCGACAACCCCCTTCCCCCGCCCCCAGCTCGGCCAGGAGACCCAGATTCTTTCTGGAACAAGAGGGGTGCTCTGCGTTCCTCTGGTCCCCGCCCCCACCGGGCCTGTAACGCAGAGCCTCAGGTGCGAGAGGCGGAGGGGGTCTGATGGAGCCTCTTTTGGGGTCCCACAGGTTTTGTGATCTGGAGGCTCAGACGGTGTAGCCTGCGATTTGAGGGAGTGGATATTAGTCATTCCTTCGTTCATTCATCCAGCCAGACGTTCATTCACCAACATCTGTTCTGTGCCAGGCCCTGAACTGGGTGCTAGGATCAGGAGGGGACCAGGCTCTGTTCCACTTTGCACACTTTGGGCCCCATGGTGCCTTGGGAGCCTGGGGTTCGGGAAATCCTGCGTCCACAGGGCCGGCCCAGTGGTTGGCAGCCGCATGTCTGGTGTCAGCAGTGCTGGCTTGTGAGGTTGGGTGTGAGAAGCTATCATGAACCCACACCCAACCTGTGATGTTGGCCGGTGTCATGTCATCCCCTGGGACCAGGTATGGGCCTGGTGTGAACTCCCACTTCTCTACCCATAAATGATGATAGTAATGGAATAAGTATAAATCCACTTATGTGCATGCTAGGTGTGAGTAACCCCGGGCTGATGGTAAATTCTCCCAGCCCCCAATGTTGGTTTTGTACTGGGCTTGTGAGTTAGGTCCCTGAGAACACACTCCCCTTTTGTCCCCAGTAACCCTGTTGGGGTGGAGCTGGCTGTGTGAGACATGGTACAGAACACATCCAAACACCCTGCTTCTCACTCTCCTCCCTCTTCTTTCTTAGGGAAGGCTGGAAAAGGCTCTTTACCTCCCTCTCCTTTCCTCACCCCATTCTTCAAAAGGGCACAGGGCAGAGCATATGTCCTGCCGGCTGCCCCACTCTTGTGTGCTCATGTGTGTGCACCCGCCCGGACACCACACGCACAGCTCGCTTGTCCAACACTCTCATAAAAAATCTGTGGGTGATTGTTGTTTGAACAATGCACCAGGCACTGCTGAGCCCTTTACTGCCTGGTGACCCTGAGAGGTGGGCAATGTCACTCTCCTGCTTGTTTTAAAACATCTGGAAGTAGACAGCCAGGGAAATAAGTCCCTTAGCGCAGAGGGGCTGGGCGAAGCTTGGACTCAAAGCTGAATTCTAAGGATTTTCTTCGTCAACACCCTGGTGGATCATCCCCCTCACTGAACAAGAGTTCCAGTCTTAGACCCTCTTCCTCAGCCTGGGGGTCCTTTGCTTGGTCCCTTGTCTGAGGCTGTGGGAACTTGTACAAGTGACAGGCATAAAAACTATCCTGCTCGGGGCACCAGTACCTCATGCCGTTCTAACACTTGTTTCCTGCTGCAGCTTCACGCTTGGCCCTTTCCCTGGGCCCTTTTCCTCCGGGTAGGACAGCTTTCTGTTCTCCGTGATCCTCCTGCCCAGCTCCGTTCTCCTTTACTCAGCTGTTGTCCCAGGGAGACTTCCACGCTGCTCAGCAATGTGGGATTGCTCTTCCCTTTCTCAGCTCTTCCAGGCTGCTTTGCATTTTGTAAATGTTCCTTTTGCTTCGCTAGGCTGCTAGACTGAGTGAATTGCAAATGCACGCGCAGTAGTGTGTGGACAGGGATCGCATCTCCCCCAGGACTGCCTCCGTGAAGAACAGATGGATGTAGTTTAGAACGGAGTCAGTCCTCGGGGTCAGGAGCCCAAGTCTCTCTCTCTTTGTACCTGGGTAAACTGAGGCCTAAGATAGGGATGTGCCACAGAGAACTGTGCCTTTTGGGCACCATCTCCTTCCATGGGCAGGTAGGCAGAACGGCCTGGCCTTCGCTCCAAGGGATGCCATTAAAGTAAAGGGAAGCTGTGGGGACGTGGGCCATGAGTAAAGCCCCTGCTTCTGTTTCTGTGAGAGATTTCCTCTAAAAACTGTGTAGTAGATACCAACTGGGGCAAGAGGTGGGGGCTGGGCTCCAGGTGTCTGACTCCAGGCCATCGCATTGTTGTGCAGTATGCAGCCTGAGTAGCCAGCCATGGCTGTGCCAGCTGTGTTAGGATCAGAAGAGAAGCCCTTCTGATCCCCGAGGGCTTTCATGTAGCCAGGAGAATTTAGGTACAAGAGAAAACTTAAGCTGGGTGTGTTGGCGCACACCTGTAATCCCAGCACTCAGGAGGCTGAAGTGGGAGGATCAGTGAGAGTTCGAGACCAGCAGCCTGGGCTACAAAACTAAGCTCAAGGCCAGCCTGAACTGTACAGCAAGACCCTGTCTCAAAAAGACAAAAAAAAAAAAAAAAAAAAAAAAAAAAAAAAAAAAAAAAAAAAAAAAAA